>QODF01000073.1:2044754-2138963 GCA_024372805.1 Oostethus manadensis
CTCTCAATGCGGAGGAGCAGCGGTTCTACTCCGAGTCTCTCCCGGATGACAGTGCTTCTCACCCTATCTCTAAAGGAGAGCCCAGCCACCCTGCGGAGAAAACTCATTTCGGCCGCTTGTACCCGCCATCTTGTCCTTTCGGTCACTACCCAAAGCTCATGACCATAGGTGAGGGTAGGAACGTAGATCGACCGGTAGATCGAGAGCTTTGCCTTTTGGCTCAGCTCTCTCTTCACTACGACAGACCGGTGTAGAGTCCGCATCACTGCAGACGAAGCACCAATCCGCCTGTCCATAAAGAGAGTGTAAAGAGAGCTGGGTGGCGGCCGGAGGCAGAGACCTTGGCGGTCCGATCCTCGGCTACAGAAGCTAAAAATAAATATGTCTACAAATATTACTGGATATTTTTGAGGGTTGGGAGATGTGAGGAGAACGTTGAGCGTAGGAATAACAAACTCATAGCTATAAAACAAAACTATAAAATAAAATAAAAATCGGTCAATATCGGTACAGTTTTTTTCCATATAATGAAACCGATATAGCCGTTTAGGCGCTACATTGCTAAATTTGCTGCCAATATGATGCCTCATGTAGAAAGCGAGAAAAAAATGGTATAATTTCCAAAGAAAAAAGTTTCATGGGCATTTCTGAAAAATAATTCAATAAATAAATGCAAACATGGACACACATGAAAGAAATCCTGGGAAGTGAGTCAAAAATCCTCTTAATATCTCATTTAAATGGATGAAGCAAAAACACCTGTGCATCTGTATTGTTATGGACCGGGCATGGACATACGATCATAGAACCAAAATAGTCTACAAGCACTACAGTGTATGACTCTTCCAGCAGATGGCTCCCGGTTAACACGACATAAAGACTGGATCTACAGTTTATGTTCCCTATAACCTCTGCAAACAGCCACACAGCAGCCATGATATTCCAGTCACAGTCCTGATTTATGTTCTAGACCAGCCATCACACTAGATATCTGTGACATAGCCTGCTAGCCTTGACCAAGACCTGCTTGGCCCTGACCTCAAGCCGCTTCTGTGGACTTCTTTTCCACGGATAGGATGCTTTGTCAACCGCAGTTCAGGAGTATTTGCGGACATACTGTAATTTCCCCCGGGCGAATGGAGTCTCCGGCCCTATCATCATACCTGTGTGCGCTCTGTAATTGCAGCAGCGCAGTATAAGCAAACCAGGAAGGAACATCTGCATGTTTACTTTCATAATTTTCTTTACATATAAGCCATCTGCGAGGCCTCTGAGGGAAGGGTGGAAAAAAAGCCATGTTTTTGTTTGAACTTGTCATTATCCTAGAAACATCTCGGTCTTTCTCTCGGTACTGAAAAAGAAACGCTCACTTGTTTTGTTTTTTGCCTGAATTATGTAGCCCAAATACATAATGCATGTATCTAGGAAAAGTACAGAATAACATCATAACCGATTAAAAAGACATCTACTTACTTGTGACACTATGACACAACTCTTTATGATAGCACTAATCTGCTCAATACAACTTGCAAACAGGAGTTCAGAACAATCAGATAACACATTTTAAAGTAAGGACCTTCAATCAACTGACCATCCCTAGTGGCAAATATGGGTAAAAAAAAGTCAGCACTTAAAGAAGGTGAGGGAGAGGGAAGCTCGCCGTGAACATTTCACCTGCAGCACTGTGGTAGTACGTGGCGCTTGTGAGCTGAACTCATTACTAGGATCAAACGAAGACACCCCCACTTCCCCACCACCTTCCTTCCAAGCGCTTGTCTAAAGCCAGAGCTTATTAAAGCGCCCAACTAGGGGTGGGAATAAAACCGGGAGGAAAGGGTGACTGAGGCGCTCATTAAGATTTACAGCAGAGACGGTGACGTCCGAAGGAACCCGAGCTGCAAGTTTGTTTAAGGATTTTATGGAAAAAAAAAACTGTTTTGCAGCAGAGAGTGGCAAATTTGTGGTAAAAGATTAGTAAATCAATTTATGGTAGTGGGAACCCATAATTGTGGGCTCTCCTCTTAGGGAATTCACCTAGTCGCTGCAAAACTTAAACTGGTACAATCAACAGATGGTGAGTTTTCAGCAAAATGTGTGGGTGGAGCTTAGCGGTTTAAGTTTAATCCCACCCCATGAAACGCCAAACTCCACCTGGAGAGCTACTGTATAAAATATCAGCACCAAACACCAGTGCGTCCGATTGACACAAACTCTGGTACGCATCATGACAACCAATGCTGTGAGATGAGCAGGTCCCACCCAAGACTAGACGTCATTTGGACGTTGTTTTTTGGGGCTAAATCTGGTTGGTCCGTCATTGCCTGGATGTGGCCCAGAAAGAGAAGTAGAAAATTGGGCTGACTGATTTGGTCCAAACATGGCCCAACCGTGTTTTTATGGACACGTCTTTTTACCTTTTACTTTTCAACCAAATTCAAACTTTGTTTCAACATATGGTAATGATGTTTTTCAATGTCAACTAATTTTTGCTGGGTGGGGTACACTTACATTTAGATTTTAGGTGCCATTTTTCGCCAATTGAACTCCTTAGAGGGAACTACTCCATTCATTCATTTTCTATACCGCTTATCCCCATTAGGGTGGGAACTACTTCAATACCCATCAAACTGGAAACACGTATACTCCACAGATTGGAGACGCTAAATGTTGAAGATTGTGCGTTTTCAACATACGGTATAAGCGGAGCTTGCCGGCAAAGTGTGATGATTGGCCAGGAAACACTTACTCAGCTTGGGCTTGATTTGTGAGCTTGTATGACTGGGCAAGGAGCTCAGTCAATTATAAGCCATTTCATCTGTGCTAGCTCCTGACTCGTGAGTCTCAAGTGACCAATTCTGAAGATGACACAGATCCGAGATCTATAAATCAGATTTGTCACCACATGGCGTTGAGCATCTTGCGTCGCAAGCTGGAGCATCTTGAAATGGAAATAACAAGATGGAGTTGTGCGGCATACCTCCGAGATGATGGGTTTGCAGTAGCCTGCTCCAAACACAAGGTTCTCCACAGAGATGGCAGATGGATCGTTGGTACTCTCAAGTGATCCTTTTCCCAGCCAGGATCCCTTTCCTGTGCGAGCAAAGCTGGAGAAAGGAAAGACATGTATTGATGAGTCAGGAAGCATAAAAGATTGTTCATCAAAATACTGTGGAAAAACGATCTAGAGAGAGTTTCAAGGTCTTGATATGATGAAAGGTGAGAGGAGCACATCAAAACAACCGGCGCGCTTTGTGGAAGGTTAAGCCATGCAAATGAGAACCTAATAAAAACCCTTTGCTGTACCTGATTAGCGGCTGATGTAAGGCAACCAGTGAGGCATGGATGGAAACAGAAATGACGGACAGGTGAAAGTAGTCAAACATGACAGGAACATGATGGTGCAGGCCTTGCTGCGGGTGGAAGTGGAGGTTGAGGGTGCGACTGCTGATCAAAGGGACGGCCACAATGTCTGCCAACCTAAGAAAGCACAAAATAGGCAGAGACAGGATAATCATTTCAATTCCAGTCATATTTAATGACGTTTTCCACTATCGAGTATCTGTGCATGCCATGGCTTTTAATGATTCAACCCGAATAATTCTCCTGTCCACCTACTGTTGCTCGTTGTCAGTGAAGTGAAGATCCAGCTTCAACTGGAAGTCTACCTCGCTGAGGGCCTCTTCCACCTGCAGAACGTCGGCAAAGACAAGGGCACTTTAAGGGCGCAGACCTTGGCCAAGGTTTAAACATTTGTCCAAATCAGGGGTGTCCAAAGTGTGTTGTTGGAGCCCATTTGCGGCCCAACTGCAAACTGTTTTTATTTTTAATTGGCCTGTGGCGCATTTGAAAAATATAGCCAGCTTCATCCTACATTCCAAAATCACTGTATGCATGTTAAGTTAACTGGAGACTCAAATATGTCCATAGGTGTGAATGCCATTGTGACTGATAGTCTATGTGTGGCCTGGGATTGGCTGGCGGCTAGTCCATAGTGTACCCCGCCTTTTGCCCAAAGTCAGCTGGGATGGGCTCCAGCATACGCCCGCAGCCCTAGTGAGGATAAGCAGCATATCAAATGCTGGATGTACGGATAATATGATGAGAAACAATTTAAACAATAAATAAAGTTATAATTTTTGGAAAATATAATGTTAAGAGAACAAAGTCAAAATATTATGGGTCATAATTGCAAGAAGAAAATTTATAAGAAGAAAGTTCAAAAGGTTGGAAAATTAAAAAAAGAAAAAACTGCAGAAGTGAAAAAATCCTCAGTAATTTTATGAAAATGAAGTCAAAATATTAACAGCAAAAAGTCCTATTGTAACAAGAAAAAGGTCACAATTTCACGAGAATAAACTTAAATAATTAATCATAAAATAATATAATTTTAGTAGCATGTTATTGAAAAAAAAATACTTCTTAAAATTCACAGTATTTTGAGAAACAAACAAAACTAAATCATGTTGTCATTTTTGGAAAGTTAGGTTGAGAAAAAAGCGTAACAAAGTGATATTATGGGAATAAAGTAAAAATATTACAAGAAAAAAAGTACAAAGATTATTTAAGAATAAAGTTGGAAAAATAATATTTGGAAAAATAAAAAAAGCAGAAAAAAGGGCAAATATGAAAGTTAATACTAAAATGCTTTTTCACCTATATCTCAAAACCTTTTTTCTTGAAATGTTGGTTTACAAAATATCAAAGTGGCCCTTGCATCATTTTTGATGGAAAAACTTTGGACGACACCCCTGGTCTAACTTAAAGGGTGACAGCTACAATTTCATCTTTAAGAAAGTTGTACTAAAGTAAATGATACACCACGAAAAGATTGAACAGAGTTAGATGAGCCTCCTATTTGAATTCAAACAAAGCAGAAAAACAAAACAGACAAATGCAGCCCAGATTGGATGCAATGGTGTCTTTTGAAGGTTGGGTTGAGGAGATGTTAATAGATTCACACGGTGGTGGTGAGAGTGCTTCCCCTTTGTTCTTAACATACAGTAAACACTGAGATCTTTGCGCTCGTGTCCAGCCATTGATCAAGAGCTAGATAGTTTGTACGCAAGGGGGGAAACGAGGAGCTATTTTTATCCGTGCTATCTCAGGATATGAGCCGCAGATAACCCCTGGAAGGTTAATGAGCTAGGAGCCTTTGGGAGAGCTTGCTGCTGAAAGCCACCGTGTCTTAATGCCACTCTGTCTCCACATTCATTCAGAAGAAGGTATATGATTATTTTAATATGCTCAGAAGGAAGCAATGAAGAGCCTAGAAAGCACAAAAGACGGTGTTTAAAAGCCTGATCATTTACATCAAGCCAAGGACGTCTGGTGTCTTGGTTGGACCACATTTAGAGATGGTCATTTATTAGATAGTATATTGCACAACACAGCAGCAACACAACCAGTGTTGTAAGAGCGGTAGAGCAAACTGGTCAGACAGCACTGATGAGTTCATTGTAAACAACATGGCAAGGCAACATGCATGAGTTCAACACTAACAGTTGTGTAGCAACATTTTAAAGTACATGCAGAGGTAGATAAAGCTACAGGATGCTGATCACTCATGATACTTCAAATGCAGCTACAGCCAATGTAATCAAGTGACGCAGAAACTAATACTTGCGTGGCGTCATTAACGGGACCAATGGAATAAACCCATCTTACAAAAAGGACACTAACAAATGTCAGTTTGCAGGAAATGTCAGACAGCATGACTCACCCTTTCCCCGTCCAATAGCAGGTGCACTTTGAAGATCACGCAGTCATTCACCGTAATATCTTCGTTTCTGTATAGGATCTGAAATATCCGGCTGAACGCGGTGCCGTCGTACACCCCCGGGGAGCTGAAGCTGCATTCGCCGCCTGTAGTGACACCACAAGCACGCCTTACATTGCAACACTTGCACACTGAACAAGACAGGTGCTTTGCAGGAGGAGCTGGAGTAATGCAAATGGTGCACACAGTTTGTAAATTCATCACACTGGGTCAACATCATACATACACACATCTAATTGGTGCTTCGGCAGCATAAAAAGGATTTGTTTGACAGTGTTCATTGTAGTGACGAATGCTCAGAACAATCGGAAAGTCAAGGAACTCAGTGAAGATCTAACAAGGACAATTGTCAATTTACAAAAGTTGGGCAAGTGTTTTCCACGCATTGTTAAGACGCTCATAAAAATGTCTATTTTTGACAAACAGCTCACTCCTCCCTCTCAAAATCCTGCTGCATGCTAGACATTGATGTTGTCCTCTGATTTCAGATCAACATTTTCAGTAAATTGTAATTATTATGAATGAAAATGTAAGATGATCCATGAACAGTAACTTATTTTTAAGTTTCACTTTTGGTGGACACTGTGGTGCGTTCAAGGACCGCCAATCAAAATGCGAAATATTGACGCTTGAGTGAAGCATAAAGACATAAACAAGTTAAAAAAAATTGGGGGGGGGCATATGGTACATGTATAATGTGCATTGTACCTGTATTATCACCTATTTGTATTAGTGACTTGGGATGAATGAGTGCGATAAAAAGGCCCATTTTCTAACCAAAAATGCTTACATTTGCAGGACCGTGAATGCTAAATCAAAAATGTGTGGGGATCCACATTAACTCAGTTTAATGAAACGTACAAGAGTTGAAACTTACCCAAAGATAGTAATGGATTTTCAAATAACCCACATATCAGACAAAAAGTGTAACTATTGTATCACTGCAATGTTGCTAACTGTCTTTATACTTGGTTTCGCTACACGAGACGAGCAAAATACACACATGTTGTGAAAACATTCAATCAAAACTGGGCATTATTATTTGTGTGAATGCTAAAAACTCTGGTATTGGATCCATTAAGGCCAGTGTGCATTTACGGAAATAATGAAAAGCAGTTATTTCTGCATTGTTGCTATTAGACTCTATGTTTGCCATTATGTCGTGCAATCATGTTCGCCTATCGGCTGTTAAAAATAAAACAATGAGGCAAACAAACGAACACAGATGTTCCTGAGCAGGAGAATGGCGATGATGAACTGCATTGGCGAACAGAGCGTCTGCATGTGTTTGGTAGCACATACAGTAAAAACAAAAAAGCGATACTCTAGCACTGTTGCAGTGAGATTCCTGTTTACCCGGCGGTATTTTCACACACTGCTGTGCAGCTGCCAGGCCCCGAGAGGCATTTCAAACGTCCTGCTGAGATGGTGTGCCTCTCTGTCTAGTCTGCCCCTCTCCATAGGGCTTCCTCCTGATACTGCTGCCGCTCCCTGCAGCATCAAGCAGCCCCCCTAGCCCCAAACACGACAGGGGTGGCGAGGGGAAGAGTGGGAGCATGTCTGTTGTCAACGACTTGTTAGATGTGTGAAGGTGACTGCATAACCTTTATGCGGCTGTACCGCTGCTGCTGTCGCCTTGCAGACTGACAAATGATGCAGGTAATAGGATTTGGTTGTAGTTTTACATATAATAAAAGGTTCCCATGAAAAAGTGGGAAAATAGACTTTTACCCAAATGTGGCGGTTTTGAGAGGTTTTATTGACATGGATTAATAGACAATTGAGGTGAGGAATTTGCATGCGAGCATAAATGTCATCACTATTTGCAATCATGATTGACTGGAACTAATAATTTTGCTTTGGTAGCATAAAAAAAATTAGTCTGATAGCATTTATTTGTTGGACCAATACTCTATTGGGAAAGTGCAAGGAACACAATGATCAGAGAACCGTGAGAATCATATTCTTTATAGTATTTCTCACCTTCTTTATCAAATTGTTGGCATTTACACATTTGGCCCGGTTGTGTGTTATTTAGCAGTCGCACTTGATAAAAAAATGAAACAAGAGTCAAGGCGTAGGGTGCTGTGTTTGGGCACCCGATTTCGCAAAACAAGAGAGTACGGTAGTTTGTTACGTGCAATGTTGTAGGAAAACGAAGGCAAATTTTGGGCGAACATTCCCGACTAAAAAGCAATCACGCAAAAATCGGGCCGTACGAAAAGGTTTGACTGTACCAAAAATTAATCTGAATGTTGATGAATGTTTTTACCTTTACAAATCCATGTGCTATTAGCATCTTGATTGACTGCAGCTGATGTAGCTTTCCATTCTTTTTAAATGGCCCCTTGTGGCTAATTCAGACCAGGCCAAAGCACTAATGTACACCATAGGGCTTTACACAGGGTTTAAACACATGTAATCAAAAGAACCATCAATCATGATAACATACAACCGGTATGACTTGTAGATATAACTTTATAGTAAGCTACTGCATTCTTGCAACACGTGCACCAGTCACACATCAAAAGCTTATTGCATCATGGGATGCTTCCGTCTGTACACGTTTTTTTGGGGGGGGCGTTATCGCATCCTGCACTTTAAAACTTGCTGAAATGCCTCTAAGCTTTAGTCACAGTGATTCTGTGCCAGAAATAATCTGCTTACAGCCTACGGTACTTCACATCTGCTGTGTATAAGATTGTGTGTGTATACGTGCACTCCCTATCCTATCCTATCAATAAAACCCACAAAACTGTCATTGCTCCGAATGATAGTACAACATCCTGCCTTGAAAATCATTATGTTATTACAAGTCAATGGCCATCGTTAAATGCTTCATTTGAGCGTTTCCCTCAATCCGTCACACGCAGGATGCGTTTCGTCTGGGGCTCACTGAGCATGCACTTTCAGAGAGCTCACAGTGAGGGATTATTTCCTGTTGCTGTGTATGCTCAATGTTTTTCCTCCTCTCACTGGCTCGCCACATTTACACTCTGCAGTCAGCCTGCAGAGGTGAACTGGCTTAATTTATGACCTTGTGGAAAGAGATGCATAGGAGGAAGTGGGGTGGGGCCAATATGGATATGAACGTGTGATGCAGATTTCCTTTTCACACTTTCACTTTCACAGAAGGAAAGGCAGCGAGGGAAATTATGACCCATTTACATAAGAGGACATGGCTGAAGCACAAGCATATTTGTATCGTCATTCCACATATGTCCTGTCAATAAGGCCGTTCCAATCAGGGTTTTATGCTGCCCATTCCGATACCGAGCATAAATGAGTGAGATCGGCCATTACGGATCATGTGTACTAACTGTAAATTTTTCTATATATTGTGCTATTGGCTGGGGCACTGTAAAGAGCGGAAAAGTTAGGCCAGTTCTGAAGTCCCTTGAGTACTAGTGGCTCCCAAAAATAGCTACATAACTATTAAGGGGGTCCTTTGTAATTTTATTTTTCATGGGGCCCTCTACCTGGCTGTACCCCTGCTATTTGCTATATAAACTGAAAAAGTAACCATAAAATCTCCACAATTTAGAATAAAACATATACAGTATTACATACTTTTTCGAGACATACTCTATATCGCTCCTGAAACTGACAGAGGAGGAGACACCTACGTTAAGGAGACTTTCAGTGTGAGACTGGCAGGACTTCCAGGTAGAATTACTGTAGCAGAGCTCCAAGTGAGAGAGCAGTCAGCTCCACCGCAGAGAAAGGCTGCTTATCTGCGTTGATGAATTCAATTAGTTTTAAGGTTATTTGCTTATCCTTCTGACTGTCACGCACATACGGACGAGTTTTGCCCAGCAATGGTAACGTTAGGACCTGTTTGAATGATGCTGCACCGTAACCAGCGTGTTCCTCAAATGCCGTGCTATACCCATGACTTATTTTTGTGGCTTGTGTTGCAAGATGGGCCGCACGTTGGCTGAGTGGGTAGTATGTTCGCCTCACAGTCAGGAAATTGGGGTTAAAATCACCGTTGGGCATCTCTGTGTGGAGTTTGCATGTTCTCCCCGTGCGTGCATGGGTTTTCTCCGGGTACTCCGGTTTCCTCCCACATTCCAAAAACATGCATGTTAGGTTAATTGGCGACTCTAAATTGTCCATAGGTGTGAATGTGAGTGTGAATGGTTGTATGTCTGCCCTGCGATTGGCTGGCGACCAGTCCAGGGTGTACCCCGCCTCTCACTCGAAGTCAGCTGGGATAGGCTCCAGCATACCCGCGACCCTAGCGAGGATAAGCGGCATAGAAAATGGATGGATGGATGTTGCAGGATGCAAACTTTACATCACTCTCACAAATGGCATATAAGTTTCACATGGCAGACATGTCTATTTTGGGTTAAGGCTGCACACCTAGACAGTGTGGAGGAAAGGGGAAGTGGGACATTTGAGCAGGACACTACACTGCACATTAGGTTCTCTACAGATTGTGATAGTGCGAGCCACAGGTGGTCGGTTTTCATGATCGGCATAGAAGGCATTGACCATCATATGCCGATGATATGCTGATTTTCCATCGTTAATCAAACGAAGCAACCCGACCCGTCAACCATCGTGTCTTGTTCCTACCCAAAGCCCTTCCGTCCTTTCACTAACACCATCTTAAACCAGTGATTCTCAAATAGTGTCATGAGGTGACAGGGGGGCTGGAAGGGTACCGGTGCTGTTCTGGTCTCGCTAATGTTTGGTCTCTACTTGCTGGCTCAGCACACACTTAACAGGTTCTCAATAAAGAGTTACAGCCTTTACTTTGTGGCACTATAAAACAGAATATACGAACATAAAGCATGTCAACTGTGCCTTGCACCTATGCACGCGTATATATTTATTTAACTGTTCTATTTATTTATATTTTTATGACTTGTGGGCAGGTCTTAGGTCTGTCACCAGCAGGCCGTCAGTTGATTATCCCTACCTTGCTAACGAGGTAAGGAAAAAACCTGTCTCCATCTTCCTGTCATTACTCTAAGAATGCCGTACTGTACCGGGACGCCAAGAAAATGATGAATTCTCACCTGGATTATCGTGAGTTGTCACTATCAGCCTGTGGGGCACCCGAGGGGGGACCTTTAACCCGGTTCGGACCTGGTAGAACCTGACAAAAAAGACATAGCTTTGTGTAAAATACTTTGGAGGTCATGCCAGCAAACATGGAACGCAGACATCCTCTAAGTTGTATAATCATTAGGCAAATGGTCAGTGACTTATGGACGAGTAGTTGCTAAGTAGGTAAGACGATTTGGTTGATGGTGGCCAAGGTTTTCGTCCAGTCTTGCTCACATTTGACACATACAATATGTGCTTGTCGTTTTCCTAAAGGTGGGCACAAAATTTCCAGGTCCAACAATAATAGCACAGGCACCGCGGTGGGAGTGCACGTTTTACCATATTGTGACCCTTTTGTATACAGTAGGACTGTTACACAAACAAAAACACATCGTCTAAAATGACTTTCTAAACCATACTAACCAATGACTGGCAACACAATTTTTTTTAACTTTTTAACATTTTAAAAGTATGTAAATAAATATGTATCACCCAGGGTTTGTGTTCCTTACAACAACCACATTAGAGCACATTGGGGTCACCAATGTGGCAGTGGTTGGTCTTGGCACCAACCAAAACATTGTACACAATCAACGCCCCCGCCCCACTGCTGACTGAGTGAGTGATATGCCTTCTAGTGTCTGCCAGAGTATTACATTTAACAAAATCTGCCAAATTGCATAAATAAAGCTATGTATTTAAAGGGTAAGCCATGGTGAATACAGTTAAAAACATGATAATGCATCACAGTCCAGTTGCTTGGTAATCATTTCAAAGTTTAAGATAAAAATGGAGGATTCTCAAGGGTTTACATGCGGATTATTTACAAGACTTTCAACATGTCGGAAAAGATTTCTATGGTAGGTCTGGTCGATGCTCCTTAGTGGAAAAGTACATTTCGGCGCTCCTGGGACGTAGAGCTAAATGTGGTATTAAAAATACCATCCGTTTTAGTGTTCCCAAAGACCATTTTAGTACGTTTCAGCTGCGTGCTACGGTGTAAATGCGAATACTGCTTGGTATATCTTATTAATACCCCAAAATATCATACATAATCCAACATGCACCAACTGGAAGTTTTCTTGACAGAGGTGTAAGGTGCTGGTATTTTAATCTGTGACAAATTCCATCTTAAATTTCATATCATGTGTGACCTGCAGGTTTTATCAATTAGTCAGGTAAGTGTAATGAGAATTCCATCAATGACAATATACAATCTTTTCTTACCCTCTTTGGAAAAGATCCACATTGTGGAACTTGTGCAACTCTATGGAAAACTCCAGTGTTCCCTGTACTTCAGACATGATATAATCCCACTCATCACCTGCAGGAAGACAACAGAACGCTACAATGAGACATTTTGCAGCTTTAAATTGCACGTGTTGATACAGATTTGTACACATGTTGCCTCTCACATTCAAATTCGGAGACAATACGCATGTAAGATGCTTGGCACCGTGGAGAGAAGATATTTTGATATTGTATCACAGACACCCGGAGGGAAACAACTTGCACAAACACAGTATGTTTGTCTTCCATTGAACCAACAATGTCTGGATCCCATTGGACAAAACACAGACGTGAATTTATTTCCATCCAGCAGTTGACAAAAAGGCCTTGAGAGATGAAATATATGCAAGTGACAGTGATGTGCCAGTAAAGCAGTATCAAATAACTCCAATGTATGCACTAAAACGTAATTCACTCCATGTATGTGCATGTTTAAACATACATGGCTGCTTGTCGCTATAAAAGAAGGCTGGTGATGTGACTCACCATGCAGGAGAGCGGCGTTACAAATGGTTTTCACAGTCTGCCATATCATGTGATATCAAACATCAGTATTTTTCACGGTTGGACTAAGAACTTTTGCTGATGGTGCAATGTACAATAAAACACACATTAGACATTGACGGCAATCAAAGGTCCTCTTTCATGCAAAATTGACTTTGTAATGGCGTTCTTCCAGTAATATGTGTCCCTAAAGCCTGTTTCTGAGCACCAAATGTGCAGTCACTTCTGAAAAAAAAAAGCATGCTTCGCTACACATCTTATAAGAAAAACGGTAGCTGTGCCAGTTGACTATCCTTCAGTCAGCTACAGACGTGGGAGATGTAAGTTTGATCATTTATACTACAAATGAAAAACTCACAGGTGCATATATTAGTAAGACATGAGTCATATTCACAAAATCTAAAAAGTGAAGTAAAAGAATTACGTATTTGCTGCCAATGAAAAAAAGCTCCATAAATGAGGCTGTCTATATACCTGCTTTACCCGGGTGTGAGGCTTGCTGTGTGGGTAAAAGGAGAGCAGAGTGGTCGGTCATAATCACGGTAGTTTACTTTTACGGTAAATTTACTCTTCAAATGTCACACTAAGCTTTATATATATGGCGTTATATGTTGCAATGAGTAAACAAAGCTATACTTACATTACGTTTCCCCCGAGTAGCGCCACCATGTTGAAATATTTTTTTCAGACAAGGGCGCGTAGAGAATCTTGGGATGTAAGAGACCAGTAAGGATGGTCATGATGAACACTTGGAGCTAATGGCAGAGAAGGACACATTCGGCGGCGGCATTTTAAGGACACTTGGAGCTTTTTCAAATTGGGACAGCCTTTGCGCACCGCGATGACGTCACGCATCCTGCAAACGCGCACTTAAAGTATGCAGACCCCGAAATGAGACACGGCCATAGTCTCTCCAGCATGCCCTGGGTCTTCTCCGAGGCCTACTACCGGTTGGACGTGCCCTGAACACCTCCCCAGGGAGGCGTCCGGAGGCATCCTAACCAGATTCCCGAGCCACCTCATCTGGCTCCTCTCACTGCGGAGGAGCAGCGGTTCTACTCCGGGTCTCTCCCGGATCTCTCCCAGATCCCGGGTGCTTCTAATCCTATCTTTAAGAGAGAGCACTGCCACCCTGTGGAGAAAACTCATTTTGGCAGCCTGTACCCGCGACCCGTGTCCTTTTCGGTTACTTCCCAAAGCTCATAGGTGAGGATAGGAACGTAGATCCATCAGTAAATTGAGAGCTCTGCCTTTCGGCTCAGTTCTCTCTTTACCACGATAGACCGATGCAGAGTCCGCATCACTGCAGATGCCGCACCAATCAGGCTGTCCATCTCGCGTTCCATCCTTCCCTCACTCGTGAACAAGACCCCGTGGTACTTAAACTCCTCCACTTGAGGCAGGACCTTATCCCCGACCAGGAGATGGCACTCCACCCTTTCCCGGGAGAGACCAGTGGACTCGGACTTGGAGGTACTGATTCTCATCCCAGCCGCTTCACACTCAGCTCCGAAACGTTACAATGAGAGTTGAAGGTCACGGCTAGATGATGCCAACAGGACCACATCATCTGCAAAAAACGGATACCAAATCCTGCGGCCACCAATTCGAAACCCCTCAACGCCCTCGCTTGGGGCTAGAAATTCACTGGAAACGGGTCCGACTTATGGCCGGCAACGCGAACCAAACTGTGACACTGGTCATACAGGGAACGAACTGCTTGGATTAGGTGGTCCGATACCCCATATTTCCGGCGCCCTCCCTACAGCATTCCCAGAAGAACACGGTGGAAAGCCTTCTCTAAGTCCACAAAACACATGTAGACTGGTTGGGCAGACTCCCATGCACCCTCAAGGACCATGCCGAGAGTATAGAGTGGGTCCACAGTTCCACGACCAGGACGAAAAACACACTGCTCCTCCTGAATCCGAGATTCGACTATCCGGCGGATCCTCCTCTCCAGTACCCCTGAATAGACCAGAGCGGGAAGGCTGAGGAGTGTTAACCCACGATAGTTAGAACACACCCTCCGGTCCCCCTTCTAGAAAAGCAGGACAACCACCCCGGTCTGCCAGTCCAGGGGCACCGACCCCGATGTCCACGCGATGCTGCAGAGTCATGTCAACCAAGACACGCCCACAGCAACCAGGGCCTTAAGGAACTACGGGCGGATCTCATCCACCTTCGCGGCCTTTCCACCAAGAAGTTTTTTGACCACCTTGGTAAACTCAGCTCCAGAGATAGGAGAACTCGCCTCAGAATCCTCAGGCACTGCTTCCATGTTGAGAGAAGTGTTGGAGGGATTGAGGTCTTCAAAGTATTCCCTCCATCAGGCCACAACATCTCGAATCGAGGCCAACACTGTCCTCACCATACATGGTGTTGACTGTGCTCTGCTTCCCCTCCTGAGATGGCGGATGATGGTCCAAAATCTCTTTGAACCCACCTGGAAGTCGTTTTCCATGGCCTCTCCGAACTCCTCCCATGTCTGAGTTTTTGCCTCAGTGACTGCCAGAGCCGCAGACGCCTTGGCCTGGCGGTACCTGTCAGCTGCTTCCAGAGTCCTATGAGCCAAAATAGCCTGATAGGACTTTATCTTTAGCTTGACGGCATCCCTCACCACAGGTGTCTACCATCGGGTTCTGGGATTATCGCCACGACAGGCACCGACCACCTTACAGCCACAGCCATCAGCCGCATCGACAATGGAGGCACGAAACATTCCCCACTCGGACTCAATGACCGCTGCTTCCCTCTGAACATAGTCAAAGCTCTCCCGGAGGTGGGAGTTGAAACTCCTTCTGGAAGGGGACTCTGCCAGACATTCCCAGCAGACCCTCACAATGCGCTTGGGTCTGCCGGTCTGACTCCCCACCAGGGATCTTCCCCCACCATCTGAACCAACTCACCACCAAGTGGTGCTCGGTTGACAGCTCCACCCCTCTCTTCACTAGAGTGTCCAAAACATGTGGCCGCAAGTCCGACGACACAACAACAAAGTCAATCATTGAACTGCGGCCCAGGGTGTCCTAGTGCCAAGTGCACATGTGGACCCCCTTATGCTTGAACATGGTGTTTGTTATAGACAATCCGTGACGAGCACAGAAGTCCAATAACAAAACACAGCTCGGGTTAAGATCAGGGAGGCCATTCCTACCAATCACACCTCTCCAGGTCTCACTATCGCTGCCAACATGAGCTTTGAAGTCACTCAGTAGAACAAGGGAATCCCCCGAGGTAGCACTCTCTATTACTTCCTTTCAGGACTGCAAAAAGGGCGGGTATTCTGAACTGCTGTTTGGCGCATAAGCGCAAACAACAGTCAGGACCCGTCCCCCCACCCGAAGGCGTAGGGAACCTACCCTCTCGTTTACCGAGTTAAACTCCAACGTGCAGGCTTGGAGCCGGGGGGCAACAAGAATTGCCACCCCTGCCCGTCGCCTCTCATTGCTGGCAACACCAGAGTGAAATGAAGTCCAGCGCTTCTCGAGAGGACTGGTTCCAGAGCCCTTGCCTTGCGTTGAGTTGAGTCCGACTTTATCTAGCCGGAATTTCTCCACCTCACGCACCAGCTCAGGCTCTTTCCACGCTTCTGTAGCCAAGGATTGGCCGTCACCCAGCTCACTTTGCACCTGACCCCTTCGGCCCCTCCTACGAGTGGTGAGCTCATGGGAGGGGGGAATCATGTCACTTTTTCGGGCTGTTCCCGACCGGGCCACATGGATGCTTGCCTGGCCACCAGACGCTTGCCATCGTGCCCCACCTCCAAGCCTGGCGCCAGAGGGAGACCCCGGTGACCTGTGTCCGGGTGAGGGAACACAAAGTCCATTGTTTTTAGCCATCATTAGGGTCTTTTGAGACACTCTTTGTCTGGTCCCTCCCCTAGGACCTGTTTGTCATGGCTGACCCTACCAGGGGCATGACAGCCCCCAAAACTTAGCTCCTAGGATCGCAAACTCCTCCACCACGATAAGGTGGTGGCTCAGGGAGGAGCAATCAAATTTAGCTCAAACTAAAATTAAAAGTGGAGTTATCAATCTATTCATTGGTCATTTGTAATTATTTTTGCATCATGTAAAACCATAATTATTGTCTATAAAATGTATTTTTATGTAAGTTTGGGTGTCAGGAATGGATTCATTGGATTTACATTATTTTCAATGGGAAAATTTGCTTTGGTTGGAGTCGGACATTCGGGAACGGATTAATGACATTAACCAAGACACCACTGTATACATATACAAGAAGGTCTTTGTAAAATCTCTGCAGAGAATGTGTCACATTTAGAAAGGGGATAGAGTGCACAGTAGTGTTTTTTAGCGACACACTTTGTCGGAGATAGGTGCGGGCAAACAGCCCATTAGCATTGAAGTTACAGACACACAAAACAGTGTGTTACCACCAGTGCTTACTATGACAACTTTTCAACTGTCACAGTGGCATTCCCATATGATACTTAGTCCACCATTCATATGCAGCACATCACAACTCTTTTGTCTCATTGCGCTGACTCTGCATTTTGTTTTTGACGTACACTTGCATCTCCAAAGAACAGAAGCTTTGTGTCTAGATGAAAATGATGTTGATTCCTTCTGTGTTAGAGTCTATTTCTTAAATTATTAGCATTCATGTTGCCTCTAGAAGTGATGAGTCCATTGAACATTGTGTACCATAATGGTCTTCCCCCCAAAAATCTATCTTTCTAATGTGCGTATTACATAACGCGCATGACACACAGACGTCACCTGGCTTTATTATTAGACCTAGCCTGAAAATTCTTCAATAAGTTAACTACGTCACAAGGCAGGGGCGCTGACAAGAAGAAAGGCCCGTGCCTATACACTTTAAAACTCGTGCTGCCTTTCATGATGCGATGACCAAGCAAGATGACTACATGAGAAAATATCTTGTCACTGTTCTTCTGCTATTTGTGGTCTGGAAGTAAATCTCAAGCAAAGATGAAGAGTATCACTTCACAAACATGAAGACGGCTTCAACGGACATCTCGCGGACTATTTCTCAATCAGACCCAATACATGAAGGTAAATATGTGCAGTTCAAACCAACAGTATTCATACTGTTTTCAATGTTTTTTTTATTTAAAAAATTATTTTCAAAAACATTTACATATATTTTCAGCCTGAGGATGTGCAGCATAGAAAATTGATCGATATTTTACACCAAATTTTTGTTATTATAAGTATCACCACTTCAGCTTGTTTCTTTACATTGTGCCTTTCTGGTGTCTTTTTTCCATTTTTCAGGGTTTAATTTTATTTTTACAACAAGCCATAAATGAGTCAAGGGCTGCAAATGGCCCCCAGGCCGCCCTTTAGACACCTCTGCACTAAACAAGGTGTTATGTTATTTTGGAGACCATACGTTTTCTAGGGTTTTTTGAAACATTTTGACAGAAAGTAAATCTTTGATTTGACCTTTATAGATGTTTTACATCACCAAAGACTATGTTTTCTTGACAATGTCTCCACCCCCTCAAACCAAAATGATAAATAAAAAGACTATGCCTTTATTATACTATGCAAAAACCGTTTTTTTTAAAGATCTTGTGTAGGTGTAGCTAATGAAGTGTCCAAAAAAAAGCTAAAGACTAAAATAACCACACTTATTGGTCAGGGCTGTAATTACATCAGGGCACTGAGGTCACCCTTTTGCGGTTACACTGATTTAAGCAGTTCAGGTTCTTTTAATTGTATTTGCCTTAAATGTGCTGCAAACACACAGAACTAAATTAAAATGCTGTGCCATTCCCAGAAAGAAGAAGCAGAGACAATGTGTCCTTGGCAGGAAACCACCAGCACCAGAAATCATGTGATGTCATAATCTCACACTAAACCCCCTCCCCTGATGGTGTATTAAGCTCTTTGCTGTTATAACATTACAATACACTCCCTGGTCGTGACCAAGAGTTAGTGTTAAATAGACGTGACCACTTGCTGAGCAAAGGAATTTTCTTCAATGTAAAAACCCCCACAGCTTGTACTCTCGCCTCGTGGCAAACTTGTTTGTGCGCCATTCCATCTGTCATGTGCTAAGATAGGCATGAGAGCGACTATTTATTCCAGCTCTTCCCAACACGATATTGTGCTTTCTGCAGAAGCAGTCACATAAAGGACAACATCACACGGCACATGAATGTAATACACAACCTTGTTCGAGCCATAAAGACGACTGTACATTGTTGCCTTTATGTTTTCCACCAGACATTATACAGTATACAGTACAGCACCGTGTCATTTGTGCAGAACTACTATCCAATCATGCAGTTGCATGTAGAAAGGACTTGCAGTAATTCGCATTTTAAAAGGAAGCTACTGCATTTAAAAATCGGAAGGATTTTTGCTTGTAGAATTTCCATGGGATGTTAAGGTAAGAAATGGATCAAGGAAGAACAATTCCCTTTGTTGCAGATCTGGATAAAGGTTTCGGTTCAGACTTATTCAGCAATGTTCCATGAGTAATGTTAAATGTTGATATACAGCTGATATAAATCAAAAGTTTAGATTTTTTCTCTCATGCTATTGGGTGCCGCATGTGATTGTGGTGCAGATCTGGATTAAGGTGCAGGCTTTTTGTTAAGGACATATTTTACTATACATACTATTCAAATGGCTCAATGGATTTCAAAGGAAAAGGTCCCTGACCAAATTAGCATCATTCCACAATTGCGTGCCATTCTGCGCTAGTTTGCTTGTGAGCACAGTTATGCTAAAACTACTTAGCCAAGTCCCAAATATACTTAATATTATTCAATTTTAGCACGTCTATGTTTTGTCACCCACTTTGCTCAATGAAATGTAGCTTTTTTTGCATAACAGAAAAAAAGGCATATATGCACTGAAGATGTATAATTAGCATTATTATATAGCATTATTTGGTCTTGGTGGAGGTCTCTGCTCATTATTAGACTTCTTGTTAACTCAACAGTGATGTTCTCCATGCAAAAAGAAGTTGAACACCTATGGACAGATTTGACACCCCTGCTTAGATTATAAGGATGTACTGCATATGTTCTCTGGAATCATTGTCTATAATACGACCCTTTCACACAGCACCAGCTGCAGCCTTGTCTCTTCTGTAGTGTACAAACACACGCTTCGTGTCACACACACATACAGACAGCGGTGCAGACAGAGCAGAGTCCGACATTCTTTACCTTAGCAGTGATCCAGGAAGTGAGGAAATCCAGTGAGTAAATGCAGATGGATGTGCTCTTGTGCAATGTTTATACCTCCGCTTGCACTGCCGCCTCGACTGCTGCTGGTGCTGCTGCTGTTGCCATGGTTATTCATCCAGACCCTGCATGTACTGCAGTCCCCCCACTTTCCTTCTCTGGCGCGTGCTCTATCGCTCCTCATCAATCCATCCCAGAGGAAAAAGAGGAGGGGCGGGGGTTTTCAAATTCGGGCGTTTAATCTGCCTTTGTCCTCCAGCCTCCAGTGTTTCAGTTCATGCAGAGGGAGACGAGTGCATGGCTGCAGAATTAATAGTAAAGCGTGCAGACACGGCGGTGTCTCTCTCTGTATGCGTGTGCGTGTGTGTGTGTCCTGCTGCTGCACTGGGTCCACCAGCCAACCAGCCAGCTGACATCAGAGCCAGCCCACTAAAAGCTAAAGTGAACCTTAAGGAATTATCATGCAAAAAAGGGACAGTTGATGCAAACCATGCATTATTGCAGCCTGGCAAACAACTTCAACATGGAAGATTAGTTAGAGAAACAGCAGTCATAATCAGTTACTATTGTGATCACAAAGTAACTTCAATAGAGTAAAAATAAAGTTGACAACATTCAATGCAAATGTAGTCATAGTTAATTAACACCAGCCACAATGTTGGGTTGACATGCATACCATGCATAGCATCTGCCCCTACTAGGATAACGATGCTCACTTCCAATGGTATTCAATGAAAAAGAAGTTAGTAGGCGAACTATGTTCTTAAAGCCCGTCACGCATCATGTTATATCCTTTTTGTAGCGCCCCGCTCCCATCTTCACCTTCCTCTTAAAAAGCCAAAGTCAATTGCAGCTTTTCTCTCATGGCATTCTGCCATAGGCTCGCAGCACTCTTGATTAAGGTTGAAGCGCCATTGATTTTTTTTCTCTTTTCTTTCTCCCACACAAACCTGGCACAATTTTCTGAGAGGTTAGGCCGCAAGGACGTCGCTTTCCGTGCTATCCAAAAGTAATAAAGTAGTAGAAGATAATGTCAATCCCTCCTGCACTGATGCTCTTTTATATACTTCCTATATTAAAATACATCAATACCTTTAGAGTGCAGAACAGAGAATAAATTGTTTGCTATTAAAACTGTCAAAATTAAGTGTTTTTCCTCCCTGCAGTGAGTTTTTAGCTACACGTTGCATACATGCAGCCATCCTGTGCCACCTCACGCTTTGAATATCACAGCTTTCAAAATATTTACATTTTTATTTTACATGGTTGACTGTGCCCTTTTAGTAAAAAAACAATATGCACATTTAAGTACATTTGTTGGCCTAAGTTATTTATTTTAGGCACAAAAACTAAAACACAAACCCAGTATAAGGCATTCAGAAGACTCTTTCAAAAACATGTTACATTATATGTAGGGTTTAGACTGGTCACTTGGTGTCAGGAACGCTACATTGACGAGGCAATAGCCATTGCAGGAAGTACTGTAAAGAAACCGGGAACTCTACAGGTCTATATTGGGTAATACGAGTGTTAAGGTGACTGCAGTGTGATAAGATGTTTAATGATTAACAGAAATGTAACTTGACAGTTCCTAAAATTAAGGATTCTCCATCACTCGGCCACCGATCAACATTGGTCAATTTCCATAAACCACATGTGATTCGCGTATGCCAATAAATCCCTTTCAAAGGCGATGGCAAAAAAATGATTGACATATGGGAGCTAAATCTGTATGCTATGTCACGTAAGGTTGCCAAGATCCTTATTGAGCCGACAAAGGATGCGCTGTGTCCCGTATTGCCGCGAGAATCCAGTCTAGTCTGCAAAACCTGAAAAGCTTCAGCTTGCCACAGTTCTTTGTTGGCACGATTTGCCTGGCTGTCACTGGCTGTACCTGACAATGGCGGCAGCTAACGAGATAACTACCTGGCGTTATCCGCCTATCTTCTGGTCTTCAGACTCCAAATGTGACTTTTTACCACAGTGACAAGCAATGCAGTTAGTTGGGAGCCTGTTATAATATAAAAAATAAATAAATAATAAAAGCAATAAAAAAAACTAATAAATGTTGCTATGAAAAATGACACTTTTTTGGGTCGAGCGAGGTGAGCTTCATAGCGGAGAAGGCGGCAAATCATACGTAAGTTTATGTACTGCAAATTCATTTAAATGAATACACTACATTACATACTAAACTTAACAGTGATTTTTTTTATTTTCATTTTTAACAATGGATGGGAACTTTTCGGTACACTGAGCAAAGGGACGCCGTGATCGGCCATCGTTAGGAGGAGGAAGTTGATGGGAGATGACCAAGATAACCAGTGGGAGGGCAGTTGGTTATCCTTTGTACTGGTTGGTTATTACTTTGTATTACTGCCCCAGGGCAGGGAAGCTTGTATGGTGCTATCGATTTTCATATTTATAATATATTTTTATATTTAATGGGACAGACATTTATTTGAAGCCTGTTTCGTATTATTAATTTTTTGTATGAAGAGGTTTTCGTAACTCAAAGTTCCACTGTATTTTATTCTCAGAGGTTGCACAACAGTGTAATGGTCCAAATCTAGTCTTGATGCTGTAGCTTTAATGCAAAACAGTTGTGTTTGACTACACCTGTCATACTCTACAACGTGACATTAACTCATTCAATCCCAGACATTTTTTTGAATTATTAATATTAATATATCCCTACCTTCTGCATGCTTCTCTCCTTCATGCGCTTACACTTCCTCTTTGCTGTCGAGTGTGTTTTTTACATGCAAATGAACTATCCCGAGCTCTTATCAAATGCACTTTCGCCACCTTGTGGTGTGTTTTTATGGCTTAAAACTGCTTACTTTACATCTGTTAGTGTGCAGTTGTGTCACCAACTCTTTTTGCCTCGAGAAAAAAAAAAAAGGAAAAGACGTATAAATACGTATTTGGGATAAGGCGTTTGGGGTTATAAAAATATAATTATGTTGAATGAGTTGAGTGGGACAGAAGAACATTAACGTTCATGCTAGGTTAGAAAAACAACATGATCAAATTTACAGCTCACAAGTCTGTGGCTGTCTCAAAGAGAGCTGTGGTTTAAGATGTGTAGCAAAACCTGCTTTTTTACAAACATATGTGCACATACACAGGGTGGGCTCATTTAGCTAGAGGGGGGTCAAAGTTTGGTTTATGTGTGTGGGGAAGCATGTTTGTTGTTCCATAACTTCAAATACGACCATTTTTGCACTTCTTCATTCAAAAGTAAGGGACATTTGGGATGCTTAGTGCTCATAAAAGGCTCCAGTGACATTCTATGTATTTGTAGTTTGTAGTGGCATACAGCTGCAAGACAAAGTATGTGATGGCATCCATCCGAGGTGGTCATTATTCACCTGACAGTTGTGGTTATCCTTTTTTTGTATCAAAACAGTCCTTTCCTATGGAGCAGGTGTTGCAAACTGAAACACACTTTTTAACCGCAAATGGCATTCGCTTACATATTATAGGGACTACGACTTTGCCGCTATCCTGTAATCCATTTTATCGGAGATTGCAGAGTGGGGGTGAGGGGTTGGATATTCTCCACATGCATGCTTAGTAGCAAGGCCCTGTGTCATGTCTACACAACAACATGCATTCTTCAGCCAACCTGATGCACGTATCATCTCTGGCAGTCTTATGAGGATAATTATTAAGAGAATTACACACAGGGCGCACATATCATTAGGGGGCACCCAAGAACGTAGGAGGGGGAAAAATGAACAAGTCGTGGTTTACACACACACACGAGCCCTGCGGCTCCAGCATCTTTTTAAGTGTCGGTAATAAAATGTTGACACCACCTCCACACTCCTGTCCAATGGGAGGCCATTAAGAGAACTTTTATTTGGCCTCCGAAAATGCTTGAACATCCCCTGCACGCCTCCCTACGCTCACTCCTCAACATGCAAAGGTAGGACCCGGCTGAAGGGGGGGATTTTAATTTCGACTTTTTACTCCAGCATCTGTACCCGCACCGCCGTCAAGTCTCCATCGCAGAGGGTAGTGAAACATGGCCTTCCGCTCCTCTGCTTTGACGAGGTAAATAACGTTGTTGGATCAATGTCAAGGCTCGTCATCACTTATCTTTATTGTGATCTTAAATAAAGTTGAGTCTTTCTTTATGCCTCATCGATTAAAGGCAGCAGGGGACATGCCAAAACAAGAAGGAATCCATTGTGTTACACTTGTAGAGTGTAAGGAATAATAGAAAATGGCATGCCATTGATTATGTGACTTAGTCATTACATAAAAAGATGCAGGCTCTTTGCAAGCTATTACAGTTTAAGGCATCGCCTTAGCCTTAACGGTGAAGGACTTACAGAAATGTGGATACAACCTCAGATGACTTTATAAAGCCTGGTGGCTCTGCAAAATGCATGCATTTATTACAGCAATTCTTGCATGTTTATATGACTCCCAATCAATTGCATTAATGTTATTTTGGTATTTAAAGGTAATCTTCCAAAAGGTAATTTAGAGATTTTGATTCTAAAAAACTTAGAAAAGGCTTGATATTTTTCAGTTTTTTTTAAATAGTTTTTATATTTTAAAAATTTTATCTCATATTTAACACATTTTTATGTATTAGCATTTTTTCTTTACAGTATTTAGTTTTTATCTACAAAAAATAATGTTTTTCATCTATTCTACCGTTATCATCTAAATTACATTTCATTTGTTTATGTTTTAAGAAACTATAATAACAGTAATACATAAGAATAGTTTTGGACTTAAGTGATCCCTTGTTTATCGCAGTTAATTGGTAGACCCGACTGCGATAAGTTTATTTCAACATTAATAAATTGAAAGACAAAAAACATGTGTATGACTTTCTAAATACAATCTTTACTATTAAAGCCCTGTTGACATAAAATAACATTCCTATAGTCACTTTGTTTAGAGTTCATTGCTCAACTGTAACTTCGCAGGCTACGGACGGTGTCACTGCAGGGACACAAGAGACGGCCATGGCTTTAACCATTAGCAAGCTAGCCGGCCAACTAGTTAGCCTTGAATTTATTTAGTGTATTCTAAACTTAGAGGTTTAAAACAGAGTGGGAAGAAGGACAATTCATCCAAAAACTTACCACTTCCACAGGGAATGGGAGGAGAACTTCTTTGCAATTTATCATGTCGGAAGTAATCCTATGGTATGTCTCAAAAATGGAACATTACTGACGCTTAGTGGCCAAAATACTACATATACATTCGGCTTTCAATATTTTTGGACAAATAGCACGACATAGTTAACCACGAAACTGCGATCTTTTGATCATGGAAAACCGCAATAGAATGAGCGATAATGGAATCGCGATATTACAAGGGGCGACTGCGTAGAGCACTTTTCAAGCTACCCAATGACACTTAAATTTGTACTATGTTATTTTAAATATCACTGAAGCTGCCTAATGCATTGCCTCATTTATTGTGTGAATGCACTCCTACAAAATTCTGCACCGCTTTTCATCAATTTATTATTATTATTACTATTATTATTCCAACGTTTTTTGTCCCGTAATTCTGTATGAAACCTCAAAATTAAATCAACTCATCACCATAATCTTTAGAATATGAATTAGTCCAGTTTCCTTTTGTTCACAGATATTTTCGTCCCGGATATTACACAACCATTCAATGTGATGTTATACTGTAATAATGTGAGATAAATGCTTATTATAGTTCCCTCTTATTACCACCTCACAATGACACGTATTTATGCAATAGCTATTTAAAAAGCTACATCTACGATGACATGACAGCTGTCTTGTACCTGAAAAATGGATTGGTGTAGGGGGGGGAAAGAAGTCAGCGAGACCCTGAGGGGACTGCTGAAGACTTCTTTTAAGCGTGTAACGTTGGAGGCCGACGTCTGCCCTTGCTGCTGACGAAGCCATCAGTCACCTCATTGACACTTCACTCACCCCAGAAGCTAAAGTGCATCTGGAAAGGCGTTTACACACAGAGAAGTTATGCCCATGCAGTCACGTCCAGTGGATGAGACACAGCCTTTCATAAAGTATCCTGTTTGTCTCAGGATGGATTTGGAAGTGTCCCTGTCTTTCCCCAAACAGTAAGTTTCCCATCCATGAACCAGGAAGTAGCCTGACAGCTAACAAACTTATATATACAAACATATCCAAATATGACACTTTAACTAATATTACAGTATTGTATCACCTATTTTAGCCATTTAAGTCATAAATAAACAGTTCGACCTGTTCTGGAATCAAAATGATATGTTATGTCACCCTCCATGAACCAGAAAATAGCCTGCTAGCTAGCAAACAATTGACCGAAATCCCATTATAAGAAATGGTACAGTCCAATTGTTATTTGTCATTCTTCATGAGCAAGCACATACTCTGCTAGCTATGGGACAACAATACAAACTCTGTAATTATTCTCACTTTTCCATCCATCCATTTTCTATACCGCTTATCCTCACCAGGGTCGCGGGTTTATTCTCAGATAAATTTTAATATTTTCTATTTATGCCGTTTAAGTTCCCCTCACTCTAGACTCAAGGATGGTATGGTCCTAAGTATAATGTAATGCACAGTTAACCAGGAAGTAGCCTGCTAGCTAACAAAAATGCATATGAACAAACACATCCAAATATGACATTTTGTAGCTAATATTACAGAAATGTATCCTCAATTTTAGCAACTGAAATCATAAAGAAACTATTTCAGCCTGTCCTAGAATCAAAATAATATATTATGTGATCATCTATGAACCAGGAAGTAACCTGCTAGCTACCAGATAAATTAACCAAAACTCCATTTTTCAAAAAACAGTCTAATTGTCATTTGTCATTCTCCATGAGACAGTAAGCACTCTGCTTGTTAACATATAGAAAAAAGCTCAAACGGAATAATTCTTTCACTTTTTAAAGATATATTTAAACGGTTTCTCTTTTTGCCGTTAATGGATGGAATGTTCCACTAACCAAAGAATCAAAGGTGGTATGATCCTAAGTAAGTCTTGTGTCATGCACTGTTAACCAGGAAGTAGCCTGCTAAATAACAAAATAAGAAACAGGCTAACAAACAAGCACCACAACAAGAAACAACAAGATTTTTTTTACACTTTTACAAATTTTTTTGTTGTTGTTTGCCTTTCACCTCACCCCGGAATCAAAAATGATACACTCCTCTTGTCCCCTGCCATCCTCCATGAACCTGGAAGTACCCCGCTAGCTAACAAACGGGCAAACAACCAAGCACTAGTTTATATATTTGTTAGATGTCTTTTATTTATTTACACTAGGATTAAAGTACATATTTATTAATATGTTTATTATTGTGGTTGTAGGTTACAGTGTCCTTCTTTTGTAGTTAAACGAGGTAACAAATCTTACGTATACCATTGGAAGGGTGTGCCTAATGAAGTGTCTGGTGAGGTCATCTATGATGTTATAGCCATTTAAAGACAATCACGCTGATGTTTTCTGTCATTCATCCACAGTGTTGTGACATACTCACCTGTCTGCTTGGCCCTTGTGTCTTTCCTGTTTGTCCCAGCACTTGGACGTGAGTCATGCACCACACGCTGCAAAGCACATTATTATTACATGTGCAGGTGTACCTAATGAAGTGAGGGCTTAAGGTCACCATCCTGTAGCATTGTCTTTACCATAAACCGCCAAACAAAGGCCCAAAATAGCAGACATGTTTTGCTGGTGTGTGTCGTGCACGGGATTAAATCAGATTAAATGTCCCTTCTGACAATCACAACAAGCCCCATTGTCTGTGCTTGTTTTGGGAAGCCATAAATGTAATATGAAGTGGCAGATAAAGTAAGAGTGCGGCTTTAAATTGGAGTGCACGCAGGGACGCCATGTGACATCTTCATTGCGGTCCCCCTCGTGCTCGTTACACTAATGACTGGCTTTGCCGGTGTAAAACAGCGGCAGACTGTAACATTTTAACAACTTGAGTGTGCAGTCTGATAAGTGTTTAGTGGGGGAAAAATGTGATTATAAATACCGTCTTGCCACTTGATCTCATTTCTCAGCATTTATGTGGGATCTGTGAACTGCCTCCAGATGTGTCGCGTCCACGCCACTCGCAGTCAATGAGCTGACTCAGTCGCCACAAAGACAGGCCTCTTTTGGTGACTGTGGGACACTAAAAATGCACATAATTATTATAATATCCAGGATAAATTGGATTTATAGTATGTCAAAGCGTTGCAAATGGGCTGAAATTGTAATTTACACACTGACCCACTAGGTGGATCAGCTACGAAAAATTTAGTCAATATCCTGTGAGATACATTATGGTCGTCTACAACCACACATTTCTAGTAATCGCTGAGTTTTTCCCCCCCTCATCCTGAAAATTTGTTTTAGGTCTTTTGAAAATACATTAGTATTGTTATTGATAAAACATGTATACTTAAGCCCAAAAGTGCCAGTGCAGCTTTACCTAATAAGGGGGATATGACAGTACGTAAACATACATATTTATACATTTATGTATATTATATGTAATTTGTAAATATTCTCAAAAGCATATAATGTGCTTTTTCTTTTTATATATTTTATTGAATTATTATACTAGTGTTTTTTTTTAGTTATTTTTGAGTTTTTTTATATTTCATGTCCAGTGCAGACGCCAACCTGATATGATATTGGATCAGACCATCCCTGCAAATAATATACTAATATTATCATTATTTTTTTTCAGCATTACTTCTTTTTTTCACCAGGGGCCAACCAAGTCTATATATATATTTTATTGTATTTTTTTTACTTAGGTTTCACATTGCTCTGTTTAATGGAAAATATTGTTAATACAATATTAGCAATAAAAGACTTTGTTAGACTGTGTTAAAAAAATTATGCACTAAAATGGAGACAAGGGAAGGAAAGGGCAACATGTTGATGTTTGTGTTTGTGATGTCATTCTCTGTACTAATATTATGTTGTTTTTAAATCACCACTAGAAATGGGCTGGAATACAGTATAATAACCCTGCACAGTACTTAGCTAAAATTAAAAAATGCACTTTTCTTGTGTGCTACCAGAACTGGACTTTAACCGACTGGATGGCGACACTGTCTGCCCACCCATGAGAAGCGGACAAGATGATCTTCCAGGTGGAAAACTCAATTCTTGTACTTTAATATGTTGGATAAGATTATGTAGTCATTACAATCCTTAGCGGGAACTAACCAAAATAAAAGACTTGACTAATATTTAGCATTTTGTCGTAACACCAGCTTGTCCATACAGTATACGCTATTCATCCTCGATGGACTCCCTTAGGTTTTGATTTGATCACCCAGTTCCAGCTGGATGTCATTCCCCTTAAAGGCGTGAGGAAGGTGGACGGTTCTACTCCCCTCCAGGTGGCCTACCGCCTTGACCGAGAGGCCAACTTCCAAATCCCGACCATGTAAGTGTAAACACAGTGAAGAAAGGCTTTCAAAGAGCAGATAAAGACACACGAGAATGTCGAATGTCATGTGCTCTCCCGCTGCAGGTGTTGCATTTTTACAGGTCGCCACAGATGTTACTGCATATGGGCTAGCGCCGCATAGTAATTGGGAGCGGAAAAAAACTTGTCTGAACATATTTGGCATCCACAAAGGGATGTTCTGTGATGCATTTAGGTACTTGAAGAAAACAAGAAAAGAAGAATTGTTTCAGGGACTGTGCGGCTGAAAACGTTACCTTTTGCAATGAAAATGCTGGAGTTTGTGATCATTTCAAAACAATAATGGCCATTCCCAAAGTTCAACACCTACTGTGTTGAAACACTTTTATTTGTTAGTTCAGGATCCTTGGTGATCGGCTTTACTGAGAAAGACTCTGGCACACAGGTAAGTGTAAAATATAGTGTCTTTATTGCAGCAGACTCTAACAAGGAGTGGGCCCCCCCCTCCTTTGTACAGGTCTGTCCGTGAGAGCGTGAGGCGGGGGTGGCCAGTCCATGCCTCAGCCCTCAACACACAGAGTTGTTTCCCGAGGTTAACAAAAAAGGCGCCAGTCCGTACACTGAGTTTGTTTAAAATAGTTGCCTGCGTAAGCTGATTGTGAATTGCAAAGCAAGGTTACAAGAAAGCTGCATGCTCTTTCCTTGCCACCCTATAGTCACGCAAGAGGGGAATCGAAACATCATAACAAACAACATAACATACTTTCCCATTTCACCTACCTTCCCTGTGGTGCCAGGGGGACTTAAGGAAGGGTGTATCTGCCGGAGAAAAATGGTAAAAATAAAGAAAAACGTGAAAAGTAGGGGTGTCACAAGACAACAACAAGATTTTATGACGACATATTTCATTTTCCTCCACTTATCCGGGTCTGGGTCGTGGGGGCAGCAGTTTCTGTAGGGAAGTCCAGACTTCACGGTCTCTGGCCACCTCTTCCAGCTCCACTGGAAGGACACCAAGGCCTTCCCAGGCCAGCTGTGAGACATAATCCCTCCAGCATGTTCTAGGTCTTCCCCGGGACCTTCTGCCAGCTGGGCATGCCCGGAACACCTCACCAGGGAGGCATCCAGACTAGATCCCTGAGCCACCTCAACTGGCACTTCTTGATGTGAAGGAGCAGCGGCTCTACTCTGAGCTCCTCCCGGATGATTGAGCTCCTCACCCTATCTCTTAGGGTGAGTCCAGCCACCCTACTTATGGAGGAAACTCATTTCCGCCACTTGTATCCGCGACCTTGTTCTTTCGGTCATGACCCATAACTCATGACCATAGGTGAGGGTGGGAACGTAGATCGATCGTCAAACAGAGAGCTTTGCCTTCCGGCTCAGTTCTCTCTTCACCACGACGATCCGGTACAGCGACCGCATTACTGCTGACGCTGAACTCCTCCACCTGAGGCAAGACCTCACTCCCCACCCGGAGGGTACAGTTCACCCGTTTCCGACTGAGAACCATGGCCTCGGATTTGGAGGTGCTGAGTCTCATCCCAGAAGCTTCACACTCAGCTGCAAACCGCTCCAGTAAACGCTGAAGGTCACAACCTGATGAGGCCATAAAGACCACATCATCTGCAAATAGCAGAGACGAGATCCTAAGGTCACCAAGCTGGACTCCCTCAACGCCTTGACTATGACTTGAAAAAGTAATGCAAAAATAGGATTCATTATGAAAACATTAGGCCTATTTTGTTATTAAGGTGGTTGTTTGTTGTTGTTGTTTTAAGGCACCTTGAGAATGTGTCATTTTTCTACTAACTAGGTCCTTCACGTTTACCGTTTTACAAAATCCTGCAAAATTCTCAGCTTCTTGGAGACCTGTCTCGTCTTTTTCTTGGCAACGACGTATCCTCTGCTGCGTGTGCTCCTTCAAAGCCATGAAACAAAAGTGAGATAAATAGCGAGTGCTGACAACATCAGTGGCGTCCTGTAAAAATTTCACAAGTTTGTAATTAAAGGTTGTGGATTTGGCAGCGTGTCCAGATTAGCTCGTTTGTGCCTCACGGCTAAAAAAGTAAAATCAAAAACTCATTAGAAGATCTGGATTTTAAAAAAAAGTGACATTTTGTGAGCTGGCTTGTTCTAAACAGAATTACGTGGGATTTTGTTTGAAAGATGCAATGTAATTCTGAGGAACTTTGAAATACATAAAAGAGCAAAGTGCCGACTAATTCTATTCTATTCTTTAACATCATAGAAGTGGTGTGTGCTTTTATATTGAAAGAATACCCATGCATATTAGCCCTGCAGGCGTTTTACTGTTAAACATTATTTCATAAAGTATCTAAATTAAAGACTTTGTTCAAGTAATGGCACTTTACATAATCAAAGCTTGTGCAGCATCAGGGCTGATCCTCCTGCCTGATCAGAAGCTGTTATGTAATGGCCTGGATGCACCGTTGCACTGAATGCTAATACGTGTTTGCTGCCTCGACGCGCCAGCGGCTGCCGCTTTTAAGTCGCCAAGCTTCTCCTTTTGCCTCGTCCCCGCTTCATTCTGCAGGGCAAAGGCAGCACATGCTTGAAACTTTTTAACCCTTGAGCAAAGCTCGAAAGGGCTCCCTTTGTTTTATTGGGATACAGGAAACTCTTTTTTTTATTGCCTCACCTTTGTTGTTTACAAGACAGTAAAAAAAAAAACACACACAGGCCACAGTGCCCATCTATGAATTCACCGCCTACCGTGAATCTGGGTCGTTAAAAAACTCACAGAGCAGCTGCTGGCGTAATTGAAAGATTAAATTACACAAAGAGAGAGGCAACATCTTTCACATGACCTGAATAATTACATAATGTCATGCAGCTAAACCTATATTATCTTACAAATCCTATTTGGATACTAGCGTAATACCACAAGGTACACCAGAACAATCGAATTACCTCAAATTCAAGGGCTGTGGGTAAAAAAAGTACGTGAGTTAGCACGGAGGTCGGCGGCCTTTAGCATCAAAAGAGCCATTTGTGCCCCTTTCCGCCAGATTCAAAACTACGTGACCACTACATTGGAGGTAACGCTACTTACTGTATAGTTTCCTTTAGCTTTTTCACCAAGGGCTGCATATAGAAAAATCAAAGGATGCTTTGATATTTTTGTGTATATTTTTTTATTTTATAAAAAGCCAAAAAATAACATTTACGTGTATTTTTATGCCAAAGCTTTGTGCTATTAATTATTTATATCAACAAATCAGCATTTTTCTTCACATTGCCTTTTTGCTGTATTTTTACAATTTGCTGTTTCCTTAGTGTTCAATTTTGTTTTTGCAGCAATAATAAATGAGTCACGGGGCGCAAATGGCCACTCCTCCAAATTGGACACTCCTGCCTTAAGTGTATCGTCACGTTTCCCTTCTGTCTTCCTGTTCCCCCTGCTGCTGTGACAAGCCACAACTGTTGCCACCTGTCACTTAAGCCGCTTTCTCCACCGATTTCAGATCAGCATTTGTAATAAAAGTGATATAAAGCATCGATTAGTTCCACTTCCTGTACCTCTCCACACGTCACATTAGCTGCCATTTATTTGCAAGGAAGCCAACGAGACAAATCGATGACCAGCATCGTGGTCTCTCACAAACTTAACTCAATTCAGAAAAGACGGCGTAGTGACTACACAGAAGCGTAGACCAGCTGGAGCGGCGGGTTGCAGACCCCTGATTTAGCAGGATTACACAAAAGCACAAAACTGATTTCCATGAAACTGAGCATCATTGACAAATGCACATTGCGAGAAACCATCAAATTAGGCTGCTATGAGATACACCTGAACAATGAAATGACCTCAAATACAAGGGCCATGTGCAAAAACCTTTCTTTAGTTAGCAGAATTACACAAAAGCTGCACAACTCATTTCCATGTGGATATGTGGCACAAAACATTAGAGCAAGAAAACATCAAATTAGGCTGGCATGAGGCACACCTGAACAACTGAATCAGATCCAATACAATAGATGGGGAAAGAAGTGGAACAAGGTCCACTGTTGGGTGGGTTAGTTCATGAAAAAAAATTGCAAATAGTTCATGGTGTTGTCTTTGTAAATAAATTGTTATTTTGATGTAGAAAATGTGTTGTTTGTGTTGTGGTATAGTTTTTTTTATATATTTGACCTGTCACAAAAGCAAAAACAGAATATGTCAAAGTAAAAGTTATGTGCGATTGGCTGGCGACCAGTTCAGGGTGTACCCTGCCTCTCGCCCAAAATTAGCTGGGATAGGCTCCAGCGTACCCCCGCGACCCTAGTGAGGGTAAGCGGCCTAGAAAATGGATGGATGGATGGATGGGTGAACGTTATGCTTGAAATGTACCTTGAAATGTACCTTGAAATGTACCTTGAAGGGGCTATCTTTTGGAAAAATGTCTGGGACTGAATGAGTTCATCAATTCACTTTCATACCTGTAACGATGTTTTGGGGTTCTCAGTATCGCATCAACTTGTAATGAATAATTCCACCATCCCAGGCTGAATTTTCCCCGTGGTTTCCCCGACGAGTACTCCTTCATGGTGACCTTCCGCATGATCAAGAACACGGTGAACAAAGTGTGGAACGTCTGGCAAATAGTGGACGAGGACGGCTACAAACAAGCCGGTATGAGGCTGAACGGCGACCAGCAGGCCTTAGAGTACTTCTTGACAGGCCCCGACGGCAGCCTGCAGACTGTCACCTTCCCCGGCCTGTCCGTGCTCTTCAACACCAAGTGGCACAAGGTGATGATCGGCGTGGAGCGCGACATGATCACGCTCTACGTGGACTGCCAGCCTGTGGACCAGAAGCCAATCAAGGGCAAAGGTCCCATTAACACGGAAGGAGACACCCTGATTGGAAGGCTGGATGCTGATCCCGAAGCGTCCGTAGTGGTAAGCAGTGCATGCAAATTGTCTGACTGTTGGGGAATGGGTGGATAACCTGGTCTTTCTGCAGTTTGAGCTGCAGTGGATGCTGATTCACTGCGACCCAAAGCGAGCCCAGAGAGAGAGCTGCAACGAGCTGCCTGCCACTGAGGTACGGCACATGTGACTCAGATGTGCTCAGCGTCTCATGTGGTTTGCGGTTTTAGTCGAGCCGAGCGGGCCCATTGCATGCTGGGTGAAAACCAGGCGGTAGATGCTGAGATGGCCGAGGCGCACAAGTGCAACCGACACTCTCATCACCAGGATCTTAATTGGTTGGCAAAGTCGGTCTGCGTGATGTTGGTCATTCCTCATAGCTGTGGTTACTATTTGGAATGTACCACAGCTTTCCTTGGAGGAAAACAAACGAAAGGTTCGTATGGACCTCTTTAAAAACTAGTATTTTCTTGGATTGTAAAAGGTAAGCCATTACCTTCATAGACATTTGCACTACACTATAGAGGGACTAATATTGCTCTTGACGCGGATGTGTAAACAAAGAGTTGTGATGAGCATGCCGGGCCTGTAGATGATTGTCACAATGCAAAGAAACATTACCAACATGAGCAAAAACTGCTTATCTTCTTGGGATGTATTTCATACCATCTTTTTAACACCCTTCATTAGCCTATATGTGAATTTGGTAGTGCAATAAATAGGTCTACACTTTGTCAGCCATTTTTGTTTTGGTTGCGGTGAACACGCTACCATTTTGGATGGTAAGACTAAATGTTCATGTTTTCAGGCAACAAAATGCTGTTGTCAAAAAAACAAACGACTGCTTAACCAATTTTGCTTAAAAATTATATCATGTGCACCGCCGCAATGTTGTACAGCAAGAGATTATATGTTTGTATTGTCAAATTCTAAACCAAAGTACTAAAATGTTGTTAGTTAGCCTGTTATTTATCAATTAATGAGCCGAAAATGTCCTAACCCAGAGGTATTGAAGAAAAATGATGCGGTGGCCTTTTTGCTATTTTGCAATGACGTTATAAAAATGTGACAAAGCATATTATCAGAATGTAACATATCACATATCATAATATATAACATTTTTCTCCTTATTTTGCTATTTTTCCCCCTCCCGTGTTTTAATAGTTTTCCCATATTTTAACTTCCAAGAAGAAAAGACTAATCGTCAACAATAACATCCCTGTAATACATCCGGATCTTGTAGCACTGTAAAATTAAGCCTTCAAAATAAAAACACACAGTAGGCAGGCGGGTCTTTGCACCAACGTGGGTGTTGGTGCAAATGAATTTGGGAAAGACCAGAAAAAAGACCAGACCATTAACAGGTATGTATACAGTATGCTACCTCTGTGCCACACTTTGGGCATTAGTTAGGCATAATGCTTTGGTGTACCTGCATTAAAAATGCAAACAAACTGTTTTATTTTTTAAGCTATTGCACAAAATAAGTTCTGTGAAATGGAACAGATGGTAGTTGGTATAAAACATATCCAAACCACAGAATAATAAAGTAGGCTTTCAAGAATTGGGTAAGTTTTGTACAGAAAATGCAATGGATTAAATAGAAAATTTGCCTTTTGGATTCATTTGAAAAGCACCCTTTTTACAGCAAGCTATAACATTTTCAACAGCATGTCTGAGAAAAATCACACTGTGGATGACATATACTGTAGCGCTGAACTTTCCATGGGAGCATGCATGTGGAGGAACAATACACTTCATGCTTTGGCGGGACATTTTGGGCACATTTAACAAGAGAAGAAGGGTCATGAAAGCTGAAACTGTACTGCAAAGACCTCGGATAGCATTAACTGGTGCGCTTATCCTATTGCGATAGCCCGAAGCGCTGTGGGCTACCATGTTAACAGCCGGAGTTGGGTGTTAACATGGGTGGGCAGAGCGTGTTTGTACTATGGGCTGTGTATTGAATTGACAGCATGATGGGAACTCACTGCCATGATTCTTAGCAGTTGCGCTTGTGCTGGCACTTATGGTGATGGTGGGGTGACTACTTTCACTAACGCTGCAATTTTGTTCTTATTTCTCTGACTCCTTCAGATGTATGCCAATGCTGAGGTATTTATCTCTTTACCTACTCTACTTTTTTTGCTAATAATCCGCTTGATTGCTTGATTTGCTCGTTTGCTTTATTCTATATCTAGTTCAGCTATGGTGGCTTTGGTTCAACTATTTAAATACTATATAGTATTCAATATTAGATGTAAGTAACCAAATGCAGTTTCCACTAATGACTGTCCATTTCCTGTCCTAGCCTGAGAAATCAGTCCAAGGCTCCCCTGGAGCCCCCGGCCCTGAGGGTCCTCGTGGCGCCACAGGAGAAAACGGCAGAGATGGACGAGATGTAAACAGTCACGTCTGAACACCACCATATTTCTATCTTGTATTGTTTCGACTGAGTGTTTTATCTTCTCTCCAGGGTCTTCCAGGTGCTCCTGGCAGCCCAGGTGCTCCTGTAAGTATGAAATAAATAAATGCTCCTATGAAAATAGGAGCCTTCTTCCTCAACCATTCGAGAATACTTGTCTTTTAAACACAACAGAATGCACTGATTCATGAAGACTGATCTGAATATTTGCTAATCCTTGCACTTTAGTGTATGCATGTGTGATGCATGATGTTACACATATCAGTAGTGGTTGATATCAGAATCGAATGAGAGATGGACAATGTCTGACATTTCGGGTATCAGCAAAAAAGCCAAAATCGCACATCCCTACTTTAGTGTAAATGTAATTTCTATATTTGCAACATACTATAGAACAGGACTATGCAACTTGCATCCCATTATAGAGGATCTTTGACTACTGCTTCTGCAGCAGAGCACTCGCTTATCTCGACAACCCTTGGACTGGCTGACTGACGTGGACATTGCCGGTTGTTAACGCAACCAAAATCCAATCTGACCCTAACCATTGCTTTTCATATATATCTATTATTATTTTGCACTGAACAGGAAGTCATTTTGTGCATGTCGTAATGCTGCTTAGCAATAATGAGGTAGTAAGAGAGGCCCAAACCTACGTTTGCAACTTCCCAGACTTAGGTATACAGTATGCTTAAAATGTTGTATTCTTGCCATATCAAAAGGTTGGCAAGTTATCCCTACTCCTACATCTCATCAATGGTCAGGTACAAGAACTGTACGAGATCTTTTGAATTTCTCACATCACCACTTTAGGAAATCTATATTTATATAAAAAAATGGCGTCCAAAAAGTGTCTTTTGGGATGTAAGAATTGTTTATGTAAACTGAAGTAAGCCAGCGATTGGAAGAATTTTTTCTGAAAAGCTAAGGGTTTTTTCTGGACCGTGAGGGCTAGCTCACGGTCACTGCCCCCTCTGCGATGGAGGGCTGTAGCAACCCCTTAACCCCTGACCAATCGCAACAGAGTAGGCGTGGTCGGGGAGGAGGCTGTGGAATCCGAGCATGTTGGCCAAGAGGAGAAGAATGCAGATTTACCCTGTGCACAACTTGAGGGCTGTGGAGAATTTATTGAAAGGTGCTCCACTTATTACAGTGCTCCACTGGGATTCAATATCATTGGAAAATCCTCAAAAATTAGCATGTCATATGTACAAACTATTTTTTGTAGAAATGACCACTTGGGTCTTGATGTCAAGAATAGCAGAATAACGAACTAAGAATCCACTGTAGAGGATCTTGTGTTTCAATTTATTGCTATATTAACCATTTGGTGTTGTAAACATTTTAGGATATGGCTGAGCCTTGCATTATATACAAAATTAGAATATTAGTAAAAGAAGTCGTCCAGGCCCCTGGTCCTAAAACTTTCTGAAAACGTGACCCCCAGCACAACTTAGCCCAGCGATAGACAAGTACAAACTGAAGCAGAAATTGTAGTGTCTATAGTCTCATCTCTCTAGTCTTAAACAAGCAGAGAAAAATGTCTACAGTAGCCACCTTTTGAGGAAGATAAAGCTGTTGTGTCTCCTTGTCAGGGCAGCAAAGGCGCGCAGGGGGAAATTGGACTTCCTGGGCAGCGAGGTCTACCAGGTCTACCAGGATCTGATGTAAGCAACACCCCTTCATACTGTCTGCACTTTGATAATCTAATATGCTGTCAACTTTCATCCGTGTTTCTGGTCTGCAGGGTTCTCCTGGCCCAATGGGTCCAAGAGGGGCGGTGGGCGAGCGAGTGAGGCGCATTTAAATCTATTCAAAATCTTCCAAGTTGTTGTCGATTACGCTAACCTGTCTCTCCAAATCTGTTAGGGACTTCCTGGCTTTCCTGGGCCTCCAGGTCCTCCGGTGAGTGGACAACTTTCTTTTAGAGTTGCTCAAAAATCCCTTTAAGTCAAGTAATTAAAATGTCTTCAATATTGTGTCTTCACAGGGCCCGGCAAGCGAAGGACCTGCTGTATGTGTCCTCTACTGCACTGTTGGAGCTTCTCGATATAACCTCCTGTTGCTGATAGTGCATCTGTTTCTGACAGGGACCACCAGGGAAACCAGGAATCCCCGGAGATGAAGGAAATATCGGACCTGAGGTCAGATTCAAATACAAAAAAAACAGGATGAGGGGATAAAATGACCATCTTGGATGAGAATGAAGGCTATCACGTATTTGAAACTTGTTATTGTGATACTTGAGATGGTATCTACCTACTGTATGTGGTTTTCTTCCAATATATCTATCATCATTCTATCATTATTGCAGAAGTACTGTATTGTGTGTTACTCTGCAACTTTCAGGCAGTATCAAAGGTTTTGTTGATAAATTGTATGTCTTGCATTTGTAGGGCCAACCTGGACCCAGGGGAGAAAATGGAAACCCAGGACCTCCAGGGCTTCCCGGTCCACCGGGTCCAGTGGTAAGAAGAGCCTAATCAGACCTTTTGTTGTTGTTCTTTTGAGGGTGTTCAGCTGTTGACAATACAATATGTACCAGATTTACCCAAATATAAGACAGTATGGTAGCCTAGAAAAAAAGTCTGAAAAAGACAGGTTGTCATGTAGTGCCAAGCTAGTCAGAGCTTTACTTTCTGCCACTCACACACACTTGGAGAAATGCTGCAACAGAGGAAGTGTTAAAACAATGGTGATCAAGGGAGTAGGGTCATCAGTTATCTCATTGTCTCATATTTTGGTATACAGTACAGTAAGTGGCTTTATAGTAGAATAACTGGTTTATTTACGTGTCTAACCTCAGTTGGCGATGCGTCCACCTTTTCTTTGCTTTACTGCTGTGGGAATCTGTCTTCCTGGTGTCAGATCTGTGGAGAAAAAAACATCTAAAGCTTCTTTGGATGTTTTGAAAATGACTTCTGACTGTGTTTGTAGGGGCCGCCTGGTGCCACTGGTGAGGGAAGTGGGGAAGCTGTGAGTGTTTTTCTGCACTGGTTTCCTGCATGTGTGCTTATAAGATCAGTTGGGGCTGACTGTCATTTTATTGAATTATGTATGTATATTTAATAAATACTTCTAGTGTCCTGCGGCCTGCCCTGCTGGACCTCAAGGACTGGCTGGACTACCAGGCATGAAGGTGAGCAACTGTACTTCTAACAGATCAATGAAATGATTTGCTTTTGGGATGACTACCCTCAGGGACACAAAGGTGTGGCAGGTGAAAATGGAAAAGACGGCATACCTGGAGAAAAGGTAACAATGACGTTTTACCAAATGCAACATGCCTAAATGTGATCATGTGACTTGTTGAATTGTTTCCACAGGGGGAGATGGGACTTCAGGGTCTTCAGGGTCTGCCAGGTCGCATGGGAGCCGATGTAGGGCTATTTCTCTATTCCCACTATTTTCTACACATACACACACATATGCTTATGTGATATGTCTGTCAGGGTCAAAGAGGGCCTGTTGGCTTTCCCGGTGCACCAGGAGAGAAAGGAGACATTGTAAGTTCTGATAAAGTCTGCTTACATTTGCAAAGTTAAAGCTGAAGATTTTTGCTTTACGTGTCCTAGGGTCTTCCTGGGTTTAATGGCGTTCCAGGACCCACAGGTCCACCTGGAGCTCCAGTAAGCAGCTTTTTATGATCAGTTTGGGTGTTTAGTCCAAATAAACAACGTCTAGAAGTGCTTATGGGTGAGTTTGTCCCATCAGGGTGTGGAAGGACTGCGTGGACGGCAAGGCTTGGAGGGACCAAAGGGTGATGAAGTGAGTGTTCCCATTAAAGGTCATTTTTTAAAATGGTATCTCCCAATTGAAGTATGATGTATTGACTTAATGATGGTCACTAGGGAGCTACTGGACCTCAAGGAGAGCAGGGTCCTAAAGGAGAAAAGGGAGATGTTGTAAGTATTGGATGGATTGGACTCTTCTGCTGCTGCATTTTTACCAAAATGTGTTTGATGTGTTTGGTTTGTCATAACAGGGAGAGGCAGGCAAAAATGGCATAGCTGGCATTCCTGGAGACCATGGTGCTAAGGTTTTGTCATTAATATAATTCATCAAAATTTTAACAAATAGGTTGCTATAGTGACTTTTGAGCACACAGTAACTCTGGCCATGTTTATTTTGTCTTTATATTACTCGACAGGGAGAGCCTGGTACAACAGGAGCAGTCGGTATCAGGGGAATTGTGGGTATTCCGGTAAGTCAACTTTATACACATGGCAAGGAAATGTAACCTGGACTATATGTATACCAGAAAACAGCATTTAATCAGAGCAGATTTGTTTAAGCTGAGTAAAAGTCATATTACATTGCCAAAATATTGACTTATTCTATGCATAAATTAAAAATCAAAAACAAATGTATTACACAATGCCCCCAGAGAACCTTAATAATTATTGAATTCAAGTATTTTTATAATTATTTAATGATTATTCTTCATAGGGGCTTCCTGGAAAGCCGGGTGTAGTAGGACCTCCTGGTGAAAAGGTAACATTTTGTTTAAAAATATTTGTTTCTGACACTGTATGTTAGGAAAATATGGTTTGTCATACAAAAGCACGTTTTGTGTCCATTATTCCATTTGATTTCGCAGACATTAGTTATCATTATGCACTAAAATACTATGTATTTCTGCTAAGATAGACAATAGCGCAGTTGCTATGATTGTCTGCTCAAGGCTAGAAGTCTCTTGTCTACAAAGCAAGTCCTTCACATGATTATCTGCAGAATCAAATAGCCTTGGGTGTCAAAGCATGTGGACGACTCGTTGTGGCGATAAGAGGCCTCTCCTCTATTAGGAATGAAGCTAGCAGGAGATTTTCCCTTGACACTGTATGACCAACATAATCATTTAAAGGCATTTATATCATTTATATCCAGGGTGAAGCTGGTGATGAGGGAGCCATCGGGCCAGTTGGACTTCCAGGCAAAACTGTAAAATTCCTCACTTTGGACACTTAATGTTAATGTTTAATGCATGCCTATGCGATAAGTCTTTTTTGTTTATACAGGGCGAGGCTGGTACACCTGGAGAAGATGGGAGACCAGGAGATAAAGGGGCAACTGTAAGTACTAATCTGTAAAGCACCTTACTGATCCAAATGTAAGAGAGGTATTTTTGTCCCTATAGTAAACCGTGTGAAAAAGTAATCTATTATTCAGGGTGTAGAGATTTATACAGGAAGTCCTCAGAAGTTTCACGCCAACAGTGGCAATGTAAATTCATTTTTCATCTGAATTAAGACCTAATTTTACACCAAAGTCACTCAGCGTACACAGAAAAAATAGGCAAGAAATAAAGAAATAAAAAGATGAAACAAGGATCAAACAGAAAAAGTAATAAAAAAAGAGAGAATTATTTACTGTTATACTTGTGGTCGCTAAAAGGGGTGTTGCAAGGAAGGGAGAGACAGGCATATTGCGAGGAATATGTCTCGATATTGCAACCACTACACTGCTTAGTTATCACTGCCAACTTCACAGGAGCTGATTCTTTTACATGTTTAAGAATGCCATCTTTAATCCTCATAATGCACTCTGCATTTAAGCGCTTGGAGCAGGAATGCGGACAATGTTCTCCTTTTCTGAGTGTCTAGTTACAGTGAGGGGAAAACTATCTGAACCCCAGCTGATTTTGTAAGTTTGCCCACTAACAAAGAAATGATTAGTTTATAAATTCAATGGTAGGTTTATTTGAACACTGAGAGAAAACAATGACAAAAAAATCCAGAAAAATGCGTTTCAAAAAGAGTTATAAATTAATTTGCATATCCATGAAGGAAATAAGTATTTGATCCCCTATCCGTCAGCAGGATCTCTAGCTTCCAGGTAGATCTTATACAGGTAACAAGCTGACATTGGCAGCCCTCTCAGCTCGTTACCTGTATAAAAGAGACCTGTCCACAGAAGCAATCAATCCAGATGCCAAACTCTGCACCATGGCCAAGACCAAAGAGCTGTCCAAGGATGTCATGGACAAGATTGTGGACCTACACAAGGCTGGAATGGGCTACAAGACCATCGCCAAGCAGCTGGGTGAGAAGGTGACAACCGTTGGTGCAATTATTCGCAAATGGAAGAAACATAAATTAACTGCCAATCTCCCTCGGTCTGGAGCTCCATGCAAGATCTCACCTCGTGGAGTTTCAATGATAATGAGAACGGTGAGGAATCAGCCCAGAACCGCTCGGGAGGAACTTGTCAATGATCTCAAGGCAGCTGGGACCATAGTCAACACAAAAACAGTTGGTAACACACTACGCCGTGAAGGACTGAAATCCTGCTGTGCCCGCAAGGTCCCCCTGCTCAAGAAAGTCCATCTACAGGCCCGTTTGAAGTTTGCCCGTTTGGAAGACTGGGTGAAAGTGTTGTGGTCAGATGAGACCAAAATTGAGCTCTTTGGCATCAACTCAACTCGCCGTGTTTGGAGGAGGAGGAATGCTGCCTATGACTCCAAAAACACCGTCCCCACCGTCAAATATGGAGGTGGAAACATTATGCTTTGGGGGTGTTTTTCTGCCAAGGGGACAGGACAATTGCACCGCATCAAAGAGAGGATGGATGGGCGATGTACCGTCAAGTGTTGGGTGAGAACCTTCTTCCCTCAGTCAGGGCATTGAAAATGGGTTGTGGTTGGGTATTCCAGCATGACAATGATCCAAAACACACGGCCAAGGCAACAAAAGATTGGCTCAAAAAGAAGCATATTAAGGTCATGGAGTGGCCTAGTCAGTCTCCAGACCTTAATCCCATAGAAAATCTGTGGAGGGAGCTGAAGGTTGGAGTTGCCAAACATCAGCCACGAAACATTAATGACTTGGAGAGGATCTGCAAAGAGGATTGGGCCAAAATCCCCCCCTGAGATGTGTGCAACTACAAGAAACGGCAGACATCTGTGATTGCCAACAAAGGTTTTGCCACCAAGTACTGAAGATTGTTTTTCAAAGGGATCAAATACTTATTTCCTTCATGGAAATGCAAATTAAGTTATAACTCTTTTTGAAACGCATTTTACTGGATTTTTTTTGTCATTGTTGTTTCTCAGTGTTCAAATAAACCTATCATTGAAATTATAGACTGATCATTTCTTTGTTAGTGGGCAAACTTACAAAATCAGCTTGGGTTCAAATAGTTTTTTCCCTCACTGTATACTTCACTCTTCACTTTCACTTGTCTTTTCTTTGATGGATTGGCAAGAGAAGTCCGCCACACGCTTGGGCGACATAAAAATGGGAAAAATTGCACTAAAAAGAATGAAAATAACGTTGTCCCTCCTCAGTGGGATACACACGATTACATATTCTTTCGCCAAGCATACATAACTAGTTTTCTCTTTTTGTACAATGTTAGTAATTTATGGGAGTGTGTACGTAACCTCAAAACATCGGAACACAAAGACTGTTTGTACATGCAAACTAGCACGACTTCTCAAGCGAGTGAGCGCTTTTCTTCTGGTCGCTCACACACACAGTGACACAAAAGTGCTTGTAAATTGCACTGTAGAGAACTTAGTATACATGATAAATAGAATATGATTTCAAAAATAAGTTTTGAAAAATTTGTTTTTCTTTTATTCAGTAGTTGTAGTAATCGTATATGCGTATTATACACGTGCATTTTTTTACATTTTCTCTTATTGATCCATGATCTGATCATTTTTAGGGTGAAACTGGGAAACAAGGGCCAGTAGGGCATGCAGGTCCTCCAGGAATCGAGGTGAAATATTTCTATTTGTAATGCTACAAGTGGTAAAACTGCAAAATGATGTGGATTGACTGTTATGACAGGGCGAAAAAGGAGAAAAAGGCGACACTGGTGCCAAAGGAATGAAGGGCCACACGGGACACAAAGGTGATGAGGTCAGTCGTGTTTGTTAATCCCACAACACCACCCTGCCAGCATGCTGAGGTGACATGTTTGAGCTAAAATATGTTTCTTCCCAGGGACCGATGGGACCAATGGGACCAAAGGGAAATGTGGTAGGTCTCCTTCTGTCAGGGTGTGTAGTTATTGAATAGTTAGATGAGAATACTTACATTGTTCTTTGATGAATAGGGGAATGCAGGTATCACTGGAGAACCTGGAGTCAAGGGAGACCAGGTATGCTGAAGTTATGTTGGCTTTAATAACACTGGAGCACCTTTTTTGTAGATAAATATTCTACTTTGTCTTTTAGGGGCCGCCTGGTATTCCTGGAAGTAAGGGAGAGGTAAATATGTTAATGATTAGCATAGAACGGCACATTAAATCCAATTTATGGGACAATTGTACACAAGGTTATACAGTAGCATGGAGTTACTTTTTCTTTTTCAGCCTGGGGCCAAGGGTCTCAGAGGAGCTACCGGAGCAGAAGGCAGACCAGGTCAGCCAGGCCATGAAGGTCTGGCTGGTCCGATGGGAGCAAGAGGGTTGGAGGGAGAACCAGGATTACCAGGAGCACCAGGACCCAGAGGTCTGCCAGTAAGTGTTCACTCCAACACTTCCACTAAAATGTGATTCATTTTAGATTTGTTGTGAGGTGAAAATATCAAAACATTATATTCTCACAGGGCCCTAAAGTTAGTGACGAGAAGCTTCGGGAGATGTGTTCAGCTGTTGTTGAAGGTAGTATTTTTACATTCAAACCTTGTTAAGTCAATGAGATGGCTGGATTTGAGCAAACACTTGGTTTCAACCCCATCTAGAACAATTAGCAGAATTCATGAAAGACTTCCTCAAGAGACCAGCTGCCCTTGGTGCCCCTGGCATCCCAGGACCGGCAGGACCGCCAGGCCCTGCTGGAGTCGAAGGAGCGGCGGGACCTCCAGGAGCTCCAGGCGCAATGGGTCCCAAAGGTCATCCAGGGTTCTTTGGTCTTCCAGGCGCACCAGGAAAGAAAGGTCCATATTTAATCTTTCCTTTGTTAAACATGTAAACATGAATAGCTCAATTATATCTGGGTCTTCTCTGCAGGTGATACAGGAGACAAGGGAGATAAAGGAGATAAGGGAGACGACGGCGTTGGGATTAAAGGAAGCGCAGGTCCACCAGGTGCACCAGGTAAGATTTAAAAAGCAAAGCAGTAAAGGTGTTTTCGTCAAAAATCACTATTTCACCATACTGGGATCTATATTTGGTAGCATAAGGGGAACCTCGTCACACGACACCATTAGAAAAATGTTACATTATAATATAATCATCAATTTAATGATGCTGAACATTGTAACAGTGACAAGCCTAGAACCTTTTATGAAAGCAATGCCACTTTAGATGTACATTCAAATTAGCAACATATAAATAAAGTAATGTAAACATGGGAAGAATATTTTTTATTTTAGACAATGTTAGGTAAATAATCCAATTATATGGCAGAATTCGATTTTCACACCCTCTTATGTTTCACCCCACTGCTGACTGGGAAGCTACAGTATTAGAATAACATATAATAATGATAATCATGTTTTTTAAATGTAAAATAAAACACAAATTACTCAAATTCCAAAATAAAATCAAATAAACATACAATAAATAAATAAATAAACAGTACAGTTGTTCCCAGTCTTTTCTTTGTTACGCCCCACAAGATTTCCCTGAGAAAGTAACGTTACAAAATGAGCAAAAAAAATAGAAATAATAATGAAATATAATAAGTTAATGTTTCATAATGTATAATATATAATAAAGGCAAAGGATATATGTGATAATATAGGCTATACATTATTTTAATATAACATATAGTTTTATTTATCACTAAATAAATACCTAATATTTGAAAAATTGAAAAAACAAAAATAAAAATCAGAAATTTGATGAAATGTTTTTAAAAAAACACCCAAAAAAGGTTTAACTAATCTGAATACTTGTTGATGACAATGATTAACAATTCACGTCATTCCTACCCTAAGGTGTCCCAGGTGCTCCTGGTGTGGGAAAGGACGGCAAAAACGGAGAGCGTGGCGAACAAGGAACTCCCGGCATCCCGGGAGCAGTCGGTCCGAGGGGTCCTTCTGGTCCGCCGGGCCTTTGTGACCCATCAACCTGTATAAACCGCAACCCACCACCTCTTTTTATGTACGGCGGGAAGAAGTCTGCTGTTTACAAGTGACACACCAGAGGGCCACAAATCCAGTTTTGGAAAGGAGTTCTCCGTCTGAGGTGGATCTAAGCAACATGAGAGAGACACAACTGTAGAAATTGTATAGACATTTTGAGATGTATACTAAAAAGACAGCTGCTACTGCCTTGTGGCACCACAACTGAACTGCATACCCCACAACAAATGAAACAAATACGTATGAATTAATAAGCTCACACAATACACTAACTGAATCCGTTAGGAGAAGACAAAACTTCACAAATACAACCTGAAGTGTGCTTTTGTTCAAATGTAGGATGGCAATAATGTTTTTCTTTAAACAACGCAATAAAGCCATGTTCTTTTTGGAAGTGTCGCTTACCTCACGATCTAAATGAAGAGCCTTTTTTCAAACCATGAAAAGAGTCAAACACACGCATAGAAAGGTTTGCCAGGATATGATTGGCTGTTGCATGGATACAAAAGAAAGTCAATATTGTCCCCAAACACATAAAAACCACCTCAAGGACAGTATTACAGAATAGCCTCTCCACATTCACCGCCTAAGGCTGTGGTTTCAGATGAATTTATTCCAGTTTTGTAGTACAGTACATCTTCCCGATACTTTACATTATGCTACTCATGTCACACACTTTAGCACCATTTCATCGTATATTCCAGTAAGAAATAAGGGGACTTTGAAACAATAAGCTAAGACAATGCTACACCAAGCCACGCCTGAAAGTACCACTGTTTTTGCCAACTCCTCTTAGCTCCATTTAGCTTAGAATATGTACTCGCAGTGAGTTAAACATTCATAATCTTTGGTTAATACATTTGGGTTTTTGCGAACCAGTAGATAGAGCCTGTGTACCACCAGTGGTATTCCTACCACAGTTTGTGAATAACTTTTTTTTCATTCATTCATTTTCTTTTTATCTCATACAAATAGTAATAACAGCTATAGAGAGTATAGTGATAGTTTATATGATCTTTAGTCTAGTTATTGGGGCTTTATATTATTGTAAGAAAAGATAATTTTTCAAAAAAAATATCTCAATAAAATACAGTCAAAGGAGATTCGAATAGGCTCTTACATGACAAACATCTTTTAGATTGCTTGATGCATACAAGGAAAGATTGTCCTTATTAATTCTGTGCAAAATCACCGGTTATTTATTTGCACAATGATTTTAGAATCTCTCCCAGAGGTAGAAAGGCTCAAATCAATGAGTTGGGAGAAGGACATGTGAGCTCCATGGCCTTTCGTTTATTCCATAATGAAAACTGTATTTAAAAGAGGATGCTGCTATGGCTGACTTATGACACTGCATAAGAAGCACAGGTGTGATCAGCCACCACTTCCGTTAACGAACAATCATTGTACGTAAAATATGAGTATAGTTTACCTGGAGGGACCCGCGTTGTTTCCCGATATATTTTACAGGAAGCATGCTAGTCAGGAAGAAATACTTAGCTGCCCTCCCGAAAACGTCCCCAGCGTCCAATCCCCCAAGAAAATAAAAAAGAATGTCCTCCAAAAACATCCCAAAAATGTCCTTGATTGAGACAATGTTCATAAATACAGCTCTTTGGTTTAACTAAGTCCCCTTGACATTTTTGGTGTGAGGTCTGTTGGCGAGGCTGGCGTAGTAGGCACACTGTGAGGGGTCACATTGGCCTGGAGGTCCTGGAGGGCCTGGTTGGCCGTGAGGGCCAGGGTTCCCTGGTTCTCCTTGGGCTCCAGCTTGTCCTGGGCTTCCGTCTTTGCCGTAGCCTGGTATACCTGCTGGACCTGTAGAGGACACGAATGCTTTAGAGCCTCAAGATGTTGCCAAAGTGCACGGTGTTTCTGCATGTTACCTATTGGACCAGGAGGACCTTGTTCTCCTCTTTCACCAATCCCCGGGTCTCCCTTTTCTCCTTGAGTCCCCTTCTCACCTGGGAGGAACATGAAATTCTAGCTGCATTTGAAGCATCATCAGTGGTAAGTCAGTATCTACCTCTGCATGGGCTGTAAAATGTTGCTACTCAGTTGTTGGTTTAAAACTCATAAATGTTACACTTGCCGTACTGCTGTTTACAATGAACACATCAGCACTATTAATACTGACTAAGCAATTTTCTCCTTACCGCTATTACAACATTGGTTCTGTTGCTATTGTGTTATGCAGTATACTTGTTAATAAATGACCACATTCTTTTCATAGGCTTTTTTACATTTGAAGGGAAGCTTTTTTACAATTTTAAGCGGTATAGAAAATGAATGAGTAAATGAATTCTTATGAATTTTTTGTACAGTCATCCCTTGTCCATCAAAGTTCATTGGTTTCAAAAAGTGAATTTCCGCAAAGTAGGATTCAATATTAATAAATGAAACATTTATGTAGTAAAAGCGGCTGCACAGTGGCTGAGTAGGTAGCACGTTGGCGTCACAGTCAGGAGGTTCAGGGTTCTGTGTGGAGTTTGCATGTTCTTCCCGTGCGTGTGTGGGTTTTCTTCAGGTACTCCGGTTTCCTCCCATATTCCAAAAAAACATGCATGTTAGGTTAATTGGCGACTCTAAATTGTCCATTAGAGTGTGAATGTGAGTGTGAATGGTTGTATGTCTGCCCTGCGATTGACTGGCGATCAGTCCAGGGTGTGCCCCGCCTCTTGCCCACAGTCAGCTGTGATAGGATCCAGCATACCCGCAACCCTAATGAGGATAAGCGGTGTAGTGCAGTAGTGTAGTTGTGTCTTCTACCTTTAGGGCCCATGGGTCCCCTCGATCCTTCTCCACCATTCAATCCAGGTATACCAGGTTCACCAGGTGGGCCAGATTGCCCAGGAGTCCCGTCTTTACCAGGAGGACCAGGCGGTCCTGGGCGCCCTGTAGAACTCTTGACATGGGCTGGTTGCATCTGAGCCATGAGGTAAGCCAGTTTGGCTGCATGCACAAAGCAGACATGTCTTGCAGTATTCTTAAGTGGAAATTATACCAATAGAGAACGTGATGGAAGTGTTGCCTCACTATCCAGCTGTTTGGCCAGTTCCTCCTGAATGAGCCGTCTCATCAGCTCCACTGATGCAGACTCCCCCTGAGAACATGTTCATGATCACGGATGACTGTTTCTTGTGTACGAAATCGTTCATTTGGATTGTTGACTCACCCTGGGGCCTGGCATACCAGGGTTCCCAGAAGGTCCTTGCGGCCCGGGAGATCCCATTTCTCCCGGTGGTCCTGACATGCCCATCATTCCAGTGTGTCCCTTTCTGCCAGGTGGTCCCGGATTTCCTGGGATGCCTGGTTCTCCTGAATGTCCTTTATCTCCTTTCATGCCCGAGTCCCCCTGGATGAAACAATGGTATTGGCATACAGTCAAAGATCCTCTATATGTTAGTTTAGTAGTATATAGGATGGAATGTTCTATATGTTGGCCTACTTACTTTCTCCCCCCGAAGACCACGGTCACCCACCCTGCCTGGAACTCCCTGCAAGACCCCAAAAACAACATAAGCAGAAATACTTTGTGTAATACTTATTACTGTGTATTAAATACCATATTGACCGCAATATAAGACGCTGTGTCTCTCAATCTCCATAATGAAGTGTGTATGTTATGGTCACTAGAGTAATGTAAGCCATTGATTATGTTACCTGTTTCCCTTCCGGACCAATTGGACCAGGTGGACCCTACAACAGGGAAAAAAGGCACACATTATTCACAGTGGAGATGTCTGGGAATGTTTCACACCAATTACTTACCGATGGACCTTTAGGTCCACTGAATCCTGGTAATCCCGGGTTGCCAGATTCTCCCTTGTCGCCCCTAAGGCCCTACAAATGATGGATTACACACAAAAGGTACACTTTCTTAAACCTTTCTCATTATTGGGGATTAGGCAGGATTACCAGTTAGTTAAGCATTCCAATCAACATGGATGAAAATCTTGTGAAGCAATCTTTTGCTGTGAGATTTGCCTGCCAGCATGGAAACATTGACAAAACCGTTACTGTGCTCTCTCCTCATTTCACCTTCCTGCATCTTCTTCCTAGCCTCATCCCTCCTCCAGGCCCTTTCTGCTGACTGATGAAGTTTTCACCCAACCAGCCAGTAAAGCATCCATCAGTCCGCACTGCTCCAGTCTTCTTTCCCTTTCTATCTAAGCTCCAGCGCTCCTTTTGCCACCTCACACTGCTTTCCACGAGAGGACAGCCATCATTTTAGTGTAAAATCACTCCATTGGATAGGGAGAGCAGACACACTCGCTTTGAAGCGATGCAAGGAAGACTGAGTGAGACCCCAAGCCTGTCCTCCGTCAATTATTCAGCTCCTTTTAAAAGGTGTATTGTAAAAAGCCATGGTGAGAATCAAAGTGTGAAATGAGACAATGATTTACATTTTCTCATTAGCTTTTTGTTTACCTTCACAGCTCCTTGTCATGCTGCCAAGCACAAAAAAAAAACAACCAGTCTGGTTAGTTAGCTACCTAGCTAACTAAATGCTTTTTTGGTTTGTATTTTTGTTAGTTATTGCTATATAACTGTCTATACAGTAGCCATGGACACATAGCTCACTAACAAACTAGTCTTGTCGGTCAGCAAGTTGTCTTACTAACTGGCAAATTTTTGAGACAGAACACTTTGTCAGTAGTTTAGCTAGTTATTGCTATATATTAGCTGTCCACATGTAGCTCACAATTAGCTAGTTATTGTTATTGAGACAAATAGTCTGTCAGGTTTTTGTTAGTTGTTGCAATATAACTAACTGTACACTAGCTAGATTGTAGACACATAGCACACAAACAAACTCACTAGCCAGTGGACTAGCTTGTGAGTAAGCTAATTAGCTAGCTAGCCAGTGTGTTAGCTAAAAAAATAGCACACAAGCTGGTCGTTAAGCTATTAATTCGTTAGTCATAGATTTAGTTAGTTAGTCGCTAAGATGCTATAATATCAATCGGTTTCACTTAGGAAGAGGTAGGAACCTGCTAGCTAACAAACTAGCAAGAACGATTGTGTTTTGAGTCACAATGGAGACAACCCCAAGAGCAGAAATAACTGGTATGGTCCTGTCATTTTAAATGTTAACCAGGTGGGTAGCCTGCTGACAACAAAACAAGTCAAATGGTGACCTGGTTTGTATTGAGACCCTATGATTCCATCCTGTGTGCCTTAATGATGCATTCAATCTCTTTCTTGACATTCATTTTCCAACAAGTCATTTCCACTGAATTGAGGAGAAGGATGTTCTTCCTCTTGTCATCGTGGCAAATGACTTCCATCATAGCCTGACAGCGCGTACACCTTCTTCTTCGAGCAACACGACGCGACATCATCAGTCAAAGTTGTATTTTTTTAAATCATGATAGAGGTGGTGTTTTTTTTTTTTTTAAAGAGTGGTGACTTACAGGAGTTCCAGGGAGACCTGCTTTGCCTGAAGGTCCTGGTTCACCCTGTTTGCCCTGTGAGAAAGAAAGGTGTCAGTGCTATCTTATTTCCATATCTATCTTGGTGCTGTGTCTTACTCACTGGCTCTCCTCTTGGTCCGACAAGTCCCTCTGGTCCTGGAGGCCCCTTCAGACCCTGCCATCACAAAATTGTATTTACAAATACACAAATGTATCTGTGGTGTAAACAAGGACATAACGATCGTAAACTCAGAAAGCTCCGGTAAAATAAGGACATGATTGAATGTTATTTTGGCGCTCTGCCCCCAACTTCTTTTAATCATTGCTGGGCTACATTCCAGAGGACACGACGTGATGCAGCATCATGAAGAATATCAGAACAGTCTAGGATTTCTGGGGTGCAATATTTATTGCTACTACACAGCACAGCCATGAGGAAGAGTTACCAGCTATGTATTAGCTTTATATAAGGCTGCTTTCGTCTTTAGAATTTATATTTCATGCACGATTTATATTTGAAATAAAGTTGCAGTTATTGTTTAAAACATAAATATAAATATGTACAACTTTTTACCTCCTTCCCAGGTTTGCCATCCCGTCCAGGTGGTCCCGGCTTTCCATCTTCTCCCTTTTTATTTTAGTAAAGACAAAAAAAAAAAAAGTAAAGACTCAAAAAATAATATCACATATTGATAATAAGAATAAATTGCAAATTAATGAACTAGGGAACATTAAAGGCAAATATATTCAAATAATAAATAAAATATGTAATACCCTAATGAGGATAAGCGGTATAGGAATGGATGGATATTCGGATAAAGGTGAAAGTAAATGAAAAGTTTATTTTTCTAATTTTAAAAATATTACTAAAATATAAATAAATACATGATAAAAAAATTCTTTGTAATCATTAAAAAAAATGATATTACAAAATGCAAAACTAATCCAAAAAATTTGATTTTTAAAAAATATATACTGTATATTTTTTATTTGTCTTAGAACTGTGGTTTGTTTTACAGAAAGTACCGCCCAAAGCTCTGTATGATTATTTCATACATATTGCATGTAAAGATTTGTAAGATCATTTATTTGTATATAAAAAATCTCTTTCCATCATACAGTAGGAACCCATGCCACAAGTTGAGAATCAATGTTTTAGGAGATAATCTCAAATAGAAAATTAGCATTACTTTTCCAGTATTATAATAATTAGAAGAATAGAAGCTGACTGTTGTGTGCTGTGCTTACCTTTGACCCCTGACTACCAGGTTCTCCTCTGTGGCCTTTAAAGCCCTGAACAGAAAAGATACCTACACTCATTTTCTGCCATTTGCATCTCTTCCGTCAAGTCAGTTACTTACTGGGAGTCCTCGTAGTCCAGGGTTTCCTGGTGGTCCAGATTCACCCCGCTTGCCCTAAAAAAAAGTAAAGGTTGCAGCATCACGTTTTTTGACTTGTTGCAGTTTTCTATGCTTTGGAATTTACTTACTGATTCTCCTGGTTCACCTTGTTGGCCATCTTTTCCCATTTTCCCAGGTGGACCCTGCAGATGAGTGGATTATATGTATGGAGATGCTGCAGGATAACGCAATGTCCCATTTGGGATGCTACTGATATTGTTGACGGTATATGTTTTGTTCTTACTATCAAGCCTGGAAGACCTGGAGGACCCTGGATCCCTTTGAGACCCTCTTTGCCCTGTTAAAAACAAACAGTCATTAAAAAGATAACATGAGTATTAGACAGCATTACAGTGCACTCTGGCTGACCAATATGCCAGCTAGATACAAAGAGGAGGTGTGTAGAATAAAAGGTTTTCTAAGCGTGAAAGCACAGGACCTTCTCTCCAGGAGGTCCTGGGGGACCGGCAGGACCAGGTTGTCCATCGTTACCCTGAACAGGGAGGAAAATAACAACAAATAAGGACTGTGTCAATATGGAGCATTCATTTCAAAATATTAGTAAAAATAACAGTAATTTACAGCTGAGCCCATCATTCCAGGAGGACCAGGGTGGCCAGGAGGACCAGGATGACCCTGTAAATAAGTAATAATGAGTTAAATATAATTTACAACATATATTCATGTAATGACTGTTGTCTTTAAGTACTGTAAATACCTTTTCTCCTTTATCTCCTGGGGCTCCAGCAGTTCCACGATCGCCTTTGAGTCCCTGTGAAGATTATATAAATATAATTTATGTTATATTTTCAGGCATGAAGCATCTTTTTGTCCAAAAATGCTAATAAAACATTGATAATACAAATATTAATCATAAATTATTATTGTTATTCTGAGCAAAAATACATAATTAGTATTATTTTTAATAATATTTATGACAAACTTTCAAACTGAAATATTGAAATTATTTCATTTAATAAAACAATGTGAATTACTACAAATATGTAAACATAAACATAAATATGAATACATACAAATAGTACAAGAAAACAGTTGAGTTCTATAGTATACTATAAATGTATGTTATAGCTATTAGCTGTTCATTAAAAACTCCTCAGCCTCCCCTGGAAAGTCTACTCCAGGTTGTTGGAGAGAAGCGTACGACCATTAGTCGAACCTCGGTTACAGTAGTTGCAATGTGGTTTTCGTCCTGGTCGCGGAACACTGGACCAGCTCTACACCTTTGCCAGGGTACTGGAGGGTATGTGGGAGTTTACCCAACCGGTCTACATGTGCTTTGTAGACCTGGAAAAGGCATTTGGCCATGTCCCTCGTGGTGTCCTTCGGGAGGTGATCCAGGTGTACGGGATTGGTGGTCCGCTACGGTCCTTGTACAATCGAAGGTGGAGCCTGGTTCGCATTGCCAGCAGTAAGTCGAGCTTGTTTCCGGTAACGTTGGCCTCCACCAAGGCTGCCCTTTGTCACCGATTCTGTTCATAACCTTCAAGGACAGAATTTCTAGACACAGCCAGGGCATGGAGGGAGTCCAGCTTGGTGACCTTAGGATCTCGTCTCTTGTCTCGGGGTCTTGTTCACAAATGAGGGACGGTTGGAGCGTGAGGTCGATAGACGGATTGGTGCAGCATCTGCAGTAATGCGGTAATGCAGTCGAGAGGAGCCAGTTGAGGTGGCTCGGGCATCTAGTCCGGATGCCTCCTGGGCGCCTCCCTGGTGAGGTGTTTCGGGCATGCCCAGCCGGGAGAAGACCTCGGGGAAGACCTAGGACACGCTGGAAGGACTATGTTTTACACCCGGCCTGGGAACGCCTTGGTGTCCTCCCGGTTGAGCTGGAAAAGGTCGCCAGAGACCGCGAAGTCTGGACTTCCCTACTGAAACTGCTGCCCCCGCGACCGGATAAGAGGAGAAGAATGGAATGGAATGGAATAAAAACTCGTTTGAGTGGAAATACATCAACCGCTACAATTGTAGGATTTAACGGTTTTAAAAGTGAATCAAAATGTAAAAAAAAAAAAAATATCTGTGTAAAAGAGCATTTTTTGGGTTTTGTTTTTTTTTCCTTTGTGTAAAAAACATGTAAAAAAGTGAAATTTTTAAATTAAATATAAATAATTTAATAATTATATCTTATATTAAATGTAAAAAGGTTAAAAAAATTATCGTTTTTTTGATGATCCTCTTGACAGCACATAATAGTCAGTCCTATTTATGTGAGTCACTAATCATAGTGATAAAGGAACTATTAATTTGCCAACTTGCCTTCGCTCCATCAGTTCCAGGGGGGCCTTGAGGTCCAGGTAGTCCCGGCGAGCCCTGTAATGACACAGCAAACAATCAGTCTATGTCCTGGGAGATTTAGTGTGTCCTAATTGCTCTCTACTGCCCCCGGAGGAGGCCCGGCTAATGATGCAGACTGTGCTCGGGCATCCGTCATGCCAACTGTGATTGATGACAACGAATTAGCTTAGACCTCATGCTTTGTTTAGCGGTAATAAAGTGCACATGCACACACTTTAAGGGTCCACAATTGACTTCCTATTAGGGGACAGGTGATGTTAGAAAAATGCAGAATATAAATGACTTTGTCCTACTTGGTAGCCATCTTGACCGTTTTTCCCAGAAGGTCCCTGTTGTCCTTTATCACCTGGGGGTCCCGGGATACCAGGTGGCCCAGGTGGCCCTGCCGGGCAGTCTGAACAGATGTCCTAAAAATGCCAGAAACATTTACTTGAGGATATGAAAAGAACAAAAATGGTGTATTACTAAACAAAAGACTGTGCTTACCTTCAGTTTTAAGTCAGAAAGGTCTGCTGGTTTTCCCTAGGAGATAGTAGAAAAAAAATGAGCTTCTTATATTAGATATTAACAATAATAATAATAATTAAGTGCAACAACAGAGGATGTCCTGTACGATACGATGTGGTCACCTACAACCCATGCCTTTCTAGTTTGTCACAATGTTTTTTAGAAATCCATACTTACAGGCTCTCCAGGTGAGCCTTTCTCTCCTGGCCTTCCTGGAAGACCCTGTTTGAAAAATAAGCCAATTCATTGGAATGAAGTGAAAAGTGAAATTACATTCAGTCAGCAAATTTTCCATCAGAAATAATGTGAAGTAAATTTGTCTGTTCCAGGTTGAAACTGTCAAATAATCACCAGGGGTGAATATTAAATCCCCACTGCCTCACAGTCAATCAGTCAGTTAAAATACATATGCATATTATTTGTATTCATTATTATAGTAGTATACTTTATTATTTTTTCTAATTATTAATTTTATTTTTATCCAATTTAATCCATGTTATCATTACTTATCCAGTTTTTTACTTACCCTTTTTAAAAAATATACTGTATATTTCTTTCTCAATCATCTATTACACTAATACTATTATTTATCAATACCTTGTGTTTTCCCCCCTTCTTTCTCTATTCTATCATATTTGATTAATAGGTCTTGCCAGACCACTACCAACTAGCCCACTTTTCATTTAATGACACATCTCCCAAAAACGCACAACACTCCCCTCCTCCTGTATACAATTGTTACTAGTTTCTGTTTTATGAATTGTGTTCTATGATCCCCTCACTTTATATGTAGTAGGTATTACAGGAATGACTACATGTATGTGTAGTGTAATTCATTTATCGGTGTAAAAGATATGCACAGTAATTGTATCATGTTGTGACTCTTTCATATGTTGCATTAAGTCATATTTTGGGTTCTACAATTTATATCACACTTTGCCTCATTACCAGCGCAGGTATACTTTTGTGTACACAAAAAAAAAAGCCAAATTTGACTTTGGATGGTCCATGCTATATTGATACAGAAGATCTGGTCATATATGGACTCACATTATGTCCTGCAGGGCCTTGAGCACCAGCAACGCCAGGTAGACCCCTCAAGCCCTGGGAACCAAAAAGAAACATACAGTATGTAAAAAAAAAACCTGGACAGAAAAAAAATATTTCAATCATTCTTACAGGAGTTCCAGGATCCCCATTATTTCCAGGGGGGCCCTGAAAAAAGCCAAAAATAGTCAGTATAGAAATATTATACACTGAATGTACAGTATAATGGAACTGGCTTACCTGAGGTCCTACTTTGCCTTCACCTGGGGAGCCCCTGTCCCCTGGTAACCCCGGCTCCCCTCCCGACCCTGGTGGGCCCTGAGAGACAGAAGTAAAACTCACTTCTAGAGCAACATGTCAAAATGCTGTCCCAAGTTATCCATTTCAGCCACTCATCACACTGCACTAGATATCAAAATTGCTGGAGAAGAAATGGAATAATGTTGAATTTAAATAAGATAGAAAATCTCATTACCTTTGGCCCAGGAGGTCCTTCATTTCCCCGTGGTCCTGGGTCACCCTGTCATAGCACATATTACATCAATTAGACCTCTCATAACACCAGTCTAAATCATTAAACCCTGGAAAAGTGTGTACAAGTTCATTCCTTATGCACATAAACGGCAGCGAGGCCTGAGGGTCGCCGCACCTGGCAGCTGTAAAAAATAAATAAATAAATAAAACAGAACACTAAATAAAAATAGAACGGCTGTGTACCCTTTTGTGTTACTTTAATGTGCTTTCTTAACAGCGGTCTTCCTCTTGGTTCCTGCCTCATCAGCAGCTCTAAGGTGAAAAATGATGGCGGCACACGATGCGCCGCCGCATAAAATGTGCCGACGCAGACTTGTTTTGTTGTTGTGGTTCCACTTGTAATACCAGCCAGAGTACATGTTTAAAAGCAGAACACGTGTGGAAGAAAAGACACGCTTAGGTTTCATAAATTACTGCATTTAAGCGGACAGACACATTATAAACATTAAGATGATTTCCTATCACCTTTTCCACTGAAACCATCCTTATGTTAGCTCTATTGAGCTTTAATGTACAACCAACTGAAACAATGTATGCGTATTGCATTGTCTGTCTTACAGTTAGGCCATCTTTTCCTTTCCCTGTTGGTCCTGGGGGTCCAATCAAGCCAGGTTCTCCAGGTGGACCTCGTTGACCTGTTTGCCCTGGTTTGCCTGGTTCTCCCTATTAAAAAAACCCCAAAACAAAACGGGTTACAGTGAAAAATTAAACAATGATAGTAACTTAACATTTACATTTATTATATGCTGTATGTACATTGTAAAATCAGTATTATTTATATAATTACAGTTATTTTGGTATATTTATTTTGTTGTTAAAATGTAAGTGAATAATAATCATAATAGTTAAACACTCCAATAATACTATGAAATATATATTTATAATTTCCACTTTACAAAAGAGTCATTGTATTTATTTTTGCCCAATAAAAAAATAAAACCTAAAACGATGCTATCAAAACTCTACACACTGTACTTTTCACATAACGATATAAAAAACGAGTTTAAACAACCTTGTCTCCCCTCTCTCCAGCTGCTCCAGGGGGCCCAATGATGCCTGGTATGCCCTACAAAAAACAAACCTCACTGTTAATCATGATTCTAAACTTGCATGCATTGGATGTAATTGTCCGTGTAGACCTACCACATTGCCCGGTAGTCCTCGAGGCCCCTGAGGGCCGGCTACACCAGGAGGGCCCTGTATCAAACACATTTCAGCGTTAGCAGTCACTGCATTGCAGTACATTGCATCCACTCACTTGTGACAAAATGAATGACAACCAATACTACTCACTGGGTCTCCAACACGCCCTGCCTCTCCTTGAAGTCCTGTGTCACCTTTAGAACCCTGGAAGAAACATACAAATGTGCACCAAGTCCATAGGAAGTTGCATTGATTGATTCATTGTTGTTTTTTTGAGCTGTACAAGGTCACAAGGTGCCTTACCGATGGTCCAGGTGGACCCTTAAAGCCTTGTTCGCCAGGTAATCCTCTTGGGCCCTTCATGCAAAGCATATTGATGAGCACATTTATTAATTTTCTCCATATTGCCTTTTGACAGTAATTTTAGGATTAGAAATAAACAAACATGTAATAACAATTAAACATATGAAATTACACGTATTTATTTTTAACACATTTTTATTATATATTAATTATTTATTTAAATTAATCACCTAGTCATACAAAAACAATATATACTTTGCAAAAAAAACATCTCAGAACTGCTGTTACTACTGCGTCATCAGCTCTTTATTGTATCTCTACTGACATCTAGTGGACTCTTTTGCCAATTGCAACATGCAGTGGGCTTACATATCAGGGAAGATAAGGAGCAGGAGCACAACATCCACCCAAAAGATAAAAAATGAGAAAAGTGTAAATAAAACTTACCATTCCTCCAGTCTGTCCTTGGTCCCCTTTCTCTCCCTTTTCTCCTGGTTTTCCCTACAAATTACAAAAGATTTAGTATTTGTGAGTTCTAACAAAAACAACATGGTGGGACATTTAAACAAATTTATATATATATATATATATAAATATATATATGTGTGTGTGTATTTGAGATAGATGAGATAAGATGATAGTCCACTTACCGGTTCACCCGGCTCAGGAATGACACTTGCTACCTAAAAAAAAAAAAACAAGCCAAATAAAATTCCAGTCTCATTTTTATTATGTTTGCATGAATATTGCTATCTGTTTTGTTTTTACTAATATAAACATATATTTACATTTCCAGGAGCACCGGGTGGCCCCCTGGCCCCTATTTCACCCTGAAGGCAAAAGAACACTTTAATTACAGCCAATATTAGCATTATTTAGACATATTAGAGGTATTCAAGTGCAACTGGATACACAATTATCCTCTAATTTTTTTACCTTGTCACCCTTTTCACCTTTTGGCCCGAATGGCCCCTCCAGTCCTCTTTCACCCTAAAACAATAAATAAATTCAGGAAAATTACAGCAAATTTTTGATCATTAAAAAAATTCTGTTATGTAAAAATGTTACAATTAATTAAATTGACCTCCTAAATAACCTACTAAATGCATTGTATTGTTTATAGTGTAATACATACAGGACTTCCCCTCTCTCCTCTTGCTCCATCAGCACCAGGCTGACCAGGAGCACCAGCCTCTCCCTATAAAAAAAAACATGTGTCAGCAAAAATACAAATGTAAAGAAAAGTCATCTGTCTGTCCACTCACTCTCTCCCCTGGAGGGCCTCTTGGTCCAGGAGGCCCATCATCACCCTAAGAGATTTGGGGGGGTTGAACATGTTGCCATTAAATGCTAAATGTGACATCTGCATATAGAAAACGCTGCATTGGTGTGTGTGTGTTTGTAACAGAGATGCAGTTACAATACCTTTGGTCCGGGCTTGCCAGGAAAACCATCTGTTCCACGCTCTCCTCTGGGCCCCTTCAGGGACATTACAGATTACAGTTTTAGTTACATGTCATACTTCCAAAAGCTGAGTCACATGTACCAGGTAAACTGTGTATTTAATATGAAATGTTTTTGTAATGGGCCGCACGGTGGCTGAGTGGTTAGCACATTGGCCACACAGTCAGGAGATCTGGAAGACCTGGGTTCAAATCACAATTGGGCATCTCTGTGTGGAGTTTGCATGTTCTCCCCGTGCGTGTGTGGGTTTTCTCCGGGTACTCCGGTTTCTTCCCACATTCCAAAAACATGCATGTTAGGTTAATTGGCGACTCTAAATTGTCCATTATATGAATGTGAGTGTGAATGATTGTTTGTCTATATGTGCCCTGCGATTGACTGGCGACCAGTCCAGGGTGTACCCCGCCTCTCGCCCAAAGCCAGCTGGGATAGGCTCCAGCATCCCCGTGACCCTAATGAGGATAAGCGGTACAGAAAATGAATGAATGAATGAATGTTTTTGTAATGCTTCAACTACAATTTCCTCAATTCTTCCACAGAAAATAATGAAAATTATCTGTTCCAGGGTTTAACTGTCACCATCATACATGTTTTATCAACTTTAAAGTAAATGTTTTAACATCCTTAACTGCCATTCAAGTATAAAATGATGTGTTGCAGATGTGTCTCAATTTGTAACATATTTATTGTACCAGACATGTCAAAACAGGTTATTGGTAATATACACTTAAGAAGAAAAATCCTTTGCTAATAATATGCTCATCTTTCATGTTTAGTCAAGCACAATAATCCACAAAAAAAGCCAAATAAAAAGCGCAAATCACACACAGAGCAAAAAAAAATGATGAGGGCTTGTGGTAGTTGCTTACATTTTTTATTATTATTTTATCATTTAAATTAGTGATTGAATTATAATTCATTTATTTTGTATTTCATTATAATTATTATTTTTGTATTATTTATTTTAATGATTTTTATTTTAAATATTATCATATATTCCATTTTTGTATTTGCTTCTATTTGCAGTTGAAAATGTAATTTAAAGGTTTGACATTTTGCATTTCTTTATTATCATTACCTGTTTTCAGAGCCATAAAGTTATGTGCGTTCCTTTTGACTTTTAGGGGGGATTTTGGCCATCATCCACAATCCTCGTGTGAAATATGAACACCCGTATTTCTCTTTTCTGTACGTTGTAACGCTATAACAGCAACTAAACAGACAGCTGAGAATGCACCTATTCCTCTATGAAGCCTTCTGTACTGTTCAGTTTACATAATGTGACCTGCATATTCACCAAGCTACCGCACCATTGTTATTATTATAATTATTAACATTGTTTTGCCAAAGAACTATGTTAGTGGCATAGTGACACCTTGCCATACCACACCAGCTAGCTACTAGCCAGCTAGCGACCAGCTTCGCCACACACTTGCTCCTAATGCCTCAAGCCACTACTGAAAGTTAATGCTACATATTGATATGTTTTTGAGTTCTGAAAAGTTCATGCTAGATGTGGACTTTCTTCCTATGTTGGTATGTGGAAGTTGAGCTAATGCTTAAAATGACCAAAATACAGCAAAATACTGTAGGCGTTACATGTTCTCATGAATAAGCCAGCTACTACATGGTCATAGCATTTATATAAAACCATAAAACCTTGTTGGAAGGTATTTTTTTTAGGTGTTTTAAAAGCAAGCTTTCCAGGCAAAATGGGTGTGTTCCATTACATACATTAATTACTTGCCTCTTTTTATTTGTTTCTAGAATGAAAAAGGAAAGGTTAGTGTTCATGTCTCACATAAGGCTTGTGGATGGGCAAAATTCTTTAAAAAATGTAGTTATCCTTTAAGTTTAGGCTATCAAATAAAATAAAAGACTACTTGTTAAAAGTTATACTGACCGTGGCGCCATCATTACCAGGAAGTCCATCCAGTCCATCTTTGCCAGGAACACCCTTTGGTAGAAGATATTTATTATCACAAGATCGTTTAACTAAATTCATGCTACAGTTTGTGTTTCAGAAATGGAACTTACAGGTTTTCCCGCCTCGCCAGGTTTGCCTGAAAATCCAATTTCACCAGGCAGACCCTTGATGAAGGACGAGGACAGTATCAACACACCAGTCATGTAATAAAGCGTTTTCATTACTAGTCAGGTTATTTTACTCACAGGTGGTCCAGTGTTACCAGTGTTCCCTGGTGGTCCCGGTGGACCTTGTGGACCCTGCAAGCAAAAAAGAAAATTATTTAATGAAGCATAATGACACCCAGCAGAGGTGTAAGTCATTGGACTGAAGGAAAGGCAAGTTTTAAGTAAAAATATTATAATATATACATTCTCCTTAGTTATGAGCATTTCCTTGCAATTATTCCCCTCTCAGTGCTCAGTAGTATTAAAGATAAACTTACAACCGGTCCTGAAAGTCCGTCTACCCCAGGCAATCCACTTTCTCCTTTCTTTCCCTACAGGAGACAAATTTAGAGGAACTCATTTCAGTTTGAAAAGTTCAGCTGTGGCTTATTTCTGCACAAAAGCGGATTAGTTTCAGTCTATTGACAAACAAATAATCTCCAACTGTTTATGTGAACATTTTTGTGACTATAAGTAGTATAAAAATAAGCGGCACTACTATCCATGCTCTAATAGCACGCCATTGGGATCGAGGAAGAAACAAGCATGTGGATGCAACATAGCGGATGTAGGGCTCATTAATTAGCACTGAGAATTTAGAACATTGGATGTTCTAAACCGTCTCATTGGACTGTGATTCATTTAGTAAATGAGATTAGAAGCTGCTAGTTGACAAAGCCAGATGTTTGCTTCATTGAGAGCTTCTCAGGAGACACCATCATCTCTCAAATGGAGCTCCCGCTAGAGTGTAAATACCTTTGGGAATGTTGTTTGTTAGCAGGTTTTTTTTTAACTTTTTAAGTGCATTATAGACTCATATATACATTTTGTATAAAAATGTCTTTCTTACCCTTTGGCCATATTCTCCAGGCTCCCCTGGTAGACCCTGTAGACCTGGAGGACCCTATTGGTGTAAAACAGCAATACTCAATGGCACTTCTTTTTCCACACAACAACACAAACATAACATATAGCAAGGAAGTCCCAACATTCTTACTGGTGGTCCTGGTGGGCCATCAGCACCTGGAAGACCGGGAAGTCCAGCATCTCCCTGAAAAATATCATATTAATTAGTATTAAATGCATAATTTAATTCTACACACAAACATGTATCATACTGTAGATTGCACCTCACAGCCACAAGATGATGTACCTAAATGACAATATTCATGTGAAGCCCCCATTATTCCCAAACTGTGGTATGAGAACAACTGGTGGCACACAAGATTCATCAAACAGCTATGCAGGAACACCAAGTATTTTTAACAGAAATATGAATAAAAAGCATATACTGATATTGACCTCCTACGCCAATTACACTGATGAAATCATGTTAGATGTAGGTTGTGCCCGTGTTGATGGGTTTATTTATTAAAGAAGCTTCAAATTCCCTAGCAAAACAAAGGTTTATCATATTTATGAGAGCATATTGTGATGGGAGCATGTGAATAAAAATGAAAAACAATTATACAATTATATAAATTGCATAAAACTCACAACTACAATCGCGGTTGAATACCTCACAGCGTGAGGAGTAAGTAGCAAACGCAGAAAGGAGAGAGCGTGAAGTTGTTCATTGCTCTGTGTGCATCATATGTATGGAATCACACGAGTACCAACATTTTAAGAAAATACTGGTGAAAATACAAAGAGAATCAATAATAAAAAAATATACAAATGTAGTCACATTATTTTTATTTTTAGCATTGCTTTTTCTGTATTGCCTTTGTTTTTTTCCATTTTATTGTTGCTTTTCCTGTTTTGTCTTGGTCTTTTCCATTTGTTCCATATAATCTGACGACTAAAAGCAAAGGCAAAAAAAAGGACGGTCGATCTTCTAGGGTGACTAGTCCCATCCAGCCTGTTAGCCGCTTCTCTCAGCAGTTTCGATATGGCCTCCATCGTGTAAAATGTTCGATGAAAGTATATGCATGGTGGCGTGATAGTGAAGCTACTTCCTGTCCGTGACATTTGGTCCGGTCATCTCTGCTAAGAATTACATTTAAACATAGCAACTACATAGCCACTGCAAGCAGGAATCGTGTGATTAGGTATGAACCGTTCACCAGTAGTCCCTGTTTTGCATTTGCTTTTAGTCGCAAGCTTGTATGGAACAAAAGGAAAAGACAAAGACAAAACAGAAAAACAAGGAAAAAATGAAAAAAAGCAAAGACAAAATGGAAAAAGAATATGACTACACTTGTATATTTTTTAAATTATTTATTATCTTTATATTTCCACATGTTTTGATTTTGTCCTGTGGTTCAATAAATGATCAAATATGTAAGTCTGATGATCATTTTATGCATTAAGAGTGTTTAATCTTAAAGATTTAATTCATATTGGTGTTTGAAACCCTGCCTTGCGCAGCCGTGAAACCCACACGGCCCAACGGTAAAAGAACCAAGGTGATTTCCGTGAAAATTATGCTTTATTGTTGGTTGTATGTATTTTTGTATTTTGGACACTGTTTTATCATGATTGTTAAGCATTCCCCGGTGATTCGGTTAATTAGACATTATTATGCAGCCTTAAACCGTAGCCTCGTGAGTGGCCAAAAAATGTGAGGCTCAAATTCAAGCCATTCAATGTTTACTGATGATTTGGATGATTACTTATCTATTTATCAGTGCTCATGTGAAACCTTATCAAAATGTGATCATGAAATATACATTTTTCACCCGGAATTAAAATAAAATAAATTAATCTTTTAATTATGTTGAATATTTCAGATTAATTAAGAAAAAAAGGTTTTTGTTTTTTAAGTGTGCAGGAGTATGGGGTACATGGCTTCACGTCAAATGTCTGAAGGTGTACGCCATTGTAAAAAGTTTGGGTACCACTCTATTAGAGTGTATTACTGTAGTAACTTACTTTTTCTCCTCTTAGACCCTCTTGTTGATACTGAAAGAAAAAAAATCATAAATGTATTATCTTCAACAAACAAAAAATTAAATACATTTGTAAAAATTGTGTCTTGTTTGTATAAATACTGTTATTTTACTTGCTTGTTTTATGCCTTTTTTATGGGCACTTACCATATCGCCGGGTAATCCGGGAATTCCTCGCTCCCCCTGTGACACAGTTGCCACAAGAAAGAAAGAAAACATTACACCTAAAGGGCTTTCCATGTTGTTGTCCTCAGGCGACACGATAACAACCATATTTCACGATCAATTGCGTCGTTGAAAGCGCGTACTTACGGGAAAGGAAAAATTGCATGCTGTGTGAATGTGTGTTTCTGCATGCATACACATGGGCGTTGTGAGACGTAGAAAGTCACTAATTTCAGGCAGACAAAATGACTTTGATGCTACACAAAAGAGACAGAGGAATGTCTGGAATGCACACATTGATTATACCCATTTGTAATGATTTATAGACAATATGCACATAATGTATTTTTTGCTTGAAATTAGCCTGAATGTGTGTGTACAGTATGTGCACATGGCACATGGGGAGGAGGGCCTACCTTGTCACCTTTAACCCCGCTGGCCCCAGGCAAACCACTCTGTCCCCTCAAACCCTGAGCAAAATGATTATTGCTACTACAATATGAATCAAACTCATTCAAAATCATTGTGGTTGACTTACATCTTGGCCAGCAACGCCATGTTTCCCAGGCAATCCATCCAAACCGGTCTTCCCCTAAAAGTGAGAAGCTTTGAAATAATCTGCCTAGTAAGACATATATGAAGACAATATAGGGGCACATTGGTTTCCTTGCTGTAGGGTATTCCCTGCTGGCAGTGGTGAGTGCTCTAAAACTGCAAGGGAATTTCAGATGAAAGTATAAACATCCACACAAGCATCGTCCAAGTAGTTCTTTGCATTGTTCTGAACTGATCTGCAGACTTTACCGATCCCCAGTAACTTTGAATGAGGATACGTCATCCCTCACTATCACTTCCTCACTCTATCACGGTTTTTCACAAATGATTCAAATAATAAATGATCACTGTTTTGTGGTTGGCTGTGGCCTATTATTCCATGTGGAAGTGGTACGCTTTTACCTGCTTATTTTCCCCTTCTTCCTCACTCAGTTTCAAACTCGTTCTTACATTTAGGATAAATAAATTGGAGCTTCACTAGATAGCTCTGTATAGAGTATCGTTATGTTTAAAGCGGTGGTAAATTACTATGTCTTATTATTGCCTATAATAACTACTATAGTAGGTAATAAAAGCTCTAAAAAACATTTAAAAACATTTTTAAAAGGTCATTATACGTTTTTTATGTAAAACATTCAATTTATTAATATTGAATACTACTTTGCAGAAATTCACCTTTTTTTCTGGAAGCACTTATCACTAACAAACGAGGGACAACTGCATCTATATAAATTTGTAGACTCAGAATATGTATATACTTTTTCTATGGGAAAAAATCTTACATTTAGATTTGCAGTGTCTCAAAAACTACGATTATAAACATATTTCCCCTTCTCTAATGTTGCCCTCTAGTCAGCTTTCACTCGTATTACCCAATATAGTAGACATGATAATTTAAAATATGACAGAAATTAAACATAATATAGACTCACACATGTTAGCACAGGAAGAGGTAATTGTTATTCTTTTTCCAGTACTTCCTGCAGTGGCTATTATTAATGTACATAATGTAACATTAATAACAACCATACACCTAGTGACCAAATTAGAATACCACATATTGTTAATCAATGCATTTTTAATGTTTTATAGTTAAATTACGATTACAAATGATTAATTTGGACAGAAATATTTATAAAATATGTATATTTAAAAATATTTGCTTACATGTGTATATTTATTTACTAATAATAAGTCACATTCCACCACAAAATAGTGCTAATTTATTAATTTACATTTTTTAAAGATTTTTGACAGATTCAAAGAGCGTGGCAAGGAACCACTGTAGTGAGATATAAAATGTTCAATAATGTGTACATTATGTTTAAAATCTTCACCACATACAGTAATGGTTATAAAGTAGTGTTCAAAACAATAGCAGTCCAATGTGACTAACCAGGTTAAGTGCTCTTATTAGTATATTTTAATTGCTACATGGCAAACAAGTTACCAGTAGGTGCAGTATATTCTGTGAAAACAAACAAGACCCAGCATTCATGATATGCACGCTCTTACGGCTGTGCAATTGGGCAAATAGTTGAAAAGGGTGTGTTAAAAAACATTCAATCAGTGATCAGTAATCAATTTTGCGAAAAACCAGGTGTGAATAAGGTGGCTCCAAATTAAGGATCAAACCAGCACTTGCATTTCTCTTTGAAAGCCTGAAGAAAATGGGTCATTCAAGACCTTGTTCATAAGAACAGCAAACTTTGATTAAAAAGTTGATTGGAGAGGGTGAAAACTTATGAAGAGGTACAGCTGTTCAGCTAAAATGATCTCCAATGCATTTAAGAATAACCAGAATGGCAAAAGCACAGCCAATGATCAGCCAGGATGATCAAAGTACTGTGACAGTTATAAGACGTCTGTTTGAAGCTAATCTATTTGCAAGAATTCCTTGCAAAGTCCCTCTGTTGAACAAAAAGGCATGTGCAGAAGAGGTTACAATTTGCCAAAGAACACATCAACTGGCCTAAAAAGAAATGGAGGAACATTCATTTCATTTCTGATGCGAGTAAAATTGTTCTTTTGGAGTACAAGGGCTGCAGACAGCTTGTGAGACAACCCCCAAACACAGTGAAGACAGTGAATTAGGTGGTGCAAGCATCATGATATGGGCATGTAAGTAAGTAAACTTTATTTTTATAGGGCTTGTCACAGACACAAAGCACAAAGTGATTCAGAGAATTAAAACATCTTATAAAACATCTACAGTAGCCAGTATAAACAATATCAATACAACATTCATGGAACTAGAATACTCTCCTAAACAAATGGTTTTTAAATTTTTTTTGAAAGCATCCACTGAGTCCAAGGAGGTCCAGTGGTAGGTCATTACAGAGTTGGGGAGTGGTGGCTTTAAAAGATCAGTCTCCACGAGTTTTAAAGCATGTATGTGGAACCATCAGCAGGTTCTACCCAGACGACCTCAGACTCAGAGCCAAACTGTAGGGCTTGATTAAGTCAGTGATGTAAGAAGGAGCTCGTCCACATAGGGCGCGAAAAGTCAGCACCAAGATTTAAACTTGAATCTGATATTCAACAGGGAGCCAGTGAAGAGATTTCAGCACTGGCATCCTGTGGTCCCTCCTGTTGGTCTAAATACTTCTCCTACTATGGTGATGGGCCAATTTATCGCATAGCGAGGATCATGGATCAGCTTGCATATGTCAAAATACTTGAAGAGGTCATGTTGCCTTATGCTGGACAGGACATGCCCTTAAAATGGGGGTTTCAACAAAACAATGACCCCAAAAACACAACATTTCGGTTCCAAACCCATCAATCCATCCCTTTTCTATACCGCTTATCCTCATTAGGGTCGCGGGTGAAGTCTATCCCATCTGACTTTGGGCGGGAGGAGGGGTACACCCTGGGCTGGTCACCAGTCAATTGCATGGCAGACTTACAACCATTCACACTCACATTCACACTCTAATGGACAATTTAGAGTGGCCAATTTACCTAACATGCATGTTTTGGGAATGTGGGAGGAAACCTACAAAATTAATGTGATAGAGTGGCCAGCCCAATTTCCGGACCATAATCCAATTGAGAACTTGTGAGGTGACATTAAAAAATCTCTTTCTGAGGCAAAACCAAGAAATGTTAATAAATAGTGGTATCTGGTTACAGAATATTGTAGTGGAATAAAAGCTGAAAGGTGCCACAAGTTGGTTGACTCCATGCGATACAGATGTGAAGCAGTTGTAAAATAAAACAATGCTCATACAACTAAATATTAATTTAGTGATTCACAGGATTGGCATATCCTAGAAACAAAAAAGTTTGTATAAAATAGTTTCATGTTTGTAAATTCAATGGCAGACACTGCTATTTCTTCAACACTTTCAACTAATTGCCCAATTGCACAGCCTTAGGAGCGTGCATATTATGAATGCTGATATAAATATACCTATATTCATGTGGACATGGCCAAAGTCAATGTTTAACAATAAATTCTGATCAAAAAGTACAAAGACTCTGCCTTCACTTCACTTTTACTCCACAGAGAGGGAATAGAGGCCATGTACAGTGAGTGACTTCATCCCAAAGTCAAGTCTCTTTATCACTTCCACAAGTACTTTACCACTTTTGACCTCCAGGAAATTGCTGACTTTGAGTTTGAGTGATAGGCAGGCCAAGTTGAACATGTCGTAGCAGAAGCATGATGGGATTTCAGTACGATGCCGACCTGCTCCACATCCCCGTAACATGTGGCAGAGTAATCAGAGATCCTCTCTTTATTGCTTTGCTACTCCAGGTCATGTTCAAATGGAAGCTGACAGGTCCCTGTGCCTTCTAGCATCACCATTTTGGACGTGATGATGTAGGATGGATTTTCACAAGCTCCAGACATCAATAAAGCTTCCATTACTTTCGTAGCCAAAATAAGCCCCCATACGAGCCCAGACAGGAATGGGGTGAGTGAATCAAAGAATCCACATCTGCTTGGACAATTGCGATCCTTGTAACGTTCTAGTTCTCACTGTGAGATGTCTTGGTTATTCAAATTACTATAGTTTAACCTAAAATCATCTCTCCTGACACATTGTGGAGGAACAGGATCATTAAGCAGCAGCCTGTTCCCACAAGAAGCATTTCGTCCTAGAAAACATGTTCTGTGATAAAAAGAAAACTTGTTTTGAAAGAAATGCTTTCTTTTCAAATTTATGTCTATAAAGATGTGGAAGGGGTGCGTGGGGCGTGGATTGTAGATGAAAAACATGCTTTTTTGTGTGTGTTGTGAAATACATTTCCAAAACTAGATTGATAATTCACTATATTACACTATACTACTATAATGGCAACACTGAGGCTTATTCATGTGTTCAATTTGATGCTGATCCATTAAAGGATTCTCACTTAAAGTTTTTCAACGGTGCCCTATTATGCAAAACTGACTTTTTAATTATGCTGCAACAGTATTATGTGTCCCTAGAGTGCCAAGTGTGAGAAAAGTCATCCCCCTCTCTTATTTGCTCCACTTTTGACATTCCACAAAGGACCAAACCTCCTTCCTCGTGAAAGCTAAATAAGCCCACCCAAAGTATCTGGGCAGTTTTATTAAAAAAAAAAAAAAAAGCAAACAAACAAAAAGCAGGGTTCACTACACGTCTTAAAATAAGCGTACTGAAATTTTGCATGTGGCATCACTTACACTGGGTCCTATCGATCCCTTTTCTCCTTTTATTCCCCGCTCGCCCTGTAAGACAAAGCATCAGTCTTGATCAAAATGAAAACGATCATGTCAGCACTGAGTGGATGTATTGTCGACACTCACATTGACACCTTTTGGTCCTGGTGTTCCTGGATATCCTGCATCACCTTGAATGCCCTACAAAGTACAGATGGACCGACATAACATGATACTGGATCCAATGAATCAATTCATTGCAGGAAATGGAAGGAAAAGCGGGAGACACTTTATATACTGTGTATGGCAGAAAATCTAATTAAAACGTATTTAAATAATATAAAATCCATGAATTTGCAGTAAAAAAAGTTTCCTTACATTTGGAAACATGTACACTTTAAAAACATTTTTACTGTACATCTTCTATCACAAAAAATCAAATTAGACAGTTTTAATTCATAGAAATATCTATAAATATAATATATAATACAAAATAATAATATTGAATAGTATATATGCATAACACTGCAGTGAAATATTCTTCCATTTGAAAACATATACACATTTGTAACAAAACAATATTGACAATTGTATTTTTATATGTTCAGCTATTACGCTGAGACACTAATATTTCTTTATTTAATTTTATTCATTTATAAAGTTAAAAAACAAAAGAAAACAAATATTTGAAAAAAATAGAGCAAAAAGGCACATTATAAATGAAAAACCTGAATGAAACTGATATGAATAGCTAATCATGCTAACATGATTTTTATATTTTCATACATATATTTTGTTTAATTTAATTTTATTTATATACAGTATGTATGTAACTGCATGTATATATATACTGTATGTGTGCATATATATATGTATATATATATATATATACACACACATATATATGAATGTGTGTGTATTTATATATATATATATATACATATACTGTACCATTCAACCATACAGTATATATATATATATATATATATATACTGTATGGTTGAATGTTTGAATGAGTAATAAACTGATTTAAAATCTATAAGCAACAAGTCCAATGCTTTTTGTCAAAGAAGGAATAACATAGTAGAAGAAACAACCCACCTTTGATCCAGTCAGACCTGGAAGTCCTGGATTTCCAGCCCGTCCTGCCTCCCCCTATAAAAGAAATCATAATTTAAAATCAAAATTGAACACAAAATTGAACACAAATGTGTACATACTTTGTCTCCTCTGTCTCCTGATAGGCCATCAATACCAGGAATACCACCGACTCCCTGTTTGGTGATAAAAGACAAAGTCAGTACCAATTCACCAACTGTTTGGATTCAGAAAACACCAAAATCCGCCAGGTTCAGGTGTGCCACACCTTCTCTCCCTTTTGTCCAGGGGCACCTGTCAGCCCTATGGTGCCTCTATCACCCTGTAAACACAAAGTTGATGTTATTTACTTGGACGTGAGCAGTAACGCACATGCAGGATGGCCATTAATGCGGGTAGACGATGGTCAGGCTGTCACAAAAAAGGGTTTAGTTGACATCGGTTAGGGTAGTGCCTTTGAATTCAACCAGGGCTGTACAGTACTATATATCATGAGAACACACGTCATTTCTTTCATCCTTAGATTAGGATAAAGGTTTAGTACGGGCCTGCAACAACATTGTGACACAGAGAAATTGCCGTTGGGCTCAGTTAAAGGTGCAATTAGAGGGATGAATTCAGGCAACTCGTTGACCAAAATAGACACTTTTGGCCACAATGCATTGCTTGGCTGATGTCACAATTTGTGCATCAAGTTGAAGCAATAAATTACAGCCAGCGTTGGCGGAGGAATAGATTACTCGTGCAAAAATAACAAACATGGATGCTGAGCATTCAGATCATACTGTTGAAGTAACAAGAATGTCAGTAATACTGGAGTTTTGCTCCATTACTACATGTCTGATGAACTATTCCAATAGCTAAGAATTTTGTAGGGAATTGTGCAAAAAAAAAAGTAAGCACTATAATTCTAGAAGCATTAAAGACTTGCTGTGAGCTAAAGTTGCCTTTTTACTATGACAATGTTTTAACTTACATTTAGTCAAACATGTTCAAATGTTACTTAAAAAACAATTGATTTGTACAGGAAATGTACTGTCTACTTAGCTATTCTATGTTTCTACTTCTACTCTCAGCTAGCAAGTTTTTAATTACCTAATTTTCTAGCGACCAACCTAACCACCTACCTACCAAGCTAGCTTACTAGCTATTTATTGTAACTGAAAATCTAGCAAGCTTGCAATGTACCAACATATTTAAGTAGCAATTTACCTCTAGCTAGCTAGCATTCTAACCTACCGAGCAATCTAGTAAGCTAGCTAGCCATAGCAGTGGTGTGCAATCAGGGCCAGTGTAGCCTTCTCTGCTGGTTTAAACACTATTGAGACTAAACTTAATTTCTAGTAGGCCTATTTGTTTCATGAAAGCATAATTATTTATTCCCAACAATCTATTATTTTCATTTTGAGGTGTATTTCTTGCCTGCACTGCTTCCAGCATGCATTTTTATTTGTCCAATCATATTTCAGCTTCTACCGTATGTGTTGCTATATAAATGTAATCTGGCTAGGGCCTTCAGAATAGGTAGTGCCGCCCAATGTCACTGAAACACTAGTAGTAATGGGACTCTTTCTTTACCAAACAGATTTCAGATTCACCCCAAAAGGCCAGTTTGCAGGCGTACAGTAAAGTACTCATTTTTCCGTGCTCTGATTGGATGCTACCAGTGCGCTTGAACGCATCATCACATGAAGATTTTAGATGATGTTGTAGTTGAGGGGTTTGTAGTTTGGAGTTATTTGGAGAGGATGTATTCGAGGATAAAAAGTTAACTGGGTTAGTTGCTTTAGTAATAATGGTGTTCATTCACAGTTTGGTAATGCTGTGCATTGTTATATTGCGTTTTTTGTATATTATTGAAGGTTTGTATATTTGTTAAATGATAGTGGTGGCATTAGGCGGTGGATTACCAACACTAGCTCGAGCTAACAACCTGGCTCGTTACCTACCTATCTGGCAATCCATCCATCTACCCATCTAGAAAACAACCCATCTACCTATCTAGTTTGGTATTTACCAACCAATCTATCTATACAGTAGAATAAGTAGCAGCAGAGGATCAATACATGCAGTACGTGGCGTACAGTGTGTACAGTATATCTTAGACAAACATGGTGGTTAATTAATGCAAGCCATGCAGCATCATTAGCAACAGGTTTACTTACCTTCTCCCCTCTGTCACCTTTGACAGAGATTACTTTGCCCTGCAAATAATTAATCAACAAGGATTAATTATTATCGAGGCCGGCAGAAAGCCATAAGAAACCAAATGGAAGGAAAGCATGCAGTCTGAAATGACTTGTGTGTTGTCCTAAATTCAAATGTTCATGTTCTCATACAGCTTCTCCTTTTTCTCCCCTCAGGCCCGACAGCCCTGTGGCACCTCGAGCGCCGGCGTTACCCTGTAAAAGCAGTCGGCACAGTAAAACAACTCAATGAAAGCCCACTTATTGTCTCACAAAGCTACAGCTAAAAGTAGCATCAATTGACCTTTTCACCCTTGAGACCTGCAAGGCCACGTGCTCCAGTCTCTCCCTGCGAGGGAATGGGAAGCCATTCGAGGTGAAGATTGGCACGCGGTAGGAAAAAGCGCAGAAGAAGAAGTCATTCACCTTCTCTCCTGCAGGGCACGAGCAGTTGGCGTGGGGCCCCCGCTGTTGCTCAGCGACTGTGGGGATTGGAGTGGGGATTGCCACTGGAGGAGCCTCCGTCACCACCTTCTTAGGGCACTGCAACCAAACACATGCATTTAAAAAGTTCATTTTGGTCTGTAAACACAATCACAGGCTGAGCTTTAACGAGAAATACTGTTGACACTCACGACTTGGCCATTTCAGGCCCAAATAACTTGGAATTGGACCCAAAATATCAAAGAAGGTCAACAAGAATCCAGAATGAAACATGACAGGACGAGATAAAGCAAAGATCAGCTTTAGAGTGTTTTTGTTTGAATATATTTTGCGTGTTTATACGCTTTCACAGTGGTATCAAATAAGAAAAGCACTTGAAAAAAAACATGTGATTTGTCCCAACCATTTAGCAACATAGATAATGATAACAGTGGAAAAGATGTAATTGAATATAATGAAAAAATATATATTGTACACAGTAAAATTTATTAATAATCTTAAAATGTTTTCCATACATAACTTTTTTTTTTATTGTGTAAGGTACAATAATATTTTTGTGTAAACATTTCAACATTTCAATGAGTGCTTGATAAAAGGATTTAAGCTAAGGTGAGTTGTAGTTGCACACTAGGATATGATTACATATTGCAGCATTTATTGTAAAAAGAGGGCAAAAAAAGTTAAAATCTACATAAAATCCACTTGAGTGTCAACTCACAGGTCCTTTGGGTAAGTCACAGCAGGTTTCCAGCTCGGCATGTTTGGAATCACAGTAGATTACCATCCTTTGGAGGTCAAACTGTGTGGTGAACACAAACCTCTTAGTCAAGCGGTGCGCTTTCAAGCCTTTAGCACACTTTGCAGAAGAGACTCACGTCAATCGGCACGCTGTCATACAACCTCTTCCCAATGACCGTCTTCCCCTGGATGTCGATGTCCTCCCTGTCTTCGATTGGCAGCGTTTGAATGTGCTTACAGTCCAGGTAGAGAGACACGCTCTTGGCCTCCACGCTCAGCGCAATCTTGTGCCAGTTGCGGTCAAACAGGTTGTCCACTTGAGAGTTCCTGAAGACGGCTCGCACGGCATCCTTGGTCAGTCCCACGGCGTTGTACTCCACCGCCTTGTTCTCGCCATCCAACCTGATGGACACCTGACAAGGCAGATACAAACGATAATACAATACGATACAAAACATAATATAATATGATGTAAAACATAGTACAATATATTACAAAACATAATACAATACGATACAATTAAATTGTTATCAATGACATGTGGAAAACCTGACCTTTGCTTGATAACAACAGCCAATAATTAAAACAATTATACTTTGCCATTAAAAAAAAAACTAAAAATAACTCAATTTACTGCAGTTTAGGCTTTGCTGACCCACCTGAGGGATTCCATATTTGTCAAAAATCTGCCAGAGGTACCAATCTTCCCGTCTTGAGGTTTTTCTGAATTTAAACGTTGTCACAAAGGCGTATTCATCCGGCAAGCCCTGAGGGAACACGTCTCTGCGGAAAAATAAATCACACAAATAAATTGTCTTTGTCGGATTGCTCTATTTTTAATTCCTACAGAAACACTAATATTTTTCAAACTTCAAGTCAAACCTACAATATACGTACAACAAAACCTAAACATTTTTGGTATTTTCTTTAGGGTGAGGAAATCTCTATTGTATATAATCCACAGTATGAACACTTTTTAAATTAAAAGTACACAATAGAAAGTTGTATGGCATATAATATTTAATATATTATTATTTATTTTATTATTTTTAAAATGTTATGTATTTTCTGTATTTTTAATCAAGCATTTAATTAATGAATGTTGAGACAATACTGTAATATCTGTGAGTGTGAATGGTTGTTTATCTGCCCTGTGATTGGCTGGCAACCAGTCTAGGGTGTACCCCGCCTTCCGCCCAAAGTCAGGTGGGATAGGCTCCAGCATACCCGCGACAGGCTTTGAAATAATTTTTAAAGTAAATGACAAAAAATGTAAACAACACTCCTGTCTCCTAGGGGGCGCATGATATAAAATAATTGAGAACGGCTGTACTAACTGAACATGTTTACCTCAATACTGCAGTACTTTTATAATGTATTTATTTAAAGGGGGGCTCTTAGGTGGAGTCCATTGGATCCTGTTTCTGACCTATGTGTATTGCAGCATGTCCAATATGTCCTTGAGGGATTAATAATAGCATGTTTTTATTTTAATGGAAGCAACCAGATTCGCCTGTGGGACCCAAAGTGGGTGCCATACCTTATGTAAACATAACATGTATACTATATTGTGAAAATGTCTGAGGCCAACAACAATGACCTTTGTCATAAATAATATAGGGAGGATTAAGAGAAAGATTATTTTATGGTGTTATTACATTATGCATTACGTTATGCATTGTTTTTTTCCCCTTATACTTGGATTATGTATTTTTTTATTCATGTCGTTCCTAGGTAATCTGGCAATCTGAAGGGTCAGGGGGGGCACTTACATACCTGTCAACATTTGCGTTTGAAAATAATGGTAAATAAGGGAAATTCCTTCCTTCGCCCCCCTCCCAAAAGTTTATATATAACAGTGCAATGTACTGGCTGGTTACTTACTCTGTGTGCTGCACAATTGGCATAGTGCCAAGACGAACGTACGCACTTTGCCCCTCGTCAAGTCTGGTTCCCAGAATATCTCTGACACTGAAGTACTCCATCAAGTCAAAGCCTGCATGAAAAGACGGGAAAAAGCAATTCTCCAGTGAAGTCAAGTTAGGACTTTAATTTATACATGGGTGTCAAATGGAGGCTATTAAAACATGTGTGTTGGTGAGAGGAAAAAGCAAGTCACTATCACTGGTATACTCCCAAATGTCTTCAAGTGCACGTGTGTGTATATTGCCAGTACTTTGAAGCGGTGCGACCGCAAGCCATATTTCTGTGGTGTAAAAGGGGGACACTCCCTTATTCAATAAACAAATGAAGTAGCTATGGCAACAGTGCCAAGATGAGAGGTTAACAGAACGCCGGGTGTAATCTGGTGTTGGATGCAAACTTCTTAAAGTCATTTCAACCACCATTCATTTTTAAAAAACCTTCAGGGGCTGTAATGCCAGAGAGTATGAGTGGATGGCATCAGACAGACCCTTGCAACAGGTGGGGTAAGTGCAAGTGAAAGTAAGTGGAAGTAGAACAAATTGAAATTCTATATACACATAGGTGAAGATGTATCCCATCAGGTACCCTCATGTTGGTTATATGAAAAACATTGAAGGTTGTTTCATAATATCATCACAATTATGTCATAACTTCATCTACGTTGAAGAAAGCGATAAGAGTTTGCCCTCATTAAGACATTATTAAAAATAACTAAAAACAAAACATATTTTTTTACATGTAAAAGTCACATTTTGGGCTCACTAAAACACACATTTTTAAATAGTAGAATCTAAATCAAACTGCTGAGATTGTAAGTGGAAATTTTACAACCACAATGTATGCCAATGGGAATGCTTGTGTTTATGATATTATAAGGGTATAAAATACCATAATAAGTTGTTCAATAATGTGTTGTCAATAAGTACTTCAAAAATATAATTGAATTCATGTGAAAAATGGTATAATGACATCAAAATTAAAGAAACGGATACTATTTTTGTCCCACATTGATGTCTGGAGTGCTGTTACAGCATCCTAACATGATCCAAAAAAACCTGTGACCTGTGTTCTGTGCACGAGGCAGACAGCCAGCTTGAAAAACACAAAGTTCTACATGTGAATGCAGCCTTATTTGACAAAATACACACGTGATAAACATCTTAAGCACTATGCTTTGACCCCAATCCTATTTGTTTAGGCATGGCACTCGTGAAATGAGCCCTGCTAACTTTTCCCTCTCCTCGCGTCGTGCACCACTCCGCCTCTGTGGTTGTTTGGAGGTCATCTTTGCACAAGAGTTGTAATTTAGTCTGGCGATGCACAGTGTATAATTAAGTCGAAAAGTTATTTTGAACAGCTACAAAAACGACCATTTTTGTGCAGGAGTGAGGGTGGGAGGGGTGAAACACCAGATGAGTTCACTGGCTGTCGGAGATGGCGTCCACAATGAGGTTCCTTTGATGGGAGCAGATGTGGGTATTTGTGCGTTCTGCCTAAAGGATTCCGACGAGACGGGGCTGCCGTGGATTCTACTGTGAAACAAACCACACTTGTCTTGGTGGCCACTTCCTGATACGAGGCCATGACGTTATTTCGCCTACTTCTGCATAAGCTTGTACTTGAGGTTCTGATCATATTCTATGTTGGCTTTGGTGGTGTAAATGAACCTTGTGTAAAACTAAACGACTTCCATAAACACTGTAACAGTAGAAGTGCATATCAAGAGGTCAGGCAGGGGCTTCTAAAAGGAGTAACTGTGTCTGGCAATGCCATCTGACAAGCCTCAATTGCTAATATGATTGTATAAATGCGAACGTTTGTGCACATTAGTGAGTACATAATGGGATAAGGTCCAAAACAATTTAATACAATTAAAGGGAAAACAACGGTTTTTTAACAAAGTTGGAAAAAAATAAATATTTTGCAAGATTTTCCCTGCAAAATCCAACTGTAAAGCCTCTCATTGGACAAACACAGACTGCAAACCGTCGGCACACATCTGCTTTTTCTCTCTGCACAATGCACGTGGGTGGGAGACCTAGACAGGAACTCCGATCTCCCGATAGACGCTCCTGTAACAACATCCCAACTTTCTGGATAAATGCTATTTAAGAGTTCTAAGAAAAGGTAAAGTGAATAAGGGGAAATACAGTCAAAGGTCAGTTTAAAAAAATGGTTTAGGATAAACCCGGACCACTTTATATTCCCAGGTGCTTGTCAATGACATTAAGGGGCAATTTTCTTATTTGTACATCCACGTGGTGATTAACTTTAACGTCATTAGGTACACCTTCACAATTGAATGGGAGTATAAATAAATATAAGGTAAACAAAATCTTAGAAACAGCTTTCAGTTCGATAAAGTCCGGTTGAACTTGGACACCACCACAAACAACCACAATACTGAACTGTACATATTTGTGTGATTGTTAGATTATAAATGCAGTCTATTAGTTCAGTGTATTTTCATTTTGATAACTTTTCATAGAAGCCCTTTCTGACCCACACACACTCACATAGCACAATCAGAGTGGCACAACACTTACTGATGGAAAGATCCTGGGAAGCATACGATACATGAAATTTACATTGTTGATACATTGTTCTCATTCTCACAAGCTTAACTCTCACTTTTACACAAACTTAACTTTCACTTTCTAGAGAGGCACAACAACTGCTATATAGACTCTCTGTACTTTTCTGGGCTCTTTTTCGTTCTCTTCATCACTGATGATAAAGTTCAGCACTGTAACCAAATACATGTTTGTTTTTTTTTAATAGAATTTGAAAACATTGTAAATGGTGTGATAATGAACTACGTCTCACATAGCAAGACCATGAAGGAAGGCTAAAGAAAGGAAACAGTCATTACAACAGTATCTTTGAGGTGTGTTTGCGGCTGAGTTTCCCAAGGCAGAGGATCATGCACCCCTCAATGAAACGCAGCTCACCAATCCTGGCGGCACTCATGCAGCACCAGATCATAACACTACCACCACCCTACTTGACTATAGACAAGCCAGCCAGCTATTTCGACAATAACGGGTGTGTTTTGACTCATGCTCAATGGATAGCAAGTCTATACTGCCATACAGGCTGTACACTGACTACTTTCAAGTTTACTGTCTAGTATTATGAACTAGAAAAGTACTCTGAGAGCGCAGACCTCTGTCAAGGTCCATAGCTTTTGAAGATACATTCCAGATTCCACAGCGATTTGGCTATGTAATGGAGTTTTTTTGCATTTTTATAGCTACACCTGTTGTCTTCTTATGATTAAAAATTTTAAGGTGCTTTATTTTTTCATGTTTTGGAATTATCCCATTATCTGTATTAGTGTTTGATATTTTGTAGAAACTGTTGGAAACTTGAGCTATTTATTATATGCACAAATGCCAAAAATGGTCCCATCTGGCATGTTAAAGAGTCCAGGGTCCAGACGGTGATCCGGATCAACCCCAAAATGTAATTGTTTCTTCCATATCCCATTTCCGACAATTCCTGAAAAATTCATCCAAATCCATTCAAAGCGTTTAGTTACTTTGGATAAACAAACAACAACAAACCAAAAAATACCAACAAACAAACAAACGCCAGCAAAAACATAACCTCCTTGGCAGAGAGGTTATGTTTTTAACCTCCTACTTTTGAGAGGTACTGTACACTAATGTAATGTAAACAAAATAATAAAAATGTAAAGCATAAAAACTGTAGGGTTGCCGAATTTTGGGACATCTACTTTAGAAGGAGGAATAATAACAGAAATGTATGCACTCATGCAACAGAAATTATGTAACAGAAATACAGTAAGTTTTAAAATAAACATATTTAACATAATCTTGATTGAAGCAACAATATTATGCACATTTTGGTTCTATGCTCCATTGTGCACCCTACTGCAATTGCAATTCCTGTCTGCAGTGAAATGTTGATTCAAGTTTAATTAATTCATTATTAAAAAAATAAAATGTATTAATTCCAGGGGAAAGTATGACATTTGTATTTGCTGTTTTTGGAAATTTACCAGGAATTGTGTCCTTGTGCCACCCTAATAAACCACGAGCATACTATTAATTCATGTGCATATGCTAAAATAAATCAGTCAAAATGTATTATATACAGTATTTTTTATGTTGTGTTCGGCGTACAGTAGTTTGCACATACCTGGAACCTCCTGTAGGCCATAACTGGTGCTGTTTTGTTTAAAGCGATCAGGTTGCACCTTCATGTTTGGACACAGTACATCTGAGGAGAAAGGACACATGTCACTAAACAGAAAAGCAATGATAATGGTCATAGATTGAATACCTCACATGGAATGAAAAGAAAATTATTATTTTTGGAACCACACTGAGGTATGGTGGGAAGAAGACAAGCTGGAAAGAAAGGGTGTCAATGTGGAGGTTGTTTTTGGTCTACATTAAGATGGGGGCACTTCCAGCAGGCTGGGATGCAAGTACGTCTTGGATTTCCACACACACATATTTTAAAAATTGCGTTGACAGACGGAAAGACAACACCATCAGGTTTGCTATTGGGTTACAAACAACACGTCCTGTTGCTTCTGTTCAAGCTAAAAGGGGATGTCAACATGAGATTGACGTAGAATCGTTAGAAACAGGACAGATTATTGTGCGTTGTATTGATACTACTCACTTATCAAATTATCGGATACTAAATTTGAGCAAAGTATTTTATTACATTTAATGTTTTTTTTAATTACATTTATTTAATTTCCACACACAGTTACAATAATAACCTTAAAAATGAAGGAAAAGCAAAAAAATTGGTTTGGTATATAATATCAATACTGCTTACTGTTCTTTTTTTTGACGTGGTAGTGACTGATTATTTAAAATATGCTGCAGTGCTGTACATAAATGTATTATCAACTGCATACCCTGTATCACAAATCATGCCTTTATGCACAAAACTTGCATTAAAATCCTGAGGTTGGAAGCTCTGTCTGTTAAAAAGTGTTAAGCAGCTATAACTAGCCATCTATCTGCATGCTTTTGGCAAATTCCACATCACACTCAACACACCATTCATCATTTCTGCAGTAATTTTATGTCTGTGTGTCTATTTTAGCCGGAAGCATTTTCTTTAAAGCTTTTTTTAACGATAATAGGAGGCGGTCTTTATTGTCTATGAAGCCCACAACTCCAGGAGAAATTACAGCTGTGCGTCATTGTTTTTTAAAGAGCGTGCCGTTGTGCTGCTATGACACTCAGCATTCTGGGTAGCCGAGCTACTCCCTGCACTTGTGGCCCCTCAAGCTATAATTTAGGGATCCGGCTGCGAGTTAAAATGGAAGCAATGCAAAAAGCTGCTCTGTGGAAAGGAATATCTCACACTAATTTGTTTTTTTTCTATCAGCTATTTGTTTATAAGCGGACATTTTTACCATTAAATGGTGATTCATTTAACCCTTGTTGCAAGTGATCACTGTGGTCCCTGACTGAGCGTTTTCTCAGCTATAGTTCTCACATACAACGACAGCATTACGCTTTTGTTTGCACCTATTGATTAAAAGGTGAAAATAATTGAACACAGACATCAGAGCGGCTACACTGGACACACTTTAAAACATGCGAACTGTAATTTTCTGGGTGAAAATAGCCCACGCTGCTCACTGAGTTGACCGCTGATATACTTATAGGCTCACTTGTGGTCCTTCAAGAGATTTCTGAAATAAAAAGTTTCTTCCTCCTAAATAGTAGCCTACATTTAGGGAATAATGCCACACAAGGTCCAGCGTACTGTCCCATGTGATAAGTCAGTGACAAAATACTATAGGATTTGCACTGGACTTTCGTTTAATGGCTAAGACAAGGACTCATTTGGTTGCCTTTCACGTTATTTTGGGCAGGAATTTTCATGTGAAAACATCCATCACGCTTAGTGGTGAATATATGTATATATAAATATATATATGGTTTAAAAAAAAAGTAGGGCAATAACCACTTAGGTAGGCTACAAAATGTTTCTAGTTGATATTCCATATAATAAAATAACACAAACAGTAAACTTAATTATTAAATTGGCTTTTTATTTGCCAAAAAATGCATGTTTATGCAAATTCTGTAGTATTCTACACTGTTCACTAGGTGTCAATAATATTACTGTAATGTTCGGTGAGACACACCAGACTTGATCGCACGGAGCAACAGACTTTTGCTGCCGGTTTGAATGATCTCGCAACATAATCCCTACCATGGGCTACTATTGCGACCGTAACCCATGCCAAGCTAAAACTCAATTCTGAAATCCTGACGTCACTTCCTGCCTGCCTACCACTCAGCGCCCCTACCACTGGAACACATTGACAGTAAAACATGAATATTATTTATGTCTTAAATGGTTTGTTTATGACTACTATACTGCATATGAGTGTAAAGATGACTATAGGGGTGGTATTTTATGTCTACAGGGCTCTATTAAAGAAGGTCATAAATAGGTTTTCTGTGCGCTGGCTATGAAAATATTTAATTTGTAAATAAGGAATACTTTTTCACAAAAATAGACAATCACAGTTGGGTCTGGAACCAAATAACGCCAATAAACGAGATTACTGTACATTAAATGTACAACATTTTAAGTATCCAACAAATATAGCTATAATAATTCATGCTTTGCATTCCTCATAATGTAACAAGTTAGAGGAGCCAAAATATACAGAGCTCAATCATAAACGACCCATAGGTGATAGATAGAAATGGTCACACGGCCGTTTTATCACTTGTGAGATATTTTGGGAAAAAATTTTCATGTGTTGAAGATGAGAGCATCAAACATCCCAGTGGCAAATTTATACAGCTAACAAATAGCAGGGCACCAATCTTCAAAATAATGAAATGAAAACAAAAATAATTTTTGCATCTTAAAAAAGTTTCACTCACTGGGATTCATATTCCTGCTAATGTCATAGGTTTGAGTGGTCACTTGTTGCTAGGCAGGATTTATAGGGCTCAATAATAACTGACCCACAGGCCAATGGAAAAAATAAAAAATATGCAAAACCTAATGCTTAAGAAGATAAAAGACAATTATTTATGACAACAGGCATGAATCAAAAAGCCTTCTGCCAAAAAATTGTGTGCCTGTGACCCAAGCTAGGTCTTGATCCTAGTTTGGGTTAGTGCATGCTACTTTGCAGCAGCTGCACCACATAAATGTTTGGTTGAAGTTCTAGTCAGTCCAAAGGAAGTGGAAATAGCGCAGCATGAGCATGCGCTTTGTGGTCGGCTTGGGTGGTTTAGAAGGTTCAAACAAGGGCCTGTCTAATGTGATGATGTGCACATTTAGGGTGTGGTGGCATTGAAAAAATAAGACAAGGTAAGTATTAGACTTACTCTCACAGAGCCTCCTCCTGAGCCGACCTCTGATTTTATCGATGGCGTTAAAGTCCGTCACGTGGAAGACGTGAGCGTTCTTGGGTTCCGCTGCAATTTCCTCCAGCTCCACCTTCAGCTCCTCCCCGATGCCCACCGCAAACATCCTGATGCCAGCCTTGGCGGCCAACTTGGACGGCTCTAGAACGTAATCCTGACTCCGACCGTCTGTGAGCAAAATGGCTACCCTTTGGATGCCCCTGGCTCCCACGGGCCGAGCCCCGTTTCGCTCCATGAAGATGTTGTCAGTGGTGTAGCTGATAGCGTCCCCGGTCATTGTATTTCCCCCCAGGTAGCGTATGTTCCTAGCAGCTTGCTTCACATCCTCCAGGTTGCTGTATCTTGCCAGGTTGAACTCGGTGGTGGGCTGGTCACTGTAGCGGACCACAGCCACCCGGGTCTTATCCGGTGCCACATCAAAGGACTCCACCAGGTTGGCCACCCATTGCCTGATCTTCTCGAAGTTCTCCTTGCCCACACTGGATGAGGTATCCAAGATGAACGCCAGGTCATAGTGGACATTTTTGCAGCCTAGAAGGAGAAGTAACATATAAATGTAGACCCATGTAAACTTAGATTTTTTCCAAATCTTAACGTCTTACCGGCCCTCTGAGCGTCCACAGTTTCCCTTGAAAGAGTCAGAATGATCAAGACCAGTGTGATCCTAAATCCCAGTCGGAATTCCATCTTGGTCTTTGTTTGGGTCAGTTTTCCTTAGCTGAATACCAGCATCCAACTTTCTAGTCTGTGGAAACATCAACAATCAATGGTATCCATTTCAAATCATCTTCTGTCTGGTTTCTGCTTTGGACTTTGCCAAAGAACAACCTCTATTCTTTGGATAATAATACACAAGCCTCTGTAAGGAAATTGGGCTCACCATAGATTGTTGGGAAAATGCGCCAAACTAGTTTTATAATGTCCAAAATAAAAGAAATTGACTCTGCAGTTATTCAGACTTCTGCATTACAGAGGTACTGAAGCTCAAAAAGCAGCCACAGTGTCTGGCATCATGGCAGAAGCTTATTATACAGTAGCCGCCTATTTATTGTGCCTGTGTGGCAATGACAAAAATGTGTCACATTGAACAGCAAACCCTGTTTGGCTTTAATGTACACAAGTGGCTGTGGGGTCGGTCCTAGCCATAACACAGGCTAATTCCCTAACTGGAAAAAGCGCCTCATACGCTATGGGAGGTATAGTAAACAACTGGAGGAACGTTTACCTAAATATAACGTCTCCTGCTTTGATTTACGGAATCACAGGACTGCCAAAATTAAAAGGAAATCTGTCCAAAATGAATTAATGAATCAAAAATACAAAAATATACAAATGTAGTCATATTCTTTTTACATTTTGTCTTTGTTTTTTCCATTTTTTCATGTCGCCAACTTGAGCCATCCGGTAAATGCAATGAGAAAAAGCAAATGGAAAAGAGAAAAGAGGAAAATCAAGGCCAAAATGGAAAAAAAAAACAAAGAATACAGAAAAACGCAAAGACAAAGTGGGAAAAAAAATATGTTTTTGCATGTATTTCCTTTTAATTTCAGCACTCCTGTAATTCCAAAACCATTTGGTGACTTTACAAACTAACTCCAGGTAGAGCAACCGAACTATCCCACTAGGAGGTGGTTGCGACGTCACAGGTAGACAACAAAGATGGCTGCAAAACATTCACATGAGTACAATGTTTTACCAAATAACTTCAGGAAGAGGATATACTGTAGTAGCATATAGTTAGACCACGTTTCCATGAAGAACAGATGACCAATATTTAGTAATAATCTTTTACCTGATGCTTTTATACCTATTTTGAGTCAATTTAGCTGATCGGCTAACATAATCTTTAATGGCTAAGCTAATGTCCTTGGGCTAAAATAAAGCCAACATTTGATAGGGAACTTTATTTAATGTATACTGTACTTATATATTGTGTTTTAGATGCAAACTAAAGGTATTAGGGAAGAGAAAGTCGTTACGTGGTGAGGTAAATTAGCTCTTATAACCTAAAGCTAAAGTAATCCTCAACAGCTAAGCTAACTGCTTCAGCTAATAATCAAGCAATTTATTATAAATATAAACCGTTTTTTTAATCAGAGTTTGCATTTAATTGGTTTAAAACTTTAAATGGTTGCTTTTTGATGCATAAGGAAGGTATTGGGAGAGGGAAAAAATGTTAAATGAGGCAATTACAAAAAAAAAAGAGCTGCTAAACTAATCTTCAATGTTTTAAATAATCTCTTGGTGCCCCAAGCAGACTTTTTTTCTATTAGAATGAGAGACTTGTTGACAGCCATCAGTGAATGTGTGTTTACCTTAGAAAGTGTGTTTTTAATTAAATTAGCTGTTAAAGAATGCAAAACTCACTTTCAAAGACTATGGTTAACTTTGGCAATGACTGAATCAATCTCCTCGTGCAGCAACTGAAGCATTTATTCCCCAAATCCTCATTTCTGACAGGAGACTGCATTTAATGTGCTTTACATGCAAAATAAATTAGCTAGGGAGAAGGAGATGGTTAAATAGGGAAGTGAATGAACTGCTGACAACTGCTGAACTAATTTTCAACAGCTAAGCTAACTGCTTTAGCTAATAACAACCAACATTTTTTGACTACAGGCAGCATTTAATGATTTTTACACATGCGGTGCAAAACAGTTGTTTTGGTTTGGAGAAGTAGCTGCTAAATAATCTTAAACAGCTAAAGTCCAAAATTTAAGTGAATGTGTGTTGTATGTTTTTAGACTTTTAGAGACGTCAATAAAATGCTACAATATTTGTAAAAGGCTAAGGTAATCAATTATCAATGACTGAACCAATTTACTGGTGCTAAAACAAAGCCCTTTATCACCAAAGAAACATTGATTTTTTTTACTGTATACCGTATAAAACCTGTTTAAGACTTCCAAACTATGTTTTTAAGTGCAAAATAAAGGTATTAGGTTGGAGAAGAATGGCAAAATGGTGAGGCTACTAAGCTAATGACCAACAGCTAAGCTAACTGCTGATAGCTAAATCGAGCCATGTATTACTAAAACCTAACATTTTTCACCAAAGGCAGGATTAATTCCTTTCTAACTTGGAAACATTGGTTTTCAAAGCAAAACAAGGATATTGGACGGGGGCAAACAGTTTAAATGGTGTGGTAAATTAGCTATTGACAAAAGCCAACCTAATCTTCAATGGCTAAAACAATATCTTGGACCTTCTTAAAAAATAAATAAATAAAATCATAATCAGTATTTTTTTTGACAGTAGACAAGGTTTTGAAAGAAAAAGTACACTGAAAAAATATGTTTTTAGATGCAGGTAAATTAGCTTTTAACAAAATGCTAAAGTCATCCTCAAAGGCTAAGTTGATTGACAACAACTAAAAAAAAATACTGGTGCAAAAGTGAGCCATTCATTTCCAAAATCATCCATTTTGTTTTGTTTTTACTCTTTGAAAATGTGTTATTTAGATTCAGTTAAACTGTTTTTTGACAACAGCTAAATGAATCTACAACGGCTAAGATAATCTATGCTAAAATGAGCTTTAGAATTTGAAATGTAGTTGTTAGATACAAAATAAAGACAGTGGAGTGTAGAAGTAGCATAGAAATGGTTAGTAATCATAATGAATGATGCAATTCTTAGGTTGAAGTCATTTCAGGAAGTACGTTTACGCCTTCTTGAAGTAGTGCTAAACCAATTGGACCATTTGGTACAAATAACTCAGTGTGGGTAAATGATATTCTTATCTGATCTTCCATTGGGCTATTTCTGCCTTTTGCTTTCACTGCTGCTTTTCAGTGGAATGGCCAGTAACTCTGAGAAAGACAGGCCTGTATGATGCAGTCTCAACATTTGTCTTCCCTGTACAAGCAGACAATACTGTATGTTAAAGTCATAATGGAGCAGTTTTGCTTCTGTCAACAAGTGCTGCCATGGAGTATTTCACTTCCTGTCTCGGTCAATGATAGACTTGGGAATGCGGTGAAGATGCATATAACAGAAGCATCATGTTTATTATTGTTTAATGTGGAAAACAGAAGTTACTGTTACTGGAAACTGTGAGAAAAGACAACAAAGCGGATTTTAAAAAGGAAGGATTGATTTAAACTTCCAAAATTGAAGACATTTTTGAAGAAATAGATGCCTACTTTTCTTACCTGTCAATCAGAGTCCACTGGAGGTGTGCGCCCTCCCCCCTGCCGCCTGTTTTAGCAGCCCTGCAGCATCTTTACCCAAAATGCTGTAAATTTGCCTAAAATGACATGAAAATGTGGCAAAAATAATCCAGAATGCAAATCCAGTGTCACAAAAAAGTGAGAGAAGCTGCAAGCAGCTTGAGGATGGCTGCACAAAGTGGGAGGGGACAAGGGAAGGTGGCGGTAGTGATGGTGGTGGTGGTGGGAGGGGTTTTGGGTTTCATAGTGGCTTCTCCACTCACACATAAAAAGCGGTGCCAATTATAGATTCAACTTTTAGGATATTTTAGTCCCCCTCCTCTTGACTGAACCCCCTTCCACCTTTAAAGCTGCCATAAAAGAAAAGCGCAAATGTTTTTTTTACCACAAGTGTCCAGAACCGCCGCCCTTTCAGGGCTGGGCAGCACACTTCTCAGCGGAAGCCTGTGTTTAAGTAGGCCAAAAGATTACAGAACAGCATTACTTGCAACGTGCTCTTTTAAGATGTCGGATCTTGTAATGTGTCTGTTGTCCCGCTACTCACTAGCACCGTGTTTACTGTCGCGTAGGACCGCGACATCTGTTCATTTTCGATAATATTTTTACATGCAACATGTGCATTGCTTCCTGCAACATTCCAGCTCCTCATCTCTCTCATTTTCATTTCACGGTGTATTCCAACTAAAGAAAAATTCCAAACTGTCATGTCAAAAATATGGAGGCTGGAACTCTTCTACTTCTGAACCACTTCACATAAAAGAGGGAACATTTCTTAAAACATGCACCCCTACCATGTTTCATGTGCTGTTATTTTCTGACCAATACACCACATGGTGGCGCTGTTTTTAAACCCCAAATTTGGACCCCATAATAAAATATATAGTATAGATCATGTCCCTCATATAGAGAGTTGTGTCAGGAAGGGCATCAGACGTAAAACTTTTGCCAAATCAAAACATGCGAATCAAACAGAAGAAAAGGATTCGCTGTGGCAACTCCTGATGGGATAAGCAGGGATTAGCTGAAAGGAAAAGCAGAAGAAGTTGGACTGACTTGAAATTTCTCGCACAGCAACATAAACACCTACTGTAACTTTAGGGTGTTAAGACAAATCCCCACCAAATTTGGTACGCACCTTAAGGGGACTGACAAGCACGTGTCTGTAAAATTTGAGCAGGATTGGCTGAAAAACATGGCCGTCATTAAGCGTATTTGTAGACGTATTTGCAGGGACACAGACCGGACTGTCCAAAAGTCTTTGAGCGTTTGTCTAATGGTTAAATAGTAGTGCCCAAAATAATAGCAGTCCAGTGCAACTAACCAGATTAAGCACTGTTATTAGTATATTTTAATTGCTGCATGGCAAACAAATTATCCGAAGGTGCAGTAGATTCTCAGAAAACAAACAAGACTCAGCATTCTTGATATGCACGCTCTTAAGGCTGTGCAATTGGGCAATTAGTTGAAAGGGGGTGTGTTAAAAAATAGCAGTGTCTGCCATTGACTTTACAAACTCAAAACTATTTTTTACAAACTTTTTTGTGTCTAGGATTTGGCAATCCTGTGAATTACTAAACTAATATTAAGTTGTATGAGCAGAGTTTTTTGTAAGTGCTTCACATCCGTGTGGCATGGAGTCAACCAACTTATGGCACCTTTCAGCTGGTATTCCACTCCAAGATTCTTTAACAACATTCCACAATTCATTAACATTTCTTGGTTTTGCTTCAGAAACAGCATTTTGATGTCACCTCAAAAGTTCTTGATTGGTTTAAGGTCAGGAGATTGGGCTGGCCACTCTATGGCATAACAACATAAATTATGTGTGTTCGGTGTCAATGTCTTGTTAAAACATCCATTTCAAGGGCATGTCCTTTTCAGCATAAGGCAACATGACCTCTTCAAGTATTTGGGCATATGGGGCTCTAATTTTGTGAGTGGCGCAGCATGGCACAGTGTGGCGCAGCCCGCGCAGTGGTAATTTCGTCTGGGGTAGCACAGTGGGCAGCCAATTTGGTAGACCGAGGCGCACCGCGATGGTTGTGGCAGCGCAGCAAGGGGGGGGGGGGGGTGGTCGAGTGATTCAGCCTGGCGTAGTGACAATTTCGTGCCAAAAGGATTCACCAAAGGTGCTCTGAAAGCTTGCCGGTTCCAACCTGGTCTACTCTCGGCGCAAAGTGAAGCACAGCCGGTCTAGTGGTAATTTGGCGACTATCGCAAAGTGCGCACACCACACGTCACCAAAACCCCAAAGGCCGGTTTACACAGTGTCAGGCACATTTGAATGCATTTAATAATCACAACAACAACTGTTTAAAGTAACTATCTGAATCAGCACATACATTTTCATCTATATTGACTGTCCCATCTTCCTCTGTCACGCCGTCTCCACCTCATCTGTCCCCGAATTGCCGCTCCCCTCTTCCTCCTCCTCCTCCTCCTCCTCCTCGGTGGCCAGTGGATCTGATATGGATGGGGTTAATTGTATATAAATGGTTAATCAAGCGTATTGACATCTTTGATTGTGTAACTGTGAATTGCAAAAATGATCATAATGAATTGGGTAATAGAAGTTCATCTCACATGCAAACTCAAACACAAACATGCAAGTGACAAGGGCCAGACTTTTTATTCACAGTTGCTTCGGATTTCATCCCCATTGTGCATAGTTTTTGTTTATTCAAATTACACAGGGTACAAATTTAGGTTACTACTGTAAATACGAGTGTCTTTATTAGTGTGGAAAAAATGCTTACCTTACCTGGAATACCAATCTCAACACCACCAAAACCCTCAACAGGTGAGAGGGTGGAGGACGCAACATGTCCTTAGCCGAGCTCAGTGTCACACTGGTTGAGGGGCCGCCCCCGGTGGCCATCGTGTGCCTTCGAACATCATCCCGCAGACGTCCGCTTGCGTGACCATATATTCGGCCACTGCGAGCTTGGACCTCCCGGACCAAAACATTTTCCTTTCCGTCTGGGAAAAGTTTGGCCGTCTTCGGCTGTCTTCATCCATATTCAACGGAACTTGCAATGCGCTTTGCCAGTGGCGCATTTAAAGGCGGGGAGAGGAGCTCATTTATTAGTGAAGATTTGACCCGGCTGTGTTAAACCCAGTCACGCCTTCTCTCCTTCCTCTTTGCCACTTGCGCCGGTAGGTGGGACGGAAGCGTACTTATTTATCTCACAACAAGCACCATAATCCCTAACACGACCTACTGTTGCAGCCGTCACCCACGCCGAGCTAAAACTCCACTCTGAACCGACAACATCACTTCCTAACACAGCTACCCTAGTACCAGAACACATTTAAAGCGACACACAAGCAGTCTTTTTTTTTGTAAAAGACGTCTTGTAATCTGTTATTATGACTACTCTATTGGGTAATACAAGTGTAAAGGCGACTATAGGGGTGTTGTGCATGTATAGAGGCCTCTAATGATGTTAAAAACAGGTTTTCTGTGCTCTAATTACGTAAATATCGTATTGATTAATGGCCATCAAAATACTTATTCCCATCATCAAATAACCACTGGGTTCTCTAATTAGCATTTGCTCACAAATCCCTAGCGTTAACGGCTGTGACTGTAGGCAACCTCCTGATGTAGTTAACTCCACTAGACGGAAGTATCGTGAGCAGCGTTATCTACCTCTGCATGCACTTTAAAATGTATGACTAATAAATGACCCACTAAATTTAAGTGTAGTGCCGTATTTCTTCAGACTTGTTTCCTTCTTTTCTAAGTAAATACAGGGGCTGGCACAGTAATGGCGACAGGTCTTGTCGTGTGTTGAGTTTGTTAAGTTAATTAAGTGTTCTCCTGTCCGTAAGCGTTTGTATGAATACCACCCTTTTCATTGGTGTTTGTTTTTCCTGGCCATTCTCATCACAGCAAGATTAAACCTTGAGGAATACATTTTTTACAATGAGGAAACGCGTGCTGCTACTGCTGCTGTTGCTCTGCACAGCCAAGTTCGTCTGGCAGGGTTTGGGAGACATGAAGGACAAATCCTGCGGTATAACTGGGAGAATCTACTGCTTTTGCAGAACATAAACTACCCTGCACCGAATATGGATAACTGTGGTGTGCTGTTGAGTCATACAGATACGTTAGGACAATCATTGATCACAGACTCACCTTCCCATCAAATAGTGAAACAATCTTTTCCAAATGTCAGCAGCGTTGTTTCTTCTTGAGAAAGATTGGTAGGCTCCAGGTCTGTCAGTCATGTAAAAAAACATGTGATTTATAGGTACTGTGTACATACAGTATGTACATGTACATGGTTGTCCACACCACTCCTTTAACTTGACCAGGGATTGTTTTTGCTTTAGTTGATTTACTTACATTTTAAACATGATTTCTTTTATTAGTACCTACTATTCATGTATTGTTGGTGTTTTGTTGTGTTGTTTGTGTGAATTGTACAAACATTGACGCTCTGCACAAAATAAGTTCCTAAAAGATAAAGTTCTTAAAGTGAATGCCACATGATTTTACATTGGTGATAAAGTCCAGCAATATTCAAGAAGGACATACTGATCCAAATTAGAATTGTCTGCCCTTGGCAGAGTTCTGCTATTCTAGTTTAGAAATATCCAAGCTGCATAAAGCTGCCTGATGTCATGTGTGGTCAAACTGTCACACATACTTCCTGGAAGTTTCTGCATCCCTGACAGCTCTTGGTTGCACTTATTTTTTTTGGTACAACATTGTGGGTCAATCTTTTTGTGAGCTGACGTGGCTCTAAAGCAATCCAAAACACAACATGTCTACATTTGAATGTGACAGACAAACAGCACATCCAGGCCTATTTGCAGCACCTTTGTAGCCAAGGGAAGTGAGAGCGAACCAGGCTATGTATAGGTTGAGTGTGAACCTAGATGGGTAGTGGGCTGATGGTTGCGGGCAGATGCATGTTATGAGCGATGGTGTCAGTCCGGCGGAGCGTCTGGTGCCATCAGCGACAGGGTTAAAGTGGTACCCAGCATGCAACGGTGCAGAAGAGAAAGCCATCTGTCATTAGAATGACCCGCCAGCTTTCATACTCCCACATCACAAAGTCCCAGAATATGTTCATGTTCATGTGTGGACTCACAAAAGCCTCTAAAGCGTTTAAAGTGTTGACTTACTCTCCTTTGCTACCTGTAAAAAAACATATATATATAT
>QODF01000073.1:2139921-2256498 GCA_024372805.1 Oostethus manadensis
TCCTCCCACATTCCAAAAACATGCATGTTAGGTTAATTGGTGACTCTAAATTGTCCATAGGTATGAATGTGAGTTTGAATGTTTGTTTGTCTATATGTGCCCTGCGTTTGACTGGCGACCAGTCCAGGGTGTACCCCGCCTCTCGCCCAAAGTCTGCTGGGATAGGCTCCAGCATCCCTGTGACCCTAATGAGGATAAGCGGTACAGAAAATGAATGAATATATGTTAATATATTTAAAGTCAGTTTTAAAGTTTCCTCCCACATTCCAAAAAAATTCATTTTAGGTTAATTGGCAACTCTAAATTTCCATTGGTATGAATGGTTGTTTGTCTGCCCTGAGATTGACTGGCGACCAGTCCAGGGTGTTCCCCACCTCTCGCCCAAAGCCAGCATACCACAACCTTAATGAGGATAAGCGGCATAGAAAATGAATAAAAGAAGATTTTATTTGTATTTATTTGGCCAATGAATCTACAGTAAACAGGTCTGTGAATGACACTCCAGTCCAATAGGGGGTGGTGTAGTACTAAGTATTTGGATTGTCCCCTCGGCAAATGTTTATGGAATGTTTCTGTTGAATTTTTAAGACAAACTGTGGTTAAAATCTGAATTTGCAGTATTAAATATTGCCATATTATGTCTTTTAGAGGATCTAATGTGAGTTTTTATTGTTTTTCTTCTTTCCACGAAGCAAAACATCATCCTATCACTTTCTCATCTCCAGCAAGCTTTTCTCAGCATTTCCCAGCATACATCTGGTCCTGTGGACCTCCATCTGAGATAATCCTCCTGATGTGTTGCACTGATCCTCCTTAAGGCATGGTTCTCTACGCAGCCTATCATGCCTTCTCCCGGCATCCCTCTGAAGGGTGCTAATCTTCTGGCGTGAAGCCTCGCTGCAGAGGGTAGATTTAACTTTCGGCGAATGAGGAGGAGGAGCAGGTTTGAAGCACAGATTGGCTCTGGGCACCTCCAGCTGCTCGGATCACATCATCTGGGGTCTCTGTTGGTGAACTCCTGTCAACATCTTCACCATCGGGGAAGTTTTTTGAGCCTCCTGATTGAAAAAGCGCAGTTTGTCCCTCTGATTCTTCATCACGTCATCTGCCAAAGGCGCCTACCTCAGAGGCCGTCCTTTCAAAGTCTCGTCGTATGACTCAAACCCGGGCGTCTTCGGTAGGAGCAAGTCAAAATGCAGCGTGGCCTCCTGACAGTGCGGGGGCGCCGTAAGCGGACCCGCCGCCTCCCTACCATGTGTTGCCGCTGACAAACGGTGGCCAGGTGTTTTTGAATGGCGGCTGTTTTTAGATGCTGGCTGCATGTTTTGACAGTTCTTTGTATTTTTAACCCGCATGCTTGACATTTCTTCACGCTGGGGGACTTCCTGAACAAAAGGCAAACCACGTGAATGGCAACACATTGCTGGAAAACTGAGATCTTTTATAGGAAAACACACAAAAAACATCAACTCTAATGTAATATTGACATAGAAACTTGTTTATCACCTTCTAAATATGCGTTTTAACATTAATAGAGCCCTCTAGACATAAAATAACACCCTCATAGTCACCTTCACACTCCTATTACCCAATACAGTAGATAAGAGAAAATAAGACATAAAATACATAGAAAGCCACCTTCTGAATAAGGATTTTACCATTGTTAGAGCTCTCTCAACATTAAATAACACCCCTATGCCCTTAAACTCCAATCACCCAATTTAGTAGATAGTAAGAAAAAATACGTGATAATTGGTGAGAGGCTGTTATTGGCTAAATTTGAAAACGTATTACAGTCGGGGGGTGTACCCCGCCTCTCGCCCAAAGCCAGCTGGGATAGGCTCCAGCATACCTGCGACCCTAATGAGGATAAGCGGCATAGAAAATGAATGAATGAATGAATTACAGTCGTCCCCGGCTACATTGCAGTTCAAACATAGCTTCCTCACTCCCTCATGGTTTTTCAAACGTAAATTATTATGTCTGGCTTGGAATGATTTCCAAGTAGGAATGTAAGCATGCAAGACCGGGGAGCCAAGTGGTAAGTCATAACTATTCAGGATTTGAAAGTATACTAAGATGCTGAATTATTTTGTCTTTTACACTTTCTTTCTCAGTGATCATTCCCTTTTTTGAAAGTAACTCATACTAACAACAACATGTTACAAATTGCTTTTCTTTTTTTAATAAGAATATTTCTTTGGGTACAAAATTCATTTCCTTTGTTTTTGCACTAATTGTAAGATATTAAATCATACAATACATTAATGAGATTTCTAGTAAAATACTAAAATCAAACCAATATTTAGTCGTTGCATTAAATAAATGCAGACTTATATACATATATTAGTTATATCTTATATTTCATGTATTGATTTTTTTATTTTGATGTATGTCTTTTAAAATTAGTTTATGCATCTCTTTCTATAATTAGACACAAGGTGAGGCTTTTAATATCATTGATAATACATGACTAATCATCATGACTAAACAAGGGAGCATACTAGAAATAAAGCATGAAGACGAATAGTGGCTGAATACATGAACTTACCGGTGTGTCGCCCTTCACCTTCCGTGCACTCATCATCACGTCTTCTTCTTGTTGCGGTGACGGTGGAGGCTGCAGCTCCAGCAGATGAAAGTGCCGTAATGGGATTAAACACATTAAGATCACTAAGAAGTAAAGAGTTTACCAACGTCGACTCCAAGCCAAGTCGATAAATGTTTCTCGGATAATAGACACCATCCTTGGCTTTTTAATATGAGCAGCTTGTGGGTGATTTACGGATGAGGATGAGATGTTGTTCTATCATTGGCCACTAGATGGCATTAAAATACCTCATCACTCGATGCATCAATTGTTTATGTGCACCTTTTCCATTTAGACGATATTTCTATAGATTTTAAAGCAGTAATTTCAACCAATACTAGCATTTTACAGAAATGCAATGCCGTAACCTACCCTGGATTCAAATCCAGCACATTCCATAGCTCTATGATGGGAAAGCAATAATACAAGAAAAAAAGGTATGCAGTACATTATCGTGAAGTACTATCATGAATAAAAACTGATGCTGAAAAAAAGATGATAAAGTCAAATTACAACTTTAAAACAACATAAAGAATAGAAAAAAATCAAAACAATATTTTTTAAATGTATGAAAATAGAGACGAATGGAAGAGAAACGTAGAAAATCATTAATAGTAACACATCATGATAAAGTTATAATGACGAGGGGAAAGGAAAATTAATTATGCTGACTATCATTAATATATATAATTATTATTATTATTATTATAGAAAAAAGCGAAAAGCGAAAAGTGATGTGCACAAAAAAGGATAACAATAATGAATATTTAAAAATTTATAAAAAATAAAGATAAAAGTATATAAATGTATATATTGCTGCCATCAGTCATTACAATATGAATAATGAATAATCAAAGAAATAAATCCTGTAGAAAAAAGTACATTTTACTGATTCGCCACAATTTTAAAAAACAAAAATAAAATCTGAAAAAAATCTATCAAAAATAAGGGAAGAAAATCTGCGTGGCTGATCACTATGTTACATGAAATAAGCACAGTTGTAATTAAAAAATAGGAGAAAACATATTTTATTGTATGTTTATATTGCTGGATTGACTACAATTATTGTTACAAAGTAGTCATACTCTTGTGGGCCTCTGGTCAGTTCCCAGGTTTTCATGAATGTGCTAGAGAGATTTTGGAAGAAATGCGTGGATTAGATTTTCTGTTTGTCTGCAATCAAAGTGTGGTAATGAAAAAGCCTGGCAGCGTTGTGGGACTCAATATGAGGCAGATTTATTGTTCAAAGTTGCTTTTTGCTGCAAGGATGCTGCTTGGGCACATCACAGGCAGTAGATTTTGTGTTTTAATTTTAGCTCCATTACTCCCACATCAGCCTCATTTATTGAATCTGGAGGCCCGACTGTCGCCGAGTTTCCGCACGATGGATGAGCTCATGGCAAACAAGCAGTTGCGCTTCCTACAAACATTGCTGATGCATGAAAATCTTCTTCTACGGCCTCGGCAATGAAATAAATATCGGCAGCCTGCGTGCGCCCCGTGCTTATTGCAGAGCTGTGTTGTGTGTGGTGTCGTCGTCGACTTGGCTCGGCTTACGATGCAAAATTACAGCTTTGGTCGGCACGAGAAGGTCTGACCAGCCCCTCGGCATGTGCTCTTATTGTGTTGCCTTTTGCGTTGCCTGACGTGTGTGCGGCTGGCAGTGTAATTACTGCAGCGAGGGGCCGGATAAAACGCTACAGCTGCGCTGCAAGGGAAAACGTGGGCGATACCTTCGCTGGTTTGGGGCCTGTAAAGAGTCCCCGACGCTTAAACAAGGGAGAAGAAGACAGGAGGCTTTGAGAAGCTCAGCATTTGTGTCATGTTTTATTAATAAAGTGTGCTATGGCTTCACCTGGCTGTGCAAACCCAGTGAGTCAGCCACACCAAATCATGCACGCACCCTTTCCGAAAGTCAAAGCGAAGTTGCGAAGGGTAACTGGAAATGTCTTTACCCTCAGCTTTGTCGCCCCCTTGTGTTGAAAGATGGAACCCTGTAAGGAACGGATAGTACATCATATCATTGGTTCAATCGCAAACAGAAGTTGCGTTGAAATGCGGCGTTGCTAACAGAGGAAAAAGAACACAACAAAGGAGTATTAGAGGCAAACTGTGAAGAAAAACATCTAAATTGTATATGTCCAAATGGGACAAAGGTGAAGTTAAGAGTTATGAGGCTATAATGTTATGATTAAGTATAATATCAGCCCGCTGAATATTGGTATCAGGTTTTTTCCCTATAATTAAGGCCGAATTTCAAAACGTCTGTGTATAGGCCTACGGGCTCCCGTAGGATGGAGCTGGTGCGGAAATGATGACCTCATCAAACTGTGTCGTGAACGGTGTAACCAAGAGTTGGTGGCTGCAGAAACAAGCTCGCTCGCCTGACTAACATTATGTCTGCGGTTCCCGAAGTGTCTCCTTCGGATATTAAACTCGCCATTTGCAATGACTGCAAAGCGTCAATTTTGTGAACCAAGCGGAACCAACACTTCGTCCTTAAATACTTCCAATTCCCAGGGCCAAAAACATTGATCGTAACTATCGCACTGTAAAGCTGCCCTTTTCTAGCGTGCAAGACCTCTGCAACTTTTCCATGCCCAGTGGCAAGTATTTCTCAGATGTTTGCTTACCGCAGTTGTTTACAGCCACGCCCAGAAGCTATTTGCTGATGCTGTAGCCATTAGCAACACTCACAACACATATCTGGTCTTTGAGCGTCAATCAGGTTAGCGTGTTGAGCTTGACTGCTCACTGGTTGGATAAAGTCTTTGTGTTAGCTCTATGGGAAAAAGTTACAAAGAGGAAGTAACGTTAATGAGAAAGCGTCACAAAGTATTTTTTTTTATCACAAATAAGAAAATGTTCTAAAAAATAGCATCCAAATGTTACGGGAAAGTAGTCAGAATGACTTGAAGATGAAGTCTGAACTTTGAGAGAAAAAAGCCCAATGGTTTTTTTTTTTACAAGAAAAAGTCATGATTTTAAGAGATTTAACGGTTCCGAGTTGTGGACTATACAACAAAACATCTACACAAATTTACAGTAGTTCATAAGGAATGAACCAACCTAACCCTAACAGCTATTCATTTGTTCTTCATTAGTTCCTCAGTAGTTACTTTAAATTCATGTGCCTTAGTCATTAGTTACCCAGTAACTACTGTATTGTTACATGCCTTATTAACACAAAAGTCATAACTTTTACAAGAAAATGTCGCAATTTTACAAGGATAAAGTTGCTTTATCATGAGAAACAAGCTGCGCTGTTACAAGAATGAAGTCCAAATGTTAGGAGAAAGAATTTGGAATGACACGACAATAAAGTCCTAAGCAGTGTTTTTCAACCACTGTGCCGTGGCGTAGTGTCTGCTGTGCCGCGGGAAACCATCCACTTTCACCTAATTGGTGTATGAATATTTTTTGAAAATGAGTCCGCCAATAATGTGCCATTGCTGAGTGTCTGTGCTGTCCGACGATCGGCAGAGTAATCATGTATTAAGCTAAATAGCAGTAGGTGGCAACACTTTGTATTGACTTTATGTTGTTTCTATAGGCTGCAGAGATTCATGTTTAGATTTTCTGCTGGTGGTGTGCCTTGGGATTTTTGGAATGAAAAAAGTGTGCCTTGGCTCAAAAAAAGGTTGAAAAACACTAATCTAAAGTAAACGAGGGCAAAACTTTAAAAGAAAAAAAAAACATGGTTTTTTATAGAACATCACAGAAGTGGGAACTAAGAAAGTCCAAAAGTTGCACTGTTACATTAAAATGTTACAAGAAAGAATTTTCAATGAAGTTGGAACTTTACCAGTTAAGCCGGTATTGTATGGGTTGGGTTTTACACTTTGAAATGAAAAAGGCATGATTTGACGAGAGTAACGTGGAAACTTTGTTCTGGTGAATCCCAGCACACAATCATTGAGTTGTTTCTTTTCCGCGTGGCCCTAATACTCCTTTGTTGTATCATTTGTTGTCACCAAGTCATAGTTGCGCTCCATGCGACGGACAAAACATCCAAGATGGCAAAATGGAGTCAAATAAAGAGCGGCATATGAAATAAGTGTGTGGCGATGAAGAGGTCGTGTTCCCGTTTTGAGCTCTTAGTACAAAGCGGGGTTGTCTACACATGAATGGAGTGCTTAAATGTGCCTCGCTCGTTTTTCTTTAAGGCACGTTTGCAAATGTGTACAAAATACATACGCCTTTATGTCTTGTACTCCGCAGCTTGATACAAACATATAAGCCGCTGTATGCTCCCGTAATGAAAGCAGGCTTATCTCACACACCGTGCCTGTGTTTGCGTGTCTTCATCAGATTTGAGCGCTGGTGCTCTTCTTCTTCTGTGGTGGCACAAGGCTCAATGGGAGTCCTCCAAAAAGAAATGTGGGTTTTGGATTGGGGGCAACTCAATAAAAGGGCGGAGGAAAAGCTGTCGGCCTTGTGCAACTTATGAAAGGCTCTCATCGGTAGAAACCATATACACGTTAGGTAATAAATATACACTTGAAATGCTTTTACCATGCTTTCTGTGTGAGAGAAAAGGCAGATCGGGCTTTAAAACAGGCCGGAATGGTCCCAAATATCTACAAAGGAGACTTGGCCTGGTGAGATGATGCACCTCAGTAGTCTTTCTTGGAAAAGCTAGTAAGGATCATGGACACGGTGTCAGTATAGGGAGCAAAGCAAAACAAAGAAGAAGAAGGCGATCGGTTGAAACCTGAGAGCAAACATTACTGGCAAGTTTGACCAGGTGGGGCATTAAGATGCTCACCTCTTCGAGACATCACATGAGAAATAAAGAAACATCATTTCATTAACATCTTCTTTTAACAAAGACTGAAAGGATCATGCTGATGTTTACTACTATAAGTTACGCGTCATTTCATTCCATTCCATGGCCTGGTTTCGGTAGCTTTGCTCCCATTTATGTTTCTCCGCTAGGCTGCTTCATGACATTCTACGTTACATCCGAGATTTTACTCTTTACTTTTATCCGCATCATTGTCTGATGTATGATTTTTCCCATACGTAACAGCACTTTTAATTAGCTCCTCCAAATTGGTTCTTTTTGTCATTTTTTCCCATTCACAAGCCGTTTTAGATGATGATATCAATACTTCAATGTATTCTTTTCATAATAAAAATAATAAAAAAATAATTAAAAAATTAAAAAAAAAATTTTTAAAAAAAAAAATTAAAAATTAATTTAAAAATTAACAATAAAATTTAAAAAAAAATAATTTTTAAAATTAAATTAAAAATTTTTTCCATAATCCTAAATATATTGTATATTTTCAGTGGCAAAATTTGAAATATTATATATGTGATTACTTTCATATGTATATATTATTTAGTTCGCTTGATTATGTGAGAAGTAAACCCATTTTCTAATATATAAAAAGATGGGATATTAGTTACATTAAAATAAAAATACATTAAAATAAATATCAAATTGTGGAATTTAGTCTTTTTGGGGCCATTTTCCAAAAAAATGGACATAATGGAGGCACATTAAAATATATACAGTATAATAAGTTGTGTAAATGTACATTTGAAGCACATTAGGGCATGTTTCGCTGTTAAGTTGGAATACAAAATGAATGCTGCAGGGCAGAACTCATATGAGAATCTCCCATCAGCTGCTGGATTTGGAGCCTTAATAGAAGTGAAGGATTCTTCAGCTAAGGCGTGATCCCTGCAGCATCTCTCCACATTGACGTATTGAGTGTCTAATTTGGGGTAAAGAGGCAACAAGCAATAAAGTGTTTGTCTTGTGCGATGAAAGCTCTGCTGTGCAGATATGACGTTTGAACCGTGTGGAGCACACGAGGAGAATACGAGGAGCAACAGCATGATCCTTTCAAACAGGAGACCAAAGAAAGCACATGCTAATATGTTTTGGCGTGATGATGATGATGATGATGGCTTGTAGAAAAAAAATCTTCCTGTACAGTGCTTCTTCAAGTTATGAAAAATAGCATTTCCCCAAGTGTGGAGCAAAGTTTATAGATGAGTTTGCGTATTTGCTAATCCCTTGGAAAAATAGACATCCATGCTTCATGCTTTGCATCCCATCGGAGTGTTCTCCATGAGAACCATAACCAAAGAAAAAGGAAAGTGCTGGAATGAGATTTGGCAAGGAGCAGCATTGGTTCCTGACGGTCTAGATGGACTTCCTCCTCCTCATCAGCTGGTGGTTCTCTGTGAAGCTGTGAAGGCCCGGCGACACCGAGCTGATGGGTGAGGGGAAGAAGCTGTTCTTCAACGTGCTGGGCGAGATCTCTTCGATCTTGTAGGAGATGGTGTGAAAGTACTGACCGGGGCTGAGCGAGTTCCGGTGGGGGAAGGCGCATCCCAAGTCGTGCGAGTGGTAGTGCATGCAGGAGCACACCGAGTGCAGGTCGGTCATCTCCTCGCTGTGGGGCTCACGTCGCCGCCGCCCCCGCTGTAGGGACTCGTCCTGGATGTGGATGATCATGCTGTTCCGGTTCCCGGCAAGGGAGGCCCTCTCCTCGGCGTCCCGCCGCTCATCCTCGCTGTTCATGGTCAAGAAGCGGAGCACCACCAAGTTGAGGAAGGCTCCGATGACCGTCAGGCCCACCAGGATGTACATGAAGCTGAAGGCCACGTAAAGGGGCTTCTTCTGGAGGGCCCTGTTCTTCTGCAGGGCCACAAAGTCCCCAAAACCAATGGTCGTTAACGTTATGAAGCAGTAGTAGTATGACTGGAAGAAGCTCCAGTCCTCGTAGTGCGAGAAGGCGGCGGCGCCGATGCACAGCGTCCCAATGCAGGAGAAGAAACCCACGGTCACCATGTTCTCCATGGAGACGTCTGTGATGCTCATGCCGCAGCACTTCTTGATGCGCTTCAGGAGGTACTTGACGAATGTGTTCATGCGCTCGCCCAAGCTTTGGAACATCACCAGCGTGAGGGGGATGCCCAGAACGGCGTAAAACATGCAGAAGGCCTTGCCGGCGTCCGTCCCTGGCGCCGCGTGCCCGTAGCCTAAAAGCAGGAGAAGAACTTTAGCAAAAAGCCGCCTTTAGTTTACGGCGACGTTTGCCAAGAAGGAATAGACTGAATTGGCACACGTCATTAATGGCAGTGGGAGGGGTAGGGGTTGGGCTTATCCAATTAGTTTGGACGAGGGAGCCAGTGGCGCTTTTAGCTAATTAAACCTTAGCTGCTGACTCACACACACATACTGTATAAATACTCCATGGAGGGGGTCCTCATATGTCCACACTCCTTTTGTAGCGCCCACTATGTGTTGCGCTCAAAATGCTTTGCATGCAAACACACATATCCTTTTATCGACACTAATGCTCAATGACGTACGTGAAGCTTTGCTTGATGGCGGCCGTGCTTTTCAACCAATCTTGCTCAAATTGTACACACTGTGCTTGTCACTCCGCTAAGGGTGTGTACCACATTTTTTTCTTGATTCACCTACACTTCCTAAGGTTCCAGGGGGTGTTTTCGCACAGCTGTGTGAGAAATTTGAAGTCAATCCGACTCCTGGGGTTTAATAAGAGCGCCACCACGTGGTGTATTTGTCCTAAAAATAATAGTATAGGCACCACAGTAGGGGTGCATGGTTGCACAACTGTTCACCCTTTTGTGTACATGCGTAAAAGCATGGAGCAGCACGTTTTCTAAAAACAGCAAAAATGTCAACATTATTAGTAATTTTACAAGAATAAAGAAAAAAAAAGTTGTAATCTAACAAGAAAAAAAATCACAACTTTGTATTATTTTTAATGATGAGGAAAATTTACTTCATTTAAGTAGCACAGAGTTTAAAAATTAAAGAAAAACCTATTTTTTAAAAGATGTATTATTCTGAGAACCAAACAGAACAAACTTAAGTTGTAACTTTTGGAAACTAGTTGAGGAAAAAGTTATAATGTTACAAAAATAAAGTCAAAATTATTATGGGAATAAAGTCACAATTCCAAGAATAAAATTTACAAGAATAAAGCTGAAAAAGAACAATAAAAAAAAAGAATAGCATCAGAAATGGAAAAAACTGCTGGAATTTTATAAAGATAATAAACGGGTAATAATATAAGAAAAAATTGTTATTTACGCAGCATAGTTTAGCTGTGTCATTACCCATGCGGGTTATCAAAGAAATCCGCATGATTTTATAAGAGCTGCCCATGTGGGCATTGACAGTGTGACTTGGACTGGCGTGGTTGGGAGGAACGGCCTCCCTGACCTGAACCCGTGTGGTGTGTTGTTGCTGGACTTCTGTGCGAATTACAGTTTGTCCACAACAAACACCATGTTCGAACATAAGGATGTCCATAAGTGCACTTGGCACCAGGACACCCTAGGTCGCAGGTCTATGATCGACTTTATGGTCGTATCATCAGACCTGCGTCCGTATGTTCAGGACACACGGGTGAAGAGAGGGGCTGAGCTGTCAACTGACCACCACCTGGTGATGGGTTGGATTAGATGGCGGGGAAAAATGCCGGACAGACCTGGTAGACCCAAACGCGTAGTGAGGGTGTGCTGGGAACGTCTGGTAGAGTCTCCAGTTCGTCGAGTCTTCAACTCTCACCTCCGGCAGAGCTTCGCTTACATCTCGAGGGAGGACCGGGATATTGAGTCCGAATGGGCCGTATTCCGTGCCTTTGCTGAGGCAGCCAGTCGTAGTTGCGGCCGGAAGGTGGTCGGTGCCAGTCGTGGTGGCAAGCTTGAACCCGATGGTGGACACCGGGGGTTAGGGCTGCTGTCAAGCTGAAGAAGGAGTCCTATCAAGCATGGATGGCTTGCGGGACTCCCGAAGCAGTTGACAGGTACCGGCAGGCCAAGCGGGACGCGGCTTTGGCGGTGGTCAAGGCAAAATCTCGGGTGTGGGAGGAGTTCGGTGAGGCTATGGAGCTATGGACTTTTGGTCGGCCTCGAAGAGGTTCTGGCAAACCGTTCGACACCTCAGAAAGGGGAAGCAGCCCCCAGTTCACACTGTTTACAGTGCAGAAGGGGGCTTGCTGAACTCGACTGAGGATATAGGTAGTTGGTGAAAGGAATACTTTGAGGCCCTTCTCAATCCCACTAACATACTTTCTGTGGAGGAAGCAGAGTCTGGGGATACGTACGTGGACGGTTCTATCACCGTGGCTGAGGTAATTGGTGTAGTTAAAACACTCACCAATGGCAAATCTCTTGGGGTAGATGAGTTTTGCCCTGAATTCCTCAAGGCTCTGGATGTTGGGGGACTGTCTTCGTTGACACGCCTCTACAACATTGCATGGAAGTCGGGAACAGTACCTCTGGACTGGCAAACCGGGGTGGTGGTCCTCATTTTTAATGATTTTAATTTTTTATGACCGGAGGGTGTGTTCCAACTATAGAAGATCACACTCCTCAGCCTCTCTGGGAAAGCCTACTCCAGGGTGCTGGAGAGAAGGGTACGACCATCTCTACAGCCTTGAAAGGGTACTGGAGGGTATGTGGGAGTTTGCCCAACCGGTCTACATGTGGTTTGTAGACTTGGAAAAGGCATTCGACCGTGTCCCTCGTGGTGTCCTGTGGGGGGTGCTCCGGATGTACAAGATTGGTGGTATGAGATGGATGAGACTCAGCACCTCCAAATCCGAGGCCATTGTTCTCAGTCGGAAACGGGTAGACTGTACCCTCCGGGTTGGGAGTGAGGTCTTGCCTTAGGTGGAGGAGTTCAAGTATCTCGGGGTCTTGTTCATGAGTGAGGGAAGGTTGGAGTGTGAGGTTGACAGACGGATCGGTGTAGCGTCAGCAGTAATGCGGTCACTGTACCGGACCGTCGTGGTGAAGAGAGAGCTGAGACGGAAGGCAAAGCTCTCTGTTTACTAATCGATCTACATTCCCACCCTCACCTATGGTCATGAGTTATGCGTCATGACCGAAAGAACAAGATCGCGGATGCAAGCGGCGGGAATGAGTTTTCTCCGTAGGGTGGCTGGACTCATAGAGTAGAGTCGCTGCTCCTTCACATCGAGAGGAGCCAGTTGAGGTGGCCCGGGCATCTCGTCGGGATGCCTCCCGGGCGCCTCCCTGGTGAGGTGTTTTGGGCATGCCCAGCCGAGAGAAGGCCCCGGGGAAGACCTAGGACACGCTAGAGGGAGTATGTCTCACAACTGGCCTGGGAACGCCTTGGTGTTCACCCGGTGGAGCTGGAAGAGGTCACCAGAGACCAGGAAGTCTGGACTTCCCTACTGAGACTGTTGCCCCCGCGACCCGGACCTGGATAAGCGGAAGAAAATGGAATGGGAATGGAGTTTAGTAGTATATTATTATGATGTAAAAACAAATAACACGACATAACACAATAAGGTTGGGGAAAAAATTATAATCTTATGCGGATAAAATCAAAATATTCTGACAATGAAAACAAAGATTTCCAAAGATTATTTTGAAAAGAAAGTCAAATTTGTGTGAGAGAACCCCAGCAAAAATGGGGAAAAACATCAGCGTTAATACTAATAATAGTTTTTGTTTGTCCATATCACAAAGCTGAGATGCAGTTTTTTCATAGTATGTACTTCTCACTATTCTCTTTACAAAATATCAAAGTGGCCCTTGCATACTTTCATTTTTCAGTAGCTGGCCCTCTGTGGATAAAATTTGGACACCCCTGGTTTACACAAACATGCTGTATTGTGGGTAATGTGTCACAAACAGCATATGCAGGGCTGCACTACTGAGCTACGGAAATATCCCGTGGTATAGAAAAACAGCAGCCAAATAACTCCCCCGTCCGTCACTTGGCATTTGCATCACTTCAGCATTTTTTGCTTCCAAATGGAGTCATATTTTTTAGTGGATTTTGCATTGGGTGGGGAAAAAAATAAATCTTGAGCTCCACCCTGACCATTTATCCACAAATATGAATTATGTATTGTTTTTTTTTATTTGGTTAATTATTAAGTAGTGTACCCATTCAAAATTCCAAACAAGCTGCTAGAAGTTTTCTTGTATTTTTTATATGGTTTTATTTTATTAATGTATATATGTGTGTGTGTGTGTGTGTGTGTGTGTGTGTTGTAGTGTGGCACAGTGTGATGATCTGTATGTCATCTTGTAATGACTCAATGTGTTGCTGTTGCCTTGGGTCGTATTTGCCGTGCTGCACAGGTAAAGCTTCGTTGGGGGAGGGGGGATGCGTGTGTGTGTGTGCACATAGTTTTGGAACGCCTTGGTGTTCACCCGGTGGAGCTGGAAGAGGTCGCTGGGGACCGGGAAGTCTGGACTTCCCTACTGAAGCTGCTGCCCCCGCGACCCGGACCCGGATAAGCGGAGGAAAATGGATGGATGGGTGGAAAATGTAAAAAATTTGACTGTATTAAGCAATAGCCAGTGGAAAATTCATGAAAGAACAGGTACATTGCAATGTGATTCATTTAAAAAGAAAGCCTCTATGGCTGCTCCCCCTTGTGGCCATCTCTATAAATTGTAACTACAGCCCTTTTTCCATTCACTTTTATTAGCAGGAATTTATTGCTAGGATAAAATATTTCTAATCTGAATCTGCTTGGTTTGCCTTTTAAAGCTTTTCCGGTGAAAGGTCAGGTTTATTATTTTTTTACCCAGGTAGTTTTTGTGGAACTGCATTAAGGTTTTTCAGAATCCAAGATATCCAAGAAAAGTATCTAAGTAAGATAAGTGTATCTACCACCCCACAAATGAACATTGTACTGTTTCTCATATTGAGTTTCCCATGCATTCATTTATTTGTAGCGGCCCGCCACAAATACATTTACACCATCAGGTATACACTTTGGTCTGTGAATATATCTCGTAGCTTCTTTAATACACCTCATATGCACCCGGCCTGCCAGAGAATGAGAAAGGGATCAATATTGCCAAATTAGAATTCAGAGCCTTCTAGAGTCTCTTTTTCAATAAAGCGACGAGTGACAAATGCACAACTTTTCCGGGTCTTATTGGACAATTTTGAATGCTACAACAAAAGCCCATAACTGCTCTTCTCAACGAACAGCTGGTGCTGCTTAACTTTTAGTCATGCATGTCCTATTTCTCAACATTCATGCAATTCATAGAAAATAATAATAATAAAGTGATGATCTGTGCAAGTATTGACATTTTCAAAAATTTGAGGCAAGACAGCGCCCCCTAACGACCTCTTATCCACAGTAGTAAGCAGAGCTACTGCCACACATGCAACAACTACTGCATGACTCAACGTTTGTTTGGCTGCTTTTTCACTTCACCAGCACTTATTTGGAGCGTCTGCCCACTCCCCCACCGCTCCAGTGTGTGTGCGCGTGTGCATCAGCCAGCTACACAGTCACATTGGACTTTGAGTCATTGATGCTCAAATTGAAGTGACACAGCACGGGAAGGGCACATCCCATTATGATGTCGCTCTATTATAATATCATACATTTTTCAGTTATCTCATCATGACAGTGGCAACGGGCCTAATGAATAAATCAAGTGGGAAAGTGAGATTTCATAGCTGTTACAAGACAAATGATAATACGCGTCCACCTCCTTAAGGAGCTGACATGTTGGGAACTATTCCCTCCCCGCTTATTTTACACAATGAATACAGAGCACACCAGCAGGTGTTTTGTCATTTATGCAGTGGTACCTTGGCATAAAGTGTCCCAGCTAACCAGTCTTTTTAGATGTTAATTTAGACCAGGAGCTGCTAGTTACCCGTGCAGCCGATGAGAGCTATTTGGGGCGCTAGCTAATGCTATGCTGTTGACACTAGCATTATAGCAATCGTACGTACATTACCCATCTCATTTATCCTATTTAATATGGATTGTGTAAAGCTATGACAAGAGCAACATCAAATTCAAAGCACTAAAGGAATACAGAACCACCGTCCAGGTAAGATAAGGTTATCATATCTTACCTTGATGCATTCCCACAGCATTTGAGAACAAAGAAGGTGCATTCAAGGACTGTCAAACAGTGGGACAACTCACCGCTCGTATCATACATGAAAAATTAACTTCTAATTGTATATTATTTTTGAATAAAAGAATAGCCCATATTGCCAATGTTTATTTCATTTTATATAAAATTTGATGTAGTTATCGTAGTTGCATATTGACTCCTTTACCACAGAGAAATTTACATCCCTACTTATTATAGATAAAAACTTATTTTAGACTTATACTTTATTGAACTAAGGGAAATTGCTTGGTTACAGGAGGTCAGATGTAGAAGAATAAGTCAAAACACTCTTAGATAGAAAAAAAAAGCAATGCAATATACAAAAAAGAATAAGTATAATATAAACTAAACAAAGAATATACTGTAAGTAATATACAATATGTGATAAACAATATTTGGATACTTACAAATGTGTATACAAATATGGCAACTACAGGTTAAGCACCTGTGATTAAATGTGATTAATTATGGACTAGATGCGATTAATGATCGAATATTTTAATCGATTGACAGCCCTAGTTTTTACCCAACAATGCAACAAAATCTGCAGACAAACGATGTGTCCAAGTGTTAGCATGTTAGCACTTTTACCCTGGTTAGCAGGGGCGTATTATTGTGTTAATGTTGGAAACATTGATGAGAATGCCGGAAGCATATTTCACACATACAATATTGTGACTAGCCTTTTTTAACTTCTTCCTACTCTGCCTCATTTGTCCGCCAACTCCCCCAACCTTTTCTTAACCAATTCAAAATAGCATCAAAATGTTCAGCTGACTGGGCACAAGTGTGCTACTAATTCAGACTTCCCACCTTTTGAGTATTTCATAGTTTCTGTGAACATTTTCCCATTGAAAAGGAATGGGCCATTTAAATGGTGCCCACTGCTGGTAAAAAATAATTTTACATTTTACATTACTGAATCACCTTGTTGGTGTGGAATGGCTTGGTTGACAGAGTGTGCGGTTCCCAACCCAAAGGTTTCTGTTCCGCTTCCCATATATGCAGTCATCGTGTTGTACAAAATGATACTGGTTACATCAGAAGGACGTCACTGTCCTCTAATTATGGCCACCTGTTGACCAATTAGGGGCGATGGCTGAACTGAAGCGACAGTAAATTTGGATTTATTGATTGGTCTTTGTTGATTGGTTTCTTAGGCAAAAACGACACAATCAATTTTCACAAATTTTGATATATTTAGATATATTTTAGTCAGGAAACTTAAAAATGCAGATAAAACAGTTTTTGTTCTGAGGTCTGTACATTAATGGAAGCAAGAACCTTGTCAGATTAGCGTGCCGTGTAATTTTTCATAAACCCGCAAGTGGTGTGCTAATTCTCCAAAATATGGAAAAAAATATGCTGCTAAGAATTTTACAATCAGTATAGATTTTAAATCAAACGTGCGAAAATCGCCCACAAAACACGAAACAAGATTGTACTGGAATAGTCACAACAGTGCATGTTATGCCTGCTGTAAGGAATGTGAAAATGGGGACTGATTGTCACGGAATGGACTTTGACCCAAATTGTGCAAACAAGAACAACAAAGATGAAAGGTTGTTTGTGGTATTCAAAAAGAATAATCACAACAGTGCATGACATGCTGCTTGCTGTTGAGAATTAGGACATACAAAAATGTCACTGCCCCTCCCTCATACGTGTTTTATGTCCTCATCCATGAACCAGGACGTAAGAATTAACTACTGAACATATAGAAAAACTGCACTCCGATTAAATCTCCAAACTAACAATTTGGATGATGTAAAGTATAGCATCCACATGAGTCAGTGTGCGGAAGAAAAGGTAATTCATTCGTTGGGGGTGTTTTTCGGTCCTTTCCTGATCCCCCAAGGAGTACTGCACAAACACCTCGGGGTGCTTCAATCAGACTAAAGCAGATGCTGAGTTATGTCGCAGAAAATCAAATGTGAGAGAACCAATAAATCATTCAATCACAAACGCTCTCACTCCTGAATAACCAAGAGCTCAAAGTGAAATTATGGTTACAGCCCATGAGGACATGCTTCTTCAAGATAGTGAAAGAGTGAGACCTCACTGCTTATTAAAAGGTCCAAAAGTGTTGTTCCTTTCCGAGCAAATGAGGTTACAACCAACCGCATATGTTTGCTTCCATACAATAAGGTTATACGACAGTAAAGTCCACACAAAGCAGCCTAAAGGGGTCCACTTTCATGCATCCCAGTGGGCAGTTCAGAGCTGCTTTATTGGCCTGAGAGTCCATGTGTTGCTATTAGAGAGCATCTCTTTCAAGAAGCGCCACACACAGGTGTAAAAACTGCCACGAAAACAATGCCGGGTCGCTATGTAAACTTGGCTTTAATGTCTGTGCTTTTGATTTTATGGAGGTAATAGGACTCAGGGGTGGTCATAGTGGTGTGACATTACACATCAAGAGTGGAAGTTGGATATAAAAGCAGCAAAAAAATTACACTGGGATAGTGCATTGTATGCAGTTTTGCAATAGTGTCAAGTGTTGAAAGTGGTGAGAAAGACCGAGAAAGCATACTCTTAACAATAATATAAATAGAATAGTCACGGCAGTGCATGCTATGATACTTTCCGATAGGAATTAGACATTTGGAAGGATTGTCAGATTTGGATTTGACCCCATAAAAGTGCCAAAAATCTGCACGCAAATGCTAAAAGATTGGTATGCTGTGCTATTTTAAAAGGCTGAACTGAATTCGTGTTTGACCCAAAATACGAAAGACCTTGCAGACAAACAGGGTGCTATTTTGTTGGCACCTGTGAATGACAGCTAAAAAAGACAAAAAGAGGAGTCATAATCATGGTGCATAGTATAATAAACTGGATAGATTATCAGGATTATTAGACCCCAAAACTGCAAGAAAATACCATTAGACAGATTCCCTATGCTGCTGTTATGTGAGAAAGGCCATCTCAAAGACAACCAAAGGGGAAAAAGATGAAAAGCAGAAATACGTCACGACAGTGCATGGTGTGCTGCTAAGGATTACACCAGGGGCAGGCAAACTTTTTGAGTCATGGGCCACAAGGGGTTAGTAAGTTTGAACGAGGGGCCGTCTATATAGTCATCGAAGAGAACAACATACTTACTCACGGTGCAAATAACAGCAACATGAAATCAATTACCGCTACTACAGTATGTGGGCAATAAACAACAACTAAGCGCTAAACATAACATGCAACCTAAACTCTGCAGGACATGCTGCTCCTGTGGCAACAACAATATGAACTATGAATGAAAAAAAACATTGGATCTCAGGAGTATGCCAACGTCTCTCCGTGTTCACATCCCTGACGACCTCCCCAACATGTCTTGCAACCAAGCAGAAAATGCAACAGATACGGCAACATGGTGGGAGGGAGAGGGCCACAAGCTACCCAGCATGCCTTGCAGCGGGAATGTATGGGTTGTCATTTTAGCTAGGGTTTTGTGCATAGACGCTTATTTGTATGCCCACATGGTGCAGTGGGTAGCTTACATTGTGTGCTGTGTTGTTAGGATTGCTTTTTCGTAGCTTTTTTCCGGTGTGACTCAAGCGTGCCACAGTAGCACTGCCAGCTACAGTTCTGATGGTAAAGGTTTAAAAAGTTTGCTGGCCCTAAACTAGACCATCTGTGGCCAAACATATTGACTGTTTCTTACAACAAACGTGCCGACAAAAACAAAGAAAGTGTAAGATGATGACAGAGGATGGATGTGTCACAACAGTGCATGGTACGCTGCTCGCTACTGGGAATGAGCAATTTGGATAGATTGAGTGATTTTGACTACACTAAAATCTATGGACACAGATGTCCAATAATGGCAGTCAGTGTATACAGGGTGGCCCAAAAATTAGGGTTACAGTTAACACTTAGATATTTTACATTTATTAGACATTCATACATTTATTTATGAACCTTGTATATTACTTCTATACAAGTAGTGAATATCGTAGTGCGGTGTAACATCACATTAACATAGACTGCAATTAGGTCTCCATTTGTTTCCCCCCCCTACTGCTGGTTACTCACTTTGTATCATCATGCATTATTTATAACACTGACAAGGCTGATCCTCATTAGTGCCAACACCCGCTCCGCATTAGTATTAACTCTACAAGAGTAGAGCGCTTGCTTAAACCAGTGCCTTTTGATCCGCAGGTTAATCTGACGCCAACCTTCTCAGGTAGCCCAAAGGTATTAATTGCTTTGGGCTTTGGCATTTTAATGAAGGTCAAGCGGAGCAGAGGTGATGTCGGGGTAGTTGTTGAAGAGAAGGGGGTGGGCGTTATGGTTGCCTGGCAGCCCATCAATGTCAAGGAAGTTAGGCTTTTTTCTTTTTTTTAAGGTGCTTGATTGTTGGCACTTGGTAATCAGCAGCTTAGTGCTTTAGTTAATTATCTGATGGACAATTATATCTATTGGGTAAAAAACTAAATAAATTATGAAAATACATGATACTATCTTAAAAATACAAGGGAAAAGGGGGGCAATACAATGCTTGGCCTTGGAGTCCTTTTCTTGTTCAAGGAATATTGCAAAATTGTTATTTTCTCAGATTTTACTGTGCAGCGATGAGCATTTGTTTTATGGTATGAACTCCTCACAACATTTGTAGTATTTATTTGTAGTACTTATTGAGTATTTATTTTGAGTTTTGTGCATTAATCCAATACTATCCCAATACTAATATTTTTAATTAAAAAGTTCAAAATCCATATTTTGTGGAATACCCCTGATTTTCTTTTGACAAAATGAAAAAAGATGGTGTGCAAATGTGCATACAAATTGTGTTAGTATTTACTTTCTTTTACCAAAGAAAAAAATGTTCTTTTTATTGTAGCAAAAAGAAAAAAGAAACATATTATTGCTGGGGTGGTAGTTTGCACCAAACTGTGCAAGTAAGTGGTTCTCATATTTTCACTTAAATAAGAGGGATAAAACATACAGACCATACTGAGACACAGCCCAGTTCTTCCGTGTTGACAATCAGACATGCTAATGCTAATTCAGAAAAGTGCTGTTGTGTGTGTCTCATCACATTCCGCCAGCACAAAGGCTGCATTCAGATATACATATTGACTGTTTTCCAACGTCGGGCCACATGCACCAGCAATTATTGTCTAAATAAATGGCAGTGAATTCATTACACACGCTGTGAATGTGTGTCCATCTTTGGGGATTTTTTCACAAAAGGAAAAATAGGAAATAACGGAAATACACAACATAGCACATAATAGATGATGTTTCATATGTATTTTACATGCAGTTTGATTAATTAAGGCTTATAGTCTTAAAAGACTCCTCCCAAGAAGCAGGGAAGATTCAGCGGGGGAAAAAAAGAAAAGCGGCTATAAACACGAGTAGGCAACAGATGCCTGTGGTGGAAGATACGGACGACGTGCAGGCAACACAAGGAGAGCGATGCCAAGACGCGAGCAGGAGCTGTCAAGATGATGTAGCCATCCTCGCAAGCATCCCCGTGTGACGGCGACAGCTTGTCACCTTCTAGAAATTGACTCAGTGTCTTAACAGAAGGCTGCTGGGAACCACCCTGACCAAAAAGGTCAAAGGTTGTGATTCCAGCTTTATGCTCCAACATATTCCTGTTAAACTCAGCCTAATACCTTTGTGTCTGGAGACACCATCATCCTTGTGTACAATTCTGTGTGTCCAGCTATGTGGGAACAGTTTGGGGAAGGCACAGTCACAACAGTGCATGATATGATGTGTGCCATAAAAGTGCCCAAATCTGCAGAAAACGTGCTGTGCTTGAGTCAAGAGTGGAAGGCAGCAACAAAAATGACAAAAAAAATAGAAAATTGTAGTTTGCAGTATTATATGAGATTAGTCACAACAAATGCTGACAGGAATTATAATATCAGAATTGATTAGGGGTGACACGAGGCACGCACTTCACAAGACGTGACGCTACATGAAATTGGGTATAAGAGAACGAGATGAGACAAGATGTTAAATTTAGAAAAGTAAAAATAAAAAACATATATAACAATATTTTGAAATCTACTAATATAATTCTGACTATGTTACACTCTTCTGCACTCTGTGTGTATGCTGTAGGTCCCGCCTCCACCCGCCAAGACAAAGAGACTGCATGAACAAACTGACATGACTTCTATGGAACAAACATGCCAACGTGCTGAAACCAATGCACAGAGTGAACACTCTCCCTGCCTGTTTACAATGGATGAGAAAAACACACACGCATGCACATGGCAATATATTAGGGCCGGCAAAATTTTCATTTTAATTTTCTATTAACATCATTATCGTCTGTGTGCCTATGAGACTTTTTTTCCAAAACGAGAAATCTTGTCATGCTTTAATCTTGTGATACCCCTAGAATTGATTCTCTTTTGTTTGTTTTTTTACACAAAATGTGCAAACATCCACAGAAAAAGATTTTGCATTTGTTCCCCAGTGCATGGTATGCTGCTTGCCACTAAAGTGTCCAAATCTGCAAGGTGGTATGTTTTGCTTCAAAAACAAAAGCATTACACCAGAATAGTCACAGCATGGTATCCTTCTAAGAATGAGTGATGATACATGATACATGCCCAAATCTGCCAAAATCAGTTCCCTGGTGCATGAAGTCATAGTCATGACAGGGCTTGGTATACTGCTTGCTTGATGCTAGGACAATTGGATGGATAGGCAAGAAAGTGAGAAATAGACACTCTGTACTGGTAGGATGTAAAAAATTACTTTTTTTTGGTATCCAAAATCTGCAGACAGGTTGTCCTGGAATGACACTGGCCAGGTGTCCTAATACATATAATAGCCCATGTAGGGTTTCTGTCCAGATGCCCTCACTGCCTGTCACATGCAGAGCGGTGCGTTTGAGGAATAATTATCACTTTAAAAAAGACTACTAAACAATGAGTCACCATGAGCAACTTATCAACTCATTATAGCGCTGTTCAACAATGTTGTTTTTCTCCCTAGCAACACTGCTAGAGATAAAACACCACAGAGGAGGGAGGGGAAAAAGGGGGGGGTGGGGGGTATGTACAAATGACTCATGCAAACTTGAAGGCTAACTATAATTTCATACTCTGTAATTTTGACAGGATTTCACAATACATTCTTGCCCTATAAATGCAAGCAGGGAGAAGTATTTGAAATGTTTGCTCACGTCAACTTCAGAAGAAGTCCATCCATCCATCTTCTATGCCGCTTATCCTCATTAGGGAGGCGGGTATGCTGGAGCCTATCCCAGTTGACTTCGGGCGGGAAGCGGGGTACACCCTGGACTGGTCGCCAGTCAATCGCAGGGCAGACATACAACCATTCACACTCACTTTCACACTCCCTCTCTCTAAATTCTCTATTAGAGTGTGGATGTGAGTGTGAATGGTTGTACCCTGCCTCCCGAGAAGAAGTCACGGCAAATATAAATAAAGAAATACGTTAAATCTAATGTGTTGGTCCCTCCCTGGTCCATGGACCTTCCCTGCACAAAATTATATAGCAAGTCAAGTCAGATTACTTACTTTACTTTGAAATATGGATTACACATTTTGCAGGTAACAGTAAAGTTGACAAAAATATGAAAGAAACCATGACATAAGCACAGCAGCGCATGCTGTGCTGCTTGAAACAAAATGTATTAGCTATATCATGTCTTTTTATGTATTTTAGATCCAAATGTAATGGGATAGAGCAAAATTTTAGCGGCTTTATGTTTTTTGTTTTGTTTTATAGTATATGTAATTATAATACGGGGCAGTTACCAAACTCTTTTTGGGGGGTGTTTTTTTAATATCCAAATGACCAAAATTCTAGATGTTTCATATCCAATTGCTGTATGAAATTGTCTAAATTCATCTATTTAAATCAAAACACAAAGAAATGGTTCTGTCTCAGTACACGAATGAGGAAAGAGGTACTTGAACGTTACCTTGTGTTTTGGGTACTATTAGATATTGTTACAATAGAAGTGCCATTACTTATAACTATAGAAGGTCAAGATAACATGCTGTCTATTAATCTCCTTGAAGTTTGTACTAACTCTATGATCATTTATATAACATTGGTTCATGAAAATTCACACAATTATGTCAAATGTTTATTGCATCACAGTGCATTGTATTAAGAATTGAATAGGAATATCATACCTCATATCACTCATGTATAGTACATACTGTATATTTATGATGTCCTATTAGAAGCATCATTTACTTGCTTGATTATGGCCATTACCATTATTATTATCACTATTATATTCATACATTACAACCTAAATCCTGATTTCAGGTTTATAGACCAAATTGATCTCAAACAGAGGGTAAAGGTGATGATGGCAATAATTTATCACATGAAAGATATACATTTCATTACTATGTTGTCTTTTCTGGATTTTTTCTCATACAATAAAATCAGCAGATCAAGGCAGACAAGTGGAGGTTCTGTTGCAGGAGATTGTCCACCTTCTAGAAGCAGACCTCCAAAATCTTGTCTCCTTTAATGCAAATCAAAGGACACTCAGAACAAAATTCATCAGAATACGGTGGACAACAGGAGGCTACGCTGCAGGAGATCATCCACCTTCTCCAGCTCCAAAATCTCGTGTCTTTTAATGCACAGTATAGGACACATGCAATAACATCCCTAGATTAGGACAGACAAGTGGAGACTCGGTTGCAGGAGATCAACCATCTTCTAGCAACTGCCCTCCGAAATCTTGTCTTTTTAATGCACAGCATACGACACTTTGCCAGGAGCGGTGGTGTTGCAAGAGCGCAGTTCCTCTCTGGCAACAGGTCCACAAAGTCCTTGCCGTCTCTTCATGCGGGACACGTGCTATCCAAACTAATTATTATTACCATCATCACTGATTACTATTATATCTTTTAATTAAATATCTCTTGTACACATACAAAATTGTATGCATGTGTATGTGTATATATGTGTATATATACTGTATATTTACTGTATAGTAAACCCAGGAATTATCTGTAATACATGTTATGTTTATATGTGATGATGGTATAATAATGAGTAATGTCACAAGCTGTACAAGGTATAACACATTAATAATAATGTATATTGTACATGTGTGTTTGTAGGTGTTATATCTTGATCATGTATTACTGCATATTGTATCAATATAACAGGCTTTAGTATTACGAATAAGGGGGTGGGAGTAAATAAGCTTGTCTTCTTCCCACTCCTTTTTGAGCCAAATGGTTCCTGTTTATAGGTGTATGTTTAATATATTCTGTCCTGTGTATTTTGTGTGGCTCAAAATAAACAAACAAACAAATGCAAAAAACAAAACAAATAAAAAACTTAAAAAAAAAACTTTTTTTAAATATCCAAATATTGCACAAGACAGTTGCCAAGACTGTAGATGTTTTATGTCTTTTTATGTGTTTTTTTATATCCAAATATTATACAAAACACTTACCAAGATTTGAGATGTTGCATGTCTTTTTATATGTTTTATATCCAATATGTTTTATGTCCATTGTTTGTATTGAATAGTTAGTAACTTAGCTTAAGACATTTTATATATACACACACACACACACACACACACACACACACACACACACACACACACACACAAATATATATATATATATATAAAAATATATATATATATATACACACACACATATATGTGTGGATGTATAATGTATGTATATATACACACATTTTATTTATTTATTTATTTATATATACATAGTAAGAAACAGTTTTACAGATTTTAGTCATTTTGTGTTTGATCAAAATTTTAGCTGTTTTATGTTGTTTTGTGCATTTTATATCTTAATGTAATTATGAATGATATTAGTATAATTTAAAAATATATATATATATTGATATATATACGTATAATAAAAAGTGACAGCTATCAAGCTTTTAGCTGTTGTATGTCTTTCTATGGGTTTTATGTGGATGCCAAATTTAAAATGTGTCATGCTAGCAAAATGTTTCCTGCTTGATGGCTCTTAGTACATGTGTATAATATACCTCAAGTACTGTATATTATGTCAGAGGAAGTTACTTAACAAGGCTTCCGTTCTCGATAATACACCTGTCTCACCCACTCACGGATTTACTTCACAGCCAAACAAATAAGCTCGTTTAGGACATTTAGCCGATAGGAAGGGACAGCCAGTATTTGGACAGATGCACATCCAATTTCAAATTGCAAACTTTTATGTAACTACACCCATAAAGAGACCAGAGGCAAGCCATGGGAGGTAAATAATGAAAAAGTCATTAATTGGTGCTGCACAGAGAATTGGTGCTGCCTTGTAAATAAAGAGAGCTTAGATGCTAGCAACAAGTTATTAGAATGTTAGGTGTGTAGAATGCATACGCTTGCCTGTTGCTGTCCCAGGTTGTCACCTTTGCCGGTGTTTGGGTCCACCAAATCAAGCTGGTTGGCCTGCGTCAGGAAATGCAGCCAAGTGTGTGCTGCTAAGCAACAAGCAATTGGCTGTTCTCACTCTAAAATCACTTGCTCAGAGAAAGTGACTCCACTTGGCCTGTTGTGCCCTGCTGGCCCTTTGCACTGTCAGTCTGAATGCCTCAATTGCAACGTCAGATCAGGCGCTTTTCTTTAAAACAAGATGGCGTCAACATCGTCTTTGCCACATAACCTGAATGGGGCAATCAGAAAATGACTGCAGTTGCAACACAAACTGACCTGCAAAAACAAAATGCAGAAAAAGGTTGTGATGTGCATGCCAGGTCAGTAGTTGGCGCTGTTCATTTTATACAGAAACACGGCGAGACAGCATTTCATTCTGCAGCATTAACAATACACAAAGTGATCGTGACTGTCCTGAATTTTGTTACATACTAACAATCTGTTTTAGCAATGAAAAAGTCAGTAAATGACATACGTGCTATAGTTTTGTGTCAAATGTTTTGTAATATTACAAGAAAAATAATTGAAAAGCCTTTATTATCTTCATTTTTTTCTGATCATAATTTTCTGATAAATGTGTGACTTTAGTCCTCTATTTTTTGTTTTACAAATATACAACTTCATGCTGTGAAAAAAGTATGTTTTTCTCAGACGATTAAAATGTGATATTTTAATATTGCACCTTTATTGAGATAAAATTTACATTTTTTTCTTTGACTTTATTCTCATAAAAATGCATCTAGTCTGTAATGATATTACAACTTTATAATTCCCATTCAATTTTTAAGTGGGTTCTTTCAAACAAGTTAATTTTTCCCCTACAAATTTATATATTTATAACAATTTTATACATTTATATTGAGACCTAATTAATTTAAAATTTTATTTTTTGTACTGTTTCTATTCTTTTTATTTCATAATCTAACCATTTTGTTACAGGTGTCCTAATACTCCGGTTTGGTTTATTCTTTTTTAAAAATTATTAATTATTGTTTTTTTCACTCATTATGATGCTTTATTGTTGTTAAAAATATTACCACTTTATTCATGTAAAATACATGTGGTTTATTCTTGTAATATTATTTTGTTGCTGATTATGATGTATTTACCCGGTTAAATAATGTCAAAAAATGTAACAACTTTATTCATGTAAAAAAAAATAAAAAATACAAGTGTTTTTTGTAAATACATTTAAAAAAACATAAAATTGTACTATTTTCCCCCAGTGTGGCTCTTCCTATTAGTGCATCAATAATCACACAAACAAAACACACTCACATCTAGCAGGTTTCCAACCTGTGTGGGTCAACACTTGTGCCAGCGTTCTGTGTAGCTATTTGTTCTCCACCCTGCAGGGTTGCCGCATTTAGTATCAGAGACACTACTCGTGTTTTCCCAAAAAAAAAATACAATAAGAAAAAATGCAAGCGGACCACACACTGTTCACGAGCCGCCAACGCCGATTTCATGCTGCTGTGTGGCAAATAACTCATAGAGGAGAGCACGAATACACACACACATACACACACACTCCCACGGAATCAAGTGCTTGTGTGTGAAGACTGTGTGGGAGCACATTACACATTGCACAGTATCACAGGGAAGATAATTGTCAGGGTCCGGCTGGAGACAATTAGCAGCAGGTGGTCGGGAGAGAGTCACGTGGGTCAGAACAAGATTTCCTAACCATATTGATGTTCTTTAAAAACAATTTGTACGACTACGACAAGCCCTGACATTGTGACGATCGGCTGCATGGACAACACAGAAACAATAGAGCATTAAGTACAATAGAGTTGGGTCAGTCTGCATACAAAACTTGTTTTTCCAGTTTTCCCTTTGTGCAAGCTGCTTTTTCATCCATGATGTGCATGCACGCTTGCTGCCTGGAGGAAAGCGATGTCTATCTAGCCAGGAAATTGAGTTAGGAACTACAGGACCACCTCTGCAGGTGATACTTATGCTCAGTTGTGGACGCTTATTGTGCAGATTAGTGCTCAAAGTTTGCAAATTGGTATTAGTTTCATGCTTTATTGGCTTTAGTTGGGGTGTAATTGGTTTAGTTTAGCACTAGAAGGCACTTTGTGGTCATCTCAGCAGCAGCAGTTAACGGGATGCTAAAGTTAGCAGCTAACATGCGGCCAAACTACAACATTAGCCATCGGTGCAAACGTCTAATGATATCCACTACACCCGTTGTTTTTGTTTTTTAATGGACTTCACACAATTAACAACATACATTTCCAAAAACAATTGTACCTGATAGTCTAACATTTCACCATGGTAGCTTAGCGACTAATGTTATAACATTAAACTAACGTAAGTATGCAAAAAATAGTTTGTAAAGGCATTCCAATGTACACAACACCAACACCACACAGTCAGGAGATCTGGAAGACTTGGGTTCGAATCTCTGACCATCTCTGTGTGGAGTTTGCATGATCTCCCCATGCATGGATGGGTTTTCTCCGGGTATTCCGGTTTTCACTTATGTGAGTGTGAATGTTTGTTTGTCTATATGTGCCCCGTGATTGACTGGTACCAGTCCAGGGTGTACCCCGCCTCTCGCCCAAAGCCAGCTGGGATGGGCTCCAGCATACCCACAACCCTAATGAGGATAGGCGGCATAGAAAATGAATGAATTCTTCCTTTCCTCAAGGTGGTAATGTGCATTACAAAATGGCTGCCAAAGAACTGGAGATAAAAACAGACAAGTTGACACTTAACACATACTTTCACAAAAACAACCACTTTTGGGGCATTTTTAACTTCATTGATGTTTCGTTTAAAATTCATGTAAAGCAAAGAAAAAACATCAGCGACCTAACATGAAGTAAAAAAAACAAAAAACAGTTGTTTACCTCGTCTCCTATAGGTGGTGGTAATGTGCGTTACAAAATGGCTGCGAAAAACTGGAGATAAACCGGACAAGATGACTAATTTTCTCACAAAAACAACAAGTTTGGGGGCATTTTTAACTTCATTGATGTTTCATTTATAATTAATGTAAAGCAAAGCAAAAACATAGGCCAACTAACAAAGTAAAAAAAAACAGTTGTTTACCTCGTCTCCTCTAGGTGGTGGTAATGTGCATAACAAAATGGCTGCCAAAGAACTGGAGACAATGCCTGCTTTTGTATGTGAGGACAACATACCTACTATTTTGACAAAAACAAGTTTGGGGGAATTTTTAAACTTCAGTGAGGTTTCATTCATAATTAATGCACACAACCAAAACAACAGCCCTCCACATTGCTGCGACAGCAGGATGGCCGCTAGGCTAGCTCGTCCTAAATGAGCTAATTGCTCTCTGGGGTGGTATTCAAACTCGTCCGACGTGACATCTGGACACGGCGGACAACAATCTGAGTTTCACTCGAGGACTGACTTTCTCAAGCAGATTTGTGAAGTTCATCATCTACGTGTGCTCCTGGACTGCTCCTCCAAAGACGGTTGTTCGTGTAGCGTGACGGCTGCCGCTTAGTGAAAAATGTTTTGTCGCCACACTTTGCTGCCAGTAGATTATTTTCGCTTTGCCGAGGCCGCCCGCTGATCGCTTGATACAGGCCCTCTGCGCAGATCGATGGGAATGTTTTCCTGCGGTGCCGATGATCTCTGCGGGATTCGGAAGCTCCGGAGCCGACGGGTCTGGACCCCACAAGGCCCCCTTGGAGCGCAATAGTCTGTCTCTCTTCTAGTAGAAGCACGTGGCGCGTTGTCAAGTCACGTCGCCGGTTCACCGTGTTGTTAATTTAGCGGGTAGAAACGCTTTGTAGAGCATAAATAAAGACACCATTAAAGCTTTATAACTAAAGGGAATGGCTAGACTCACTTTTTGGTAACCAGGTTTTGTTATTGTTTTTTTTTTTAAGTTTTTTATTTTATTGTGTTCGGCATAAAGCAATATTAGGTCCACACGGACAAGAAAGCGTTTCCTCTAAAAATGTGGATATTATTGTATTAACAGTATGGGTGAGTTTTCTTCCAGATGTCTTGGCATTGCTTATGGGGTTCCCCAGGGGTCGGTATTAGGCCCCAAATTATTCAATTTGTATATCAATGACATTTTTTAATGTTTCTCAGTTGGTAAAATGTATATTGTTTGCAGATGACACAAATATATTTTACAGCAATAACAGTTTCAATGATCTTATCCAGAATGTAAATAATGAATTGAGTAAAATAAAAAAATGGATGGAAAGTAATAAATTATCTTCAAACTTAAATAAAACCAAAGTAATGTTATTTGAAAAACATTCATTGAGGATGCAAAAATCGGTAGAGGTTAGTGGTATTAAAATTAAGTATGTTGCAGAAATAAAATTTTTGGGATTAATGATTGACCATAAGTTAAACTGGAAAACACATATTAAGTATATATAAAAAAAAAATTCCAAAAGCCTTGCAATTATTAATAGAGTTAAATATGTCCTTGATTACACTGCACGTCATACTTTATATTGTTCCCTAATTCTTCCATACTTAACTTATTGTGTGGAACAGTGGGGCAATAATTACAAGACCGCAATAGAGTCGTTATTTTATATACAAAAAAAGGCATTACTATTGTTAATAATTCATAAGGTGGGGTATCTTGATCACACCAATCCGTTATTTTCCAAATCAAAAATTCTAAAATTACATGACCTTGTAAAACTGTATACAGCAATGTTTACGTTTAAAGCATTTCACAATCTATTACCAATTAATATTCAGAACATTGTTTTTCACAGAGATCAGCCGTATGACTTGAGAGGTTTAAGTAACTTTGATACCCCCCTGGCTAATACTACCAGGAGATGTTTTTCTTTGTCTGTTTGTGGGGTTAAGCTGTGGAATAGTCTAGGACACGAACAAAAGCTATCTCAGAGCATTCGTTGTTTTAAATGTTTATATAAACAAACAGAGATGTGTAACTATGTTCATGTTGATGGATGGGTACTGCTTTATAGTACTTGGTTGTCTGTTAACATTGAATTGGTGCATCTTGAATGCAGGAAGTGAATATGTGAACTAGTAATTGATGTAGTGGGGGTAGGATGGAATAAGCTCTGCTTCTTCCTGCTCCTTTTTGAACATGTGGAATTGTGAATTGTGATGTGAGGCGCTTCAAGTAAACCCTAGGTGTGTTTGAAATAAAGTCAATAAAGTCAAAAGTCAGAAAACAGTTATACCAATGTATTCTCATGAAAGGAATGTTTTTTTGTTTAATAGTGTCTGATAATTATTTTACTTTTGCAAAAATCAGAAAATATTAGGACTTACCTCCTATTGTTCGACACGTTTTTTGTCATAAATATAAAATTAGAAAATAATATAAAATTAATTAAAGTGAGGGAAAAAACTATTTGAACCCCAGCTGGTTTTGTAAGTTTGCCTACTAACAAAGAAATGATCAGTCTATAATTTCAATGGTAGGTTTATTTGAACACTGAGAGACAACCATGACAAAAAAAATCCAGAAAAATGCGTTTCAAAAAGAGTTATAACTTAATTTGCATTTCCATGAAGGAAATAAGTATTTAATTGCCTATCTGTCAGCAATATCTCTAGCTCCCAGGTGGACCTTATACAGGTAACGGGCTGACATTGGCAGCCCTCTCAGCTCGTTACCTGTATAAAAGAGACCTGTCCACAGAAGCAATCAATCAATCCAGATGACAAACTCTGCACCATGGCCAAGACCAAAGAGGTTTCCAAGGATGTCAGGGACAAGATTGTGGACCTACACAAGGCTGGAATAGGCTACAAGACCATCGCCAAGCAGCTGGGTGAGAAGGTGACAACACTTGGTGCAATTATTCGCAAATGGAAGAAACATAAATTAACTGCCAATCTCCCTCGGTCTGGAGCTCCATGCAAGATCTCACCTCGTGGAGTTTCAATGATAATGAGAACGGTGAGGAATCAGCCCAGAACCACTTGGGAGGAACTTGTCAATGATCTCAAGGCAGCTGGGACCATAGTCACCACAAAAACATTTGGTAACACACTACGCTGTGAAGGACTGAAATCCTGCTGTGCCCGCAAGGTCCCCCTGCTCAAGAAAGTCCATCTACAGGCCCGTTTGAAGTTTGCCACTGAACATCTGACTGATTCAGAGGAAAACTGGGTAAAAGTGTTGTGGTCAGATGAGACCAGAATTGAGCTTTTTGGCATCAACTCAACTCGCCGTGTTTGGAGGAGGAGGAATGCTGCCTATGACTCCAAAAACACCGTCCCCACCGTCAAATATGGAGGTGGAAACATTATGCTTTGGGGGTGTTTTTCTGCCAAGGGGACAGGACAATTGCACCGCATCAAAGGGAGGATGGATGGGGCCTATACCGTCAAGTGTTGGGTGAGAACCTTCTTCCCTCAGTCAGGGCATTGAAAATGGGTTGTGGTTGGGTATTCCAGCATGACAATGATCCAAAACACACGGCCAAGGCAACAAAAGATTGGCTCAAGAAGAAGCATATTAAGGTCATGGAGTGGCCTAGTCAGTCTCCAGACCTTAATCCCATAGAAAATCTGTGGAGGGAGCTGAAGGTTGGAGTTGCCAAACATCAGCCACGAAACATTAATGACTTGGAGACTTCAGTACTTGGTTTTGCCACCAAGTACTGAAGCATGTTTTTCAAAGGGATCAAATACTTATTTTCTTTATGGAAATGCAAATTAAGTTATAACTCTTTTTGAAACGCATTTTTCTAGATTTTTTTTTGTCATTGTTTTCTCTCAGTGTTCAAATAAACCTCCATTGAAATTATAGACTGATCATTTCTTTGTTAGTGGGCAAACTTACAAAATCAGCTGGGGTTCAAATAGTTTTTTCCCTCACTGTATATATATGTTACATATGTATATATGTTGTTATGTTTTCTCGTAAAATACCATTTAATTTACACATTTCGGGTACAATTTCTCTGATAATATTACAATTTTACGCTCCAAAAAATCTGAATATATTAGGACTTTCTTTGATTATACAACACCAAGTAATATGCATTTATTCTCATAAAATATTGTTTTATTTACAAGTTTATTCTGGTGCGATTTTTCTGATAATATTAGTTTTATTCTGGAATATATTACTTTCTTCATGTTTTTTTTAAATTCAGATTTTTATTCCTAATATTTCCACTGTTTCAATTTTAAATTTACAGACAACGTTACAAAGTTTGGGGTGAATGTAGGATTTTCCATAATATTATTGCAGTTTTTTCTACAATAAAAATGATTTTTTTCTCTGGACATTGTCTATTTTTAAAATTATCATTAATTACATACATTTTCTCACAAAATAATTTTTTCTTGTGTTTGAATTTATCCTGGTATTCATCCATCCATCCATTTTCTTCCGCTTATCCGAGGTCGGGTCGCAGGTGCAGCAACCTAAGCAGGGAAGCCCAAACTTCCCTCTCCTCGGCCACTTCGTCCAGCTCTTCCCGGCGGATGCCGAGGCGTTCCCAGGCCAGCCGAGAGACCTAGTCTCTCCAACGTGTCCTGGGTCTTCCTCCTCAGGGAGGCGTCCGGGAGGAATCCTAACCAGATGCCCGAGCCACCTCATCTGGCTTCTCTCAATGCGGAGGAGCAGCGGTTCTACTCCGAATTTCTCTCGGATGACAGTGCTTCTCACCCCATCTCTAACGGAGAGCCCAGCCACCCTGCGGAGAAAACTCATTTCGGCTGCTTGTGCACTGCTTCCCCCTCCTGAGACAGCGGATGGTGGTCCAGAATAGTTTATTCTGTTAAAATTAGGATTTCATTTGTTAATATAAATGGAAGGAAAATTGTGCTGTGTTTGTGTAATTTACATGCTTAAATATTGATTTTTATGTTTAGTCAGACTAGTAAATGTCACCAGCCTCCAGAAAAAAACCGCATATCTGCGGTGAATATACACTGCTATTGATGTTTCCAGACATTTAGCTAGAGATGACTTTGGCCTCTTTAAGCCGTCCTTAGTCTCCTGGCAACGTGAGCGCGTCGCCAGTCAGAGTAGCGGCGAGGTGGAGCAGAGACTTTGGGGGCAGCTGTCGTAGCATAAAGTGTCACATTCTGTGCAATTACTCACAGAAAAAAAACAAAGAGAGTCAAGCTGCAGGTCAGTATTAGGGTGGAAGTAGGGGGCGTGGCTGTTAGCATCATCATCAGTCCTATGGAGCTGTGATGATAACGAGGACGTAGGACGAGGCCTAAACATAAGGATTGCACTTTGTTAAGTGTCTTCTTGTCACTAAAGTGTAAGGCGGCGCCTCCAGCGGAAGATTACAAGGTCTTTTTAATCAGCGGGTATGATATCAACGCTGTTATCGCCTCAAATGGCGCTACTGCTCACAGGTTGGCCACCGGCACTGATTAAAGTTCATTTTTAATGTGTAGTTAACCACAGAAAGTTATTATTGTACAAAAAAGCACGGGTCTCTATTGTGTAATTAATGTGTAAAAACAAAATTTTTGTCATAATTTTTACATACAGTACTACCCAGAAAATTAGAATGTTCTGAAATGGCTGTTGTATTTCTGCAATTCAACTTAAAAGGAGAATTTGACATATTATATAATCAAATAATATGCAAATCAATATATTTCTAGTTTTTTTTCTTTGGATTTTGCTGATCAGGTCTTGCAGCGTAAAATATATTGTAATTTTCTGAGTTTGTGGATTTGTGATTTTTATAAGCTGACAATCCTAACCAGCAAAGTTATAGCAAGGAACTGCTTGAGATATGTTCAATTGCCAAAATAAAACTCATTCATTTATTCATTTTACGTAATATTTTTCGGGTGGTACTGTATATGGTATGTCATTTATCATTATAAGTTTGGTTTTATGTGTGTGTGGCTCACACAAGCGGTCCAAACTAAGTGGCCCCGTGGGATTCATAAAATTGCCTGAATCTGAATCTTTCTTTGCTGATTGGTTGAGAGAAATCACATGGTTCTACTGTGTTGTAGTGAGGTGTCCATTTTAAGTTACCGTAAATGCTCTAATGATAGCCAGGGTGTTTATTTACATAAACCGCAAAGAGGATGGGGCGTTAATTGAAAGCAGGCGAAACGCATTCTATGTGATGAAAACGCATCACAATACTGTATAACAACTTTTCAAACTTTAAAAATGATTTGGAGTGCCTGTGAAAGCGGAGAGTCTTGCCGCTCGCTATGACCACATAGTCATTCATGAAGTATATTGCACAACATGGCAGCAACAGAAACAATATTGTTGTAGCGACAAGGAGAAAACTGCTCAGCCAGCGTTGCTATTAATGACGAGTCCGTTGTAACCAACAGTACGTCAGTGCACATGACTTTTTCAGGTGCATGCAGAGGCAGATAAAACTGCTTGATGGTGACACCTCAAATAAAGTTGTTGCTAAAGCATAGCTTTTACACAGTTAAGATGTGGCCTTACCTCCACTTTATGATGTGGAGGAAACATGCGCAAGCTAGTAGACTCATACATCTCATCTTAACGGGGGTGCACCGTGTGGCTCAGGTTAGTGCATAACAACAAGCGCACCCATGGGAGTGCGCTGTAAAAAAAAAAAAAACCTGAAAAATGCTTTACATAAAGTAGATATACTACAGCGTCCGGCACCCTGTTTCCACACATGCCGCAATAAATGCAGGCACTTGATGAGCACATGAATATTACAGCGGCTGTGGCCGCCGTAGCCTGGAAACGACGGCGCACGGCCCATCGCCGGGCCTGTGCAGCGGCCCCTCTCCTCTCTTAAGTGTTGCCTGGCAAAGTGGAGGACAGGCCTGTGTGGTGCATTAGCCGCTCAAGTCCTCACCTTGAATAACAGCATGTGACTCCCTATAATGGAGTGACCTCTGCATAAAGGGCGGGGTGGAGTGTTTGGGGTGTATAACCTGCAAGCGGCCGCAAGCAACAGGTTCGGACCAACATGGCGGAAGTGTGAGTGATGCTTGGGATAAATCTTCATGACGCAGATGCATGGCGGCTATTAAGCTAAAATGGAATTGACTTATGCTTCCTTTGAGGGGGGAACTATGGGTTCCTTTATAAAAGGGAACATCAGACACTAATAACATCCCTTTAAAGCCCATTCAAGACCCCTCTGTGCTCACCAACATATTATAGGAACACCTCTCAGTGTGGTGCCGCCCAAACTTTGCATTGGATCTGCATGAAATATTACTACAGGAGGAGAAAAGGCCAGCAGGTCGCAGCAGTGACGTCACAGCCTCCACGCAACAACCCACACAACTTGCAAACAATAATGTGGCGCACAAGCACCAAAAGCAGCTTTAGTGTGTGTAGCATGTTATATAATGTCACCTAAGTGGAACGAGGAAGTACTTGCAGCAATCAAGGCACACTTGTGCGCAGGGAGTGAGCTGCAACATGTTGCGTAAAAACTTCCAAAAAGACCCTGGAATGCAAAAGGCTGGCAAGTGCACACAGCCGCTTACCGATGGTGGTGATGACCGTGATGGCAAAGTAAAAGGAGCCGGCGAATTTCCACTGCACCCCGGCTCTGTGCGGCTCAGCCTCCATGATGATGGTCTCCAGCTTGCGGTAGTCGTCCTCGCTGATGTTGTACTTCCCCTGGAGGCGCCTCTCCTCGGCTTCCAGCTGCTCCTTCTCCCGCATCTCAAAGTCGGACTCCAGGGCGTCAAAGACGGCGGCCCCCACCAGCAGGTAGGTGAACGTGCAAATGATCAAGGATAAGGTCCGCACGTTTTGCCGCTTCATGGCCACCAGGAGCCGGCGAGTGAGGGGCTCATGTCCCCTCGTGTTCCTCCCCGGGATGGTGCGACGAGCGCGGTGAGGGAAGCCGAGTGCACTGCGCTTGGAGGCGGATGCGCACAGGGGCGCGCTCCGATGACGGTGGCCGAGGTGGGCGCCGGGGCTGGGGCAGCGGTACACGGAGAAGCCCAGATCCTGCTCCTGGTTCGCGGAGAGACACAAAAGACTGCTGGAGCGCCTGGACCAGGAGCCCTGCAGCCGTGAGACCCTGCGCAAGACCCGTCCGAACCAAGTCCTCCCAGTGCGCAGTGCCATCAACAAACTGCTGTCAGTACCGCCTGCTGGGTTCTGCTGCCCCAAAGTGATCCAACATGGCCTAAACGGACAACACACATCATCTAAACATCCTTCAAATCACTTGCAGAGCATCCTTCTTCTGCTTAAGTTTCAGCACCAACCTGTTCGCTGCAACATCCTCCGGCATGCACTCCTTTTCTTTTTTTTTTTTAGCTTTTTCTAAGCACACATTCCCCACGCAGAAAAAAAATCAACGTGGTATCCTAAGAAAATGTGCTGAGTGGCCAAGAAGACGAATGGCGCTGCGAAGTTGAGCCACTGTGAAGTCACGTTAAAGGAAACAGTTCAAAAATGATTTGAAAATTATTCCACTCACGCCAAATGTCATCCATGTCGCCGCAAGAGCTGTGAAGAAGAAGAAGCAGCAAAAAAAAGACTTCGAATGTCCACTCTCACGCATCTCCCTCCACCAACTCAATAGTACAAAAACAAAAAACAAAAAAAGAGAACAAGGCGTGTGTTGCCTCTCAATCTGCTTCTATTTCCACACACTCTACTACACACAAGAGTGGGCGTTGCTGCCTCCTCGTGCATCACTTTTTTCTGTAAAGAGTGCAACAAATGACTGCATCATCATCACCACCCCTCCCACCGGAGACCACGTCTTGTCATCATCGAGGAGGGAGAGCGCTGTCCGGGGTGCTGAACGAGCATCATGCTTTCCTTTTTGCATCCATGCACACGCGCACACACACACACACACCTGAACAAGGTCCCTCGCAGTAGTCTCATATGCTGGGACTCTTTTGTAGCTAAATACATTTAGTTATTAGACCGCTGTAACTGACATCTTGTAAATTAACATGTTTTTCATGATGTCCCTCAAATCTGTGCACTGTTATATTTACATAAGGCAAATGCTCAATACAGATGATGCATGGGATCTCATCCGGTTGCGTAAAACTGTGTATTAAGGCCAGCAAAGCCTTCTCTGCTGGCCTAAACACTACCAGAAATTCTAGTATTACTTTCAAATGCTGGTATTAATTTCTTTATATTTGTCTCTTGGCTGCATTGCCTCCAGTAGTGTATGTATAACATTTTTGGACCAATCATATTCAGCTTCTATGTGTTGCTATGTCAAAGTAATCTGTCCAGGGCCTTCTGAATCAGGAGTGATGGCCCATATCACTTAAACACTACTATCAAAATGGCTGTTTTCATTTAAACCAATAAGATTTCATATTTGTCTCTCAGGGCCAGCTAGCAGGCTTACAATGGCTAACTTGGGTGGAAATTTGACATTTCTGGTGAGTATTGTAGATGAATTTTACTTAAAAGTTCTATGTTTTTGTTATGCTATTAGATAAATATTGATTTTGAGCTGCTCCGGATGATGTCTAAGTGTAAAGGTTTGGAGTTGTCTGAGCAGTTTATCATCAAGGCGTTCTATTTATGAAATGTATTTGGAGATAAATAGTTAAATGGGTGTCTTCCTTCATTAATAAAGGTAAATACCTGGATGGCACAGGGTACTTGGGTTTGACTATGAGTACGTACGGCAAAAAGCATTATCTTTTCTTTTTTGTAAAAATACTGGCCCTCAAAGAGACTGCCCCACTGAAGACCCAGATACCAAATGCACAGTCCACCACTGGTGTATTGTCATATAAAAACAGCTCTCAGTATGAAGCCGAATTACAAGCATAACCAAAATAATAAACATATTATAAATACATACCACTATGACAATGTCACTTAAGACTGTGCATTATTATATTTAAATAGAATCAATTCTCTAAGCAGATGTTGAATGAAATCTCATTATATTGTGCAGAACTATGTGTTTTGTGTGTTTAGATTGGTTCTTGGCTATAACAACACCACCCAAAGAGTCTGCACATGCATCCATTGTGAAAATAACATTACAAAGTGTACCTGAGTGCATGTCGGCTTTGTGACATAACAAATGATGACCCTTATAGAATCGACAAAGACACCATAATGACATTTCATACAAGCTTTTGATCAAGCAATACAAATCCAGTTGCTGACATTGCCATGTCAAATGAAGAACTAAAAGTTATGAAATGTGCTACTTTAAATGTTGAAAATCGTATTTAATATTTATAGAGCAGCCCTCGCCCGTCCCAGAGTGTTCAACCTATATTCAACTTTCAACATCATGTCCAGGCAAGTGCAGACCACCCACAGAACTCCTAATGCATTTGTGGAGAGACGCTTTGCAGGAGGAAAAAAAAGTTTAATTATGGCATGCGCTTTGCCTCGTCTCCATGGCGATGGCTTGGAATGAAGTTACAGCATGCGATTGTCTCCATTTAGCACACTCGAGGAGTTATTTGTGGTTTGATTTTAACATGATAAAACCACATCATTCAGATCCAATCTTGCTAAATCGCCACAAAAATTGTCAATGTTAATATGGTCTGAGCATTGCTTAACAACAAAAAAATGAAAAGAGTTATATATTTTTAAAGACACACCAAAAATAGTCCAGGTTGTGCAGGGGTGTCAAACGGCAGCTGGCAATGTGAAGATGTTGCAGGGGGCATCCCTCATGACTGAAGGCCTTTGTCTGTGTGGTAATTACTGGCTTGTTCAACAGGACAACGCTGCACTTCACAAAGCCCGCCTGACAAAGGACTTCTTCCAGAGGAATAATCTCGCTGTTTTGGATCGTCCTGCACCTGATCTAAATCCAATTGAGAACACTTGAGGATGGATGGCACAGGAAGTTTACAAAAAAGGACATCAGTGCCAGACATTGGATGCCCTCTGCGAAGCCATCTTCACCACCTGGAGCAACAATCCCACTGGCCTCCTGGAAACACTGGCATCAAGCATGCCCAAACCCTTTTTTGTGCTGATTATCAAGAATGGAGCAGATACTCATTACTGAGTCCTTTTCATTTTTATTTTTATTTCTATTTAGTTGGGTTTTGGTTATGGTCTTAAGCCAACCTGTTTCATTTTAATGGTGCAATAAATTACTTACTACATTGCAAAATAAATAGTTTCACTATCATATCTTCTTCTGGCATTTTGAAGCTCTAGATAGATACTTTATTAATCTCCAAGAAAAATGCCCAGGGCTACTTAAAACATCCTAATATAAATTCAAATCAATTGCACTCAAATGCAATCCTGATTTTCATCTAAACACTATTATCCTATAGTTATCCTATACTTTTTTCTCCACCCACCCTTCTGAACTAACTTCTATAATCTCCTCCTCAAACTCCTCCACTTGCGAGTTAGATCCCATCCCCACTCACTTGTTTAAAGATACAACTCCACTAGTCAACACAGCTCTTCTCAATATAATCAATATGTCACTAGTGACAGGCTACGTTCCACAATAAGTCAAAGTGGCTATAATGAAGTCGCTTCTTAAAAAAACGAACCTCAATCCACGTGTCCTAGCTAATTACAGATGAATATCCAACCTTCCATTTTCTCCAAGATCCTAGAGAAAATAGTTGCCAATCAATGACACAGTTTCCTTCAAAACAATCATCTACTTGAAGTCTTTCAGTCAGGATTTAAAATGCACCACAGTACAGAAACAGCTCTTGTAAAAATTACTAACAACCTCCTCACTGCCTCAGACAAAGTACAATTTAGAATGGAATATAAAATTCTCCTTTTTACATATAAGGCGTTACACAGTCAGGCACCAACATATCCTAAAGAGCTTCTAGAACGCTATCAACCCAGAAGAACACTGCGCTCACAGAATTTACAATTACTTGTCTCTCCTAGAATCTTTTTTTGTAGAATGGGAGGTAGTTACCTTCAGTTACCAGGCTCCTCTGTTATGGAACCATCTGCCCAACTCAATCCTGGGGGGCAGACAGCCTCTCATTATTTAAAAGTCTACTCAAAACGAACCTCTTTGCTAAAGCGTACAGGTAAAACTGACCATTGATATGCTGATATGTATCGGAGACAATTCTCTTTGTTCCTTGGTCTAAGACTAGGACTTCTGGCTTGATCTTCCATGTATCCCTCTATTATTTTTATATCTCAGCCCAACCGGTCGAGACAGACGGCCACCCCGCAGAGCATGGGTTCTGTCCAAGGTTTCTTCCTCAGAGGGAGTTTTTCCTTGCCTCCGTCGCTAAATGCTTGCCCATGTGGTGTTTCAGTTGGCTCTCAGTGACCTTCATGTGTGAAGTGCCAGGAGATGACTGGTGTTGTGATTTGGCGCTATACAAATACAGTAGAATTGAATTGAATTTGAATTACAAAAATAAAAAACGTTTTAAACAACTATGAATTTATTTTACTTAAAGTGTCAGTTTTTGTATGAAATGCTACTACATTCTTTAAAACCTTGTCAGAATATGTTGTGGAGCATACAAGTGATGAAATGTTTAACATTTCCCAACAAAAAAAAAAACAACTCAATTTAAATAAATTATATGATTTATTCTGGGGGCTACCAATAACGAGCTTAATTACCATATTTTTTCGGACTACAGGCGGCTACTTTTTTTCTCCCTTAGAACCCTGCGGCTTTAATAATGAAGCACATTGGGTGTGTTCAAATTTTCTACTGACTTAACGCGAGTGTTCCAACAACACTCTTAAGTTTCGAGTGTATCCGCGCGCGCTCTGCGTATGCTGTTCAACATATAACCAGCCCTTTAGCCGGCTCGGCCCCCGGCCTCCCCCGCACTTCCTCACTGGGCACCGACCTGGAAAGGAATTTGGGGTGGCACGGCGCAGCGACAGTAAATACAGTTGTGCTCAAAATATTAGCAGTGCAATGTGACGAACCAGATGAATGACTGTTATTAGTATATTTTTATTGCTACATGGCAAACAAGTTACCAGTAGGTGCAGTAGATTCTCAGAAAACAAACAAGACCCAGCATTCATGATATGCACGCTCTTTAGGCTGTGCAATTGGACAATTAGTACACAGTGAAGACAGTGAAGCATGGTGGTGCAAGCATCATGATATGGGCATGTTTTGCTGTTTGTTGTGAAACATGTTTGTTGGGACTGTTTGTCGCATAGCAGGGATCATGGATCAGTTTGCATATGTCAAAATACTTGAAGAGGTCATGTGTCTTATGCTGAAAAGGACATGCCCTTGAAATGGGTGTTTCAACAAGACAATCACCCTAAACACACTAGTAAACCAGCAAAAGTGTCACGTTTCGGGTGACTCGGCATGGTGTGACGATCCCGAGGATGCAGAGAGCTGGACGCCCGGCAGGTAAGGTGAATGTTCTTTTAATGAGGAATTGTGCTGCAGAACAGCAGCAGCGAAACACAGAAGTGAACGTAACGCAAACAGTAGAGAAAGTAACACTAGCCACATAAAAGTAACACGGAACAAGGGGGAAAAAAAACAATGAGCCGACACCCGAGTGGCGCGCACACCTGAACATAAAGAGGAAGGAACTAAACAAGAAACAGGTGCTCGTAATTAACAAAAGGCGAAAAAACTAGGAAACGGCCCGGAAAACACGAAACCAGGAAAATAACAACAACACGGGCAACTAACTAGAACTAAACCAAAACTGTCACGAATACAAAATACAGACTGTGACAAAAAGCTTGGTTCCAAACCTACAAAATTAATGTTATGGAGTGGCCATCCCAATAACCGGACCTTAAACCAAAGCAGGGGTGAGATCAAAAAATGCTGTTTCTGAAGCAAATCCAAGAAATGTTAATGCATTGTGGAATGTTGTTAAAGAATGTTGGAGTGGAATATCAAAGGTGCCGCAAGTTGGTTGACTCCATGCAACACAGATGTGAAGCAGTTATAAAAAAAACTCTGCTCATACAACTAAATATTAGTTTAGTGATTCACAGGATTGCCAAATACCAGAAACAAAAGTTTGTTTTTGTGTTTGTAAAGTCAACAGCAGGAACTGCTATTTTTTTTAAACACCCCTTTTACACCGGTGCCCTATTGCACCGAGTGTGCATATCATGAATGCTGGGTCTTGTTTTCTGAAAATCTACTGCACCTAATGGTAACTGGTTTGGCATGTAGCAATATAAATGTACTAATATAAATACAAATATAAATAATAATTTTGAATACTAATGTATTTTTTTTTCCAGTTAACCAAAATGATATAGTATTTCTTCTTTTTCATTTTTGTATGAAATGCTATGAAATCTTTAGCAGTATTGTCTGGCAAGTAGACGGTTGGAGTCCGTCTGTTCATGTTATTGTCACCATCAAGGTTTTTCAATACTTATAAAATGTCACTTTGTTATTGTAATATAGTTGTTATAATAGTTTGTTATATTCATTCATTCATTCATTTTCTGTACCGCTTATCCTCATTAGGGTCACGGGGATGCTGGAGCCTATCCCAGCTGGCTTTGGGCGAGAGGCGGGGAACACCCTGGACTGGTCGCCAGACAATCGCAGGGCACATATAGACAAACAACCAGTCACACTCACATTCATACCTATGGACAATTTTAGAGTCGACAATTAACGTAACATGCATGTTTTTGGAATGTGGGAGGAAACCGGAGTACCAGGAGAAAACCCACACACGCACGGGGAGAACATGCAAACTCCACACAGAGATGCCCAACAGAGATTTGAACCCAGGTCTTCCAGATCTCCTGACTGTGTGGCCAATGTGCTAAACACTCAGCCACCGTGCGGCCTAGTTTGTTATATGAAATTTCAAATCAAAACATAAAATGTCTTTTTCAATAGTTAAAAATATTATCACTACAAAATCCTACCGCCGTTAACCAAACGTTGCTCGGTTTCCACGCACTTGTGTGATTGAAATACAAAGGAATGCTGAATCCACTCATCTTTTTATCCTAGCAAATGACTATTAAGGTTATGTGCATCTTTTGAGACAGAATGAAACAGGTTTTTTTTCCTGCTATTAATGCGTGTGTTGTATGTCAAAATGATGTATGCCAACTTGGCTGGCGGGTTTAAGTTGCGTGCGTTCTGCAGCAGTTCTTGTCACGCGGGGAAACATCATTGTCTCCATGATGATTTGTAATGTCTGTCAGGCATCAACACTACAGGCTCGTCATGATATAATTCTCCGCGAGCAAACGCCGTCAAATCAATAGTGTCTAGGCCTAAACGCGACAACACACATGACCTTACCGGGGAGAATGGAAACATAATTAACTGCAGCATTTTAATGACTCGTCTCATGTCTTCCAATCGGCTCGTGCATTTTTATTTATTTATTTTTATTGTGCCTTCTTGATTGATGAAGTGATTTTCAAGATGGCCGTGATGAAGGAGGCCTTCAGTGGCCGCTGCTAATAGAAGCAGACCAAGAACATCATTCATACGCTAACAAAGTTTTTCCTTTGCTCTTCTGCATAGGAACACAAAGTATTACATCGGTAAAACAGAGCGGGACCTCCAAATGAGGAACATTAGACTTGAAAGTCGCATGAAGCAGTCGTCATGCATGATGTCACGCCGGATGCAATCAAATCTTGCAAGATTGCAGCACGGTGAGCGTTTTTTTACATTTACAAATATTGTAATGCTATGATTTTTTTCCAATAATATTTTAACAATTTTCTCAAAATATTAAAATATTTCTTCCCAATCTAATTTTCCAAGAAATTGGTTAATTTTGTTTCTCACAATATTATGACTTTAAAAACATTTATTTCTTTATTATTTTTTAATACAAATATTTCACATTTCTTAGTGGGTTTTTTTTGTTTTTTTTTTTACAATTTTTTAAACTCCTAATATTGTCACTATATTGCCATAATATTTTAACTTTAATATCAGAATATTGTAACTTTTCCCCCAAAACAAATTTGACAAAAAATGCAAAGTGTTTTTGTAGGTTTCTTATCATTTTAAACTAGAAAAAGAACAATTTTTTTCCATGATTATTTTAAACATTAACACATTCATTGGGGCGCTGCAATGATGTCAGCTTCCCTCTGGATGCTGAGCTCCAGCCTCCTCTGGCTCCCTCTGGTGGACAGAGGCAGTATTGTAGTGCCTTCCACCATTTTCTACGCTGCTTGTCCTCTAATGAGATGCTCAGCTTAGACGAAATGCCATATGGAACATCTTTAGAGTTGTTTTTTCATTTTAGGTTCGTATTGGTAAATGTCTGTATATTTCTCAAGTATACATTTTGTGTGATAAGTTGCTGTGTGATGAGTTTAGATAGATAAATAGATACTTTATTCATCTCCAAGAGAAATTTAGGTTTCAAGCAGCTCTCCAAGCATGTCATGTTATAAACTTAATCACTTGCGCACAGCACAACTCAAATACAGGAAATAGAATAGAAGGATAAATAAATAATATGTAACTCTTCACTTCCAATTTGTAGTACAATAACACAAAATAAAATAAATAATTATCAATACATAAATACTTAAATAATTAATCAATACATAATCATTCATAATAAAACAAAATAATATAAAACATAATTAAGTAAAAAGTCCAGTCCGGTGTGTGTTTTATTTATTTATTTTTTTTATCTCTCTCCCACTTTGTTGAAATGCTGCATGGCGGGAGGAATGATCTTCTCAGTCTGTCAGTGGAGCAGGACAGTGATAGTAATCTTCCACTGAAACTGCTCTTCTGTTGAGAGATGATGCTGTGCATTGGATGATGTTGGTTGTCCACAATGGATTTGCGCTTCCTCAGTGTTCTTTGCTCTGCCACAGATCGGGCTGTCAGCTCAGTGGCAATGACAGAGCCTGCTTGAGGCTGCTCCCCCAGCACACTACTGCATACAGGAGGGCACTAGCTACCACAGTCTAGTAGGAGATCTGTAGCAGCTTCTTGCATACATTGGAGGATGCCAGTCTTCTGAGGAGTACAAACGGCCCTGTCTGTTCCTACACAGTGCATCCATGTTGGGAGTCCAGTCCAGTTTGTCATCCAGATGCACTCCCAAGTATTTGTAGGTGTGAGCCACCCACATGTGGTCACCTTTAATGAGAACAAGTTCTGGGTATGTCCTGTTTCTCCTGAAGTCCACCACCATTTCCCTGGTTTTGGTGGTGTTGAGGTGCAGGTGGTTTGCGTCGCATCAATTGACGAAGTCCTGGACCAGTTTTCTGTACTCATCCTCGTGTCCATTTCTGATACATCCTACGATAGCCGTGTCATCCGCATACTTCTGTACATGGCAGAGCTCAGAGTTGCACTGAAAGTCGGACGTGTACATGGTAAACAGAACAGGAGAGAGCACAGTCCCCTGCCAGCTCCTGCGTTGCTGGTCACAGTGTCAGACCTGTAGTTCCACATATTGAGGTCTGCCAGTCAGGTAGTCTGTGATCCATGCCACCAGGTGTGATCCTACTCCCATCCGTGTTTTCCCCAGGGAGCAGAATGTTAAAGCCTGTTCAGCCTCAGGGGACCACTTCCTGAATGAGCGTGTAGTTTTTGGTAATTTCCTCACTTTTGGTGTATAGTGAGGTTTTAGCAGTATTGGGTTATGGTCTACCTTCCCCAATGCAGGCAGGGGCGTGGCACTGTATGCATTTTTGATGTTTGCATACATCAGTTCTATGGTTCTGTTGCCACTGGTGTAACAGTCCAGATAGTGGTAGAAGGCAGCCAGTGTTTTATCAAGTGTGACATGACAGAAGTCCCCAGAGAACAAGACGAGAGCTGGGTGCTTTGTCTGCAGTTTATCCATCGCGCGTAGTGTATGATGTCACACGCAGCCCCCGCACCAGCCCGTGGAGTTATGTAAACAGCAATAAAAATGGCATGACTGAACTCCCTGGGCATGTAGTAGGGACGTAGGCTGACAGCCAGGAGTTCAATGTCCCTACTGCGAATTTTGAGTAAAGACCTCCTGCAATTTCCAGTGCATTGACAAATTCGTTGTCAGTTTTAGCTTAGTTCATGATTGGTTCCTGTCAAAGAGCTGCCTGGTCGTCAAGCAGACATTTTATGACGTGGACAACTGGGCCTTATACACCGGTGCAGCTTACATAAGAACAAACGTGTTTTTTCCTCTAAATGTATTGGGTGTAGCTTATACACCAGAATTTACGGTAAATATGGCCCCTATAATTATAAAATGTTACTTAAAGCAATACAAATACAGTTAATAACGGTTTATAATGGTGACAGTTTAAGTCAAGACTTAAACAGACTAAGTCAATTTTTATTTCTTCCTATGGTAAAAAAAAAAAGTTTCCAAAACTAAACATCGTCCGTGTAGTGAGGAAAATCCCTTAAAAAAAAAAAAGAAGTATCTTAGCTTTTTACAACATATAAGGGGGTTATTTACTAATAATTGTTTTTTGTTTTTTTTTTTACAAGTGCTTGCTTTCGCCGAGAAGGTTGCATCTCTCGGCCCTCATTAGTGGATGGAGTTCGTTCAGTCGTCATGGCGACAGTGCAGTTATCACAGGATCTATGTATGGAACTTTGGATCCTCCCCCTCCGAGATAAGACACATTTTCCAATATTGGAGTAGTTGTAGCGCACACAGAGCCATTATGCAAGCAGTATAGAGCATACATCATTCCAGTCACATATGGACAGTAAATATGCAGAGTATAAGCAGAGGGTGAGGACTCCTCAGCTCTCACACTCAATAATCCAAGCTCTGTGTGGCATTATTTGCATATCAAGGTGGAAGGTGGGACTTTATGAATGGACGTGACTTAAGAGTAGAAAAGCACAGAAAAGAAAAAATGGGGTTTAATTGGACTCGGGCCCTCCGGAGCATGTTCATTTGCATGAATGTTTTCGTGTGGAGGAGCGCTGCAGAATATTCAGTAGAGCTCCGGGATGTCTTTGCTATCAAGTAAAAGTCATTTGCTCTGCGACAGCTCTTTTTAACACGCTCCTCTTTTAACTACTGTAACCGGCGGAGCGCATTTTCTACTTGTGTCAATCACACCCCAGAGAAAAGACACAAAAAGTGGGAATTTTCTGCATGAAAAAATGCCTTGAATACATGCATACTCATGCTTTTGTATTCATTTCCATTGTTACCTTCAATTTTCCAACAGGTTCTACAAAATATCAAAAACCCATCCATAAAATGTAATTATTTTGGTTTAAAACACAATATGGGGGAACCTACGGAGCTTGGCGAGTGCTTTCTTAGATACACAAGCAATGCAGTAACTGGCTCAAGAAAATAGCTAGAGTGCCTTGGGGGGAGAGATGAATTCTGCCTAGCAACAATAACTTGGCAGCAATGTTAATTAAAAAAAAAGTTATTACAAAACAAATAATCAAAGCTTGTGTCTTCCTTTTCCTTTCAACTCTCACTGTCCTTTCTCTGCAGTGTGAGGCAGCAGTGAGTGGCTAAAAAACAGGACGGTGACTTGGGGGCACAAACTAATTCTACCTAGCAACAAAAATCATGATCAGGAATTAATAATCATAATAATAATCAAAGCAAAAGTGTTCATTCCTGTCTCTCTCAGCCATCTCTGTCCTTAGGAAGATCTTCAAATGTGACAAGATTTCTTGTCACGAAAAACTAAGGCTGGGACAGTAACGAATATATTATTTATCACACAATCAATGAAAATGTACTTTACATGCCTCCAACCAAAAAAAAAGAGAGTTCACAATGGTTTCTGCACATTGCGAATGGGATGAACAGAGTGGACCCTTTAGTCAGTCTCTTTGTCTCAGAGGGTGAAGGCGGGGCCGCTGGCATACACACAGAGTGCCGAAAATGTAACATAATATTCTAATCAGTAGATTAAAATATATTGTCATTATTTTTTTTCACTGTACTATTCTTAAAAGTGATGTTAAAATCTCCTCTCGTTCTCATAGACCCAATCTCATGTATAGTTTTGTCCGAATGTCTCGTCTCATCTTCATCGGAAAGGCTTTTTGGCCTTCCGTCTATTGATAAAGGAGACCCACACGGGCATCATGTAGACACGAAGTGAATGAATTACCATAATTGGCTCATTTTTATGTTATTTTGTACTATTTTAATTCCTAACACATCTTCTCCATCAAAGTTTGTGTAAAATGTTAATATCAAGGACGGCACCATGAAATCAGTCAACTCTCCCAGTGCATTAAAATGTACCCACAATGACTCAATAACGCTGGAAAAGGGTGCAGGCTCAGTAATACTCACATTTCCTGTGCAAGAGTGTTGTGTCCAAATCCCTCTGTGTGCCTCTTTCGGTGCTGCAACAAGATGTAACACCTCGAGGGGGCTTGTGTACTATCCCACTCCTGCCAAGTGAAGAGATCATACACTGTCCAGACACAACATTAGGTACACCTATACAGAGGACTGTCGGTGACGATATTTTCTTTTAATGTATTTACAACACTTAAATGTCACATTGTGAGTCATGTTATCGGTATTTCAGTACAGACAGAAATAACTTACATGATTAACGTGACATCCTAGGTAAGGACTAAATGTAGCTCGGTAGGTTAGTTGCCTAGCTACAATTGTTGAAAGGACATTTGCATGCCTAACAGTCAACCAAGCCCCTTCAGGCTGCAGCCTGTAGAGGAGGGTCCAGAGTTCTGATGTGGACGCTGGGCAGGGTGAACCAAGCTAAGGGCAGTTCTCGTCCGGCGCTGTCATCTTGAAACTTGATATTAAGGTAAAAATCTCCAGTGTAGAGGAAGAGCAGAGCGCCCACGCAGACAGACTTGTCTTTGGGTTTGACCTGCGCATGTAGAAGAAGCAGTAGAGGATCATTAGCACTTCTTCTTTTAACGGTCTACACTTGGCAGCCCACAGAAAATGACAGGAACCTTGGTTTAGCTTTGACTAGCTAAAAGGCACCAATCTTGATTCACATTTCTAAATCCCAATAACGCACCATCAGCAAGAGAAAATAACAAAAAAACAGTTGTGTGTACTAACTTATTTTTGCACTTAGTCGTTCCTCGTTTATCGCGGTTACTTGGTTCCAGGCCCGACTGTGATAAGTCCATTTCAGCAAAGTAGGCTTCAATATCATTAAATAGAATATTTTCATAGTTATGCCATAAATAGATACAATTTTAACACAATTTGAGCCATCCAGATATGAAATAACACCCATATAGTCACCCTTACATTTGCACTACCCAATATAGTTGACATAGCAGAAATAAAAAAAGACATTCAAGATAAGACAGGGACTATTGTCTCATCAATGTTATGTAATGGCTTTATGCTTGTATTACCCATTGTAGTTGACATAATTAGAGCATATAAGTCATTTAAGACATAACTAAGACTCGTGCTCATCTGTGTCATAGTAGATTTTGTTTCCTATAGGACCTCAGAGGCAGGCGGACAGGAAGTGGCTTCAGACTGAGTGCTAGCTTGTCGTGGGTTATTATGATTATTATTATTGTGACTGTTTGAGATCATTTAAGCCTTCAATAAATGCCTGTTCGGGCAATCACGTATGATGCTTGTCTCACTAAACAATTCCTGATGCCTAGTGGCCAAAGTAAAATATTACATTCACAATTGCAATGCTTCTGCCTTGAATTTGTATGTAGCCATTTTTATGCTTGCAATGCTTGATTTAGGCAAGAATAAATACAATTTGCTTAAATAAAAACATTTTAAACAAATAAAGAGGATAAGCGGTATAGAAAATGAATGAATATTCTATCAAATCATTAATGAATAAATTCATTTTTGAAAGAAACACAATAGAGTCAGGGTGCCATGTAGCGAGGTGACTGCTGAAAATGTAACAATTTTACCACGCCGCCAGTTTGACCCTGGAACAAATGAAAGCTGAATCTACTGTTTCCTGTGGGGGAAATGCATTCTAGATTTAAACATACAGCATCCTGGGTCTCAGCCCTCTGGGCACAAATGAGCATATGGGTTCCCTTAAGTACGCTAAATGTTTTTCATTGGTAGAATATTAACATATTACGCTGTTAGATTCTGATTTCAAAAAATGCTTTCAAATGACGGGAATATAAAGCATTTAAGCAGAGCATTCGCATGCATGTTTGTGGCAAGAGTAACAATTTCTAGAGTGTCAATAGTGTGCTGTAGTGACCGTGTCAATGTAGAAGGTGTTGGACCCGATGAAAGTCACGGCCTCGCCTAGGTCATAGTTCTGAACCCCGTTCTGGTAGTCCTGGTAGGGCACCACGGTCAGCGCCAGGGGCCCCACTGAGTTTTTGCTCAGGTTGGTCAGCTTAATCTCCAAGGACACCGCGTCACCCACTCGGCAGTCGGCCATCACGTCGCAGTCGCACGGCTTCCCGTTGACCAACACATCTATGGAAGACAGGAGAAAGAATTATGTATGTGCTTTGAAAGCGCTGAGGCAAAATGGAATGCAGTACCTCACTGTAACCAGCAGAGGCGCTGTTGCTTCTGTCTTAACTAGTTTGCTTGGCTAAAGAATATTAAAACGTGAACTACATCCAAACTATAGAAACACCTGCAAGCAGCATTATCCTGCTCAATACAACACTGGCATAGAAATAGGAGTACAGATCAATTTTTAAAATATATAATTTCAATCTTTTATGCACCATACAACTGGGGAAGAAAACACATTTATATAAAATGAAATGATTTGTTTTGTTATGCTGCACTACAAAAACAAAACACAAACATTGTTGAATGAACTTTATTTTTATCTTTAAAGGTATTTGTATGAAACTTTGCCAAGGTTTGTAATTTTATTATTGTTATCACAAATATAAATAAAAAAACTCATTATGACAAAATTTGTATATGCTGTATCTACGGTGAGGTCTGATGTTGAAAAGACTTGATGTGGTTAGACTAGAAAAAACTTATATATTCAATTTAAGATTTTCATGAAAGGGTTTGGTCTTGGTGTGAGTGCGGTCCTACGCAAATTAGCCTGATTGTTATGATCGGGCCACCGTTTAAGTAACTTGCTGTAAGACGTTACTCGGTTGTGTTATTTTACGCTCTGATCTTATGACCCAACTTGCCTGAAATGAAGAGGGCAACGCCGCAATCTGAACAAGTGAACCCCCCCAAAACAAACACACACACACACAACCACACACCAACATACATGCACGCCAAATGTCACACGCGTTGTGGTGTCACGCCTGCGGCTGTGATAAACACTGTGAGTCACAGCAGCTGACGACGTGTGACAAGCTGATGAGAGAGCTGAGTCGTGTTTGAGAGGAAAGATAGACTGATATTGGGGTGATGCTTGTGTGTAGTGAGAGGCGGGGGGCACTACCAATACTGCACTGTCACGGGAGAAAAAGTCCACACGGGGAAACACTAAAGTAAACACAAAGTTTTGTGGTTACAAGCACGCTTCCTTCCACCCATACTCAGATGAGAAGCCCCGACTTCTCTCTCCTCGGCTGCTTCATCCAGCTCCTCCCAGCAGATCCTGAGGCGTTCCCAAGCCAGTTGAGAGACATAGTCTTTCCAACATGTACTAGATCTTCCTCAAGGCTTGCCCCAGGGAGGCATCGTGACCAGATGTCCAAACTACCTCATCCGACTTCTCTCAATGCAGAGGAGCAGCTGCTCTACTCAGAGTTCCTTCTGGATGACAGTGCTCCTCACCTTATCTCTAAGGGAAACGCCAGCCAACTCTAAATTTCCGAATATAATATCAACAGATACCAATTTGTGTACCATCCCACCTCATCCAATCCCTGTTGTGGAATTAACATTTATCTGTTGTGAAGCTAATGGATACAGCATCAGCAATTAGCTTCTTGACGTGGCTGTAAACCACTTTGTAAAACATCTAAAAAATACTTGTGATTGGGCATTGGCAAAGCGTGGCTCGGGGAACTGCACAAGTTTGGTGAATCCAGCATCTAGCACGATAAAAAGGGCAGTTTTTGATTTTATGATTAATGGCTTTTGCCCTGGAAATTGGAAGTACAGTGGAACCCCGGCATACGAAATTAATTTGTTCCAAAAGGATTTTTGTAAGTCGAATATTTTTGGAACCCCGAACAACATTTAACATGTAAATTGGCTGTAAATACAATAAAAAAAAAACACTGTTGTTCACATTTAATACTGTATAAATTGTAATACAAATATAATGTCATAATAAAACCTGAAATAGAATGTATATTGAGTTAAAATTCTAAAAGTTTCTTACCTTTAATACGCAGCAAAGTACAGTACGTAAACTGGCAGCTATAATCAGAGAGCATTACGTCATACGTAGCACATGTACACTTCCGCCGTGCCTCCAGTAGGTATACTCCCCGCAGGCTGCAGAACAACATTTTTGCAGAGTGCAGGGAGAGTTAGGCCACCATATGTGAATGGATTGTGGATGCCTGGGCTAAGGTTTCTGCTTTAACATTTGTCCGAGCTTTCACGAAAGCCGGCATCATTGCTGAACAGCCGACTGACAACGAGACTGACGGCCGACAATGATGACAGGGAGCCCGGCATGTATGACTGCCAAATTGCCCAGCTGTTCAAGTCAGATGCAGAAGATGGATTTGTGGGAGAAGTGGAATCAAAATACAGTGAGTGTATTGTTAAATAGTAGAATTAAGTTCAACTAAACTGCTTTGTTTCTGTTGCCTTTTTTGTAGAGCGTATGTTTTAGCATGCGCCTTAAAATACGGTAAATGAGGAAAATTCCCAAAAAACAAGTTTTGGCAAGATCGACAAACTTCCGTAAAGCGAATTATTTTTTGTACGCCGAACCAAAAAAAATCTGAAATGTATTTTCGTATCCCGGAATTTTTGTATTCTGGGGCATTCGTATCCCGGGGTTCCACTGTATTTGCATACGTGTAAGAGATGTACTCACTTTTATGAGTTACTGTAGTAGCAATAGTCCTAGTGACAGAGTACTTTTGTCACGTTTGGTTACCACTTCAGTCTTAGTGACACAGCTACTGATGAACGCGTTTTTTCCTCGTTGTTCTGTCCTTTCTTTCTCTACTCTTGTATCCCTCTTTCATCTGTCAGGGGCTGTTATTGAAAGCCGCCCTCAGAAAGGTATTTTTGTATCTCGGATTTTTTGTATTCCGGGGACTTCGTATCCCGAGGTTTCACTGTATTGAAGGAAGAAGTCTTGGTTCCACCTCGCATAATCAACTCTTTGCGGCCACTACAAATCGCAATTTCAATATCCTAAGGAGACACAGCAGACATAACATTATAGTCAGGTACAGAGCGAGCAAGCTTGTTACTGCAAGCTTGTTTACACACTTCAGACGGGGGTACCCTTATTAAGCATTTTTTAAATCGGTTTTCATTATAGGAAAAAAAAACCTTTACTAATATAGGCCGATATTACATTTTTATGCTATTATTGGACCGATATTATCGGACAGCCCTACTCATGACCCACCACTGAAAAAAAAAACCCAACAACTCAACTTTAGCCCTTATAGTAACAATACGTGCAGCGCAATAATGCAGAATATGCCTTGTGCTGGGTGGATGAATACCCAGGCCTGCTCAGCCACACTAAGAAATAATAACCTCGCTCATTAGTTCACTTTTTACACTTCATTGTGTCTCCCAAGCAGCAGTGCGCCAAAGAAAAGGAACTCGAACATCATAAAAAGCTCAGATAAAGGAGATACACCCAATAATACTGGTCTCTCTTTTGGTCCGAACTGCTTGACTGCCAGGACCATCATTATAACAACAAATGCAAGAGGAGTCGTGGATTTTGTTCGCTGCTACAAGGAGATCTGGGAAAAGAAGAGGGGTTATCCTTCCAGACTAGCCTGGGACAATATTTTAGAAGGCTAGACAACCACAGGAATAAAAATAAGGACTTCTCTTTGTATTACTGTTTAATTTAATTCTTGTATTTCATATTTGTATTAATGTATTTTACATGTCCCTCGTGTGTGCTGTGTACAGTGTGAGTGACCTAAGGGTTCATTTACATTTACATCATCTTTACATTTACTACATCATTCATTTACTTACATCTAGGAACTGTGCGCTTTAGTCGGATTTCCTACAAAACAACAAATGTACTCTTATTAGTAGAATGCAAACATTATGGAGCTATGTGGAAATGATTCATTTTAATACTTAAACTTCATATACAAAACAAATCTTAAGACTTCATTTCCAGTACTCCAAGGATCACCTTAAAAGCTCATCCTAACCAACCCTGTTCAGAGCAGTCGGTTTTAATGGGCCAGTATGACGTTTTTCTTTGAAGTAAAAAATTGTAGCATAACATAATATCCCACAATGGCAAGTAATGGGCATATTCCTATTGCATCTAATTTGCCCAAACAAATATGTCTAGACTTTCTTTGCAGGTAAGTCTACTGGTTTGTCCACTCTGTTCAGTCTTGTTGTGGCTGTCGCTATTCAATCTTCTGTATAAACACAAGAAAAATACTGTAATAGAGCAAAGAAAATAATGGAATATTTTTGCCAGAAAAAGGCACTAAAAATAATTTTATACACTTCCTTATGTTTCTAAAAACAACAACGGTGGTTTCACCAGGTCTCTTATTATTTCAAAACAGTAAACCGCAATCAAACATCACAACAAACAGGATCAACAGGTGGCTCTAGCATTTCTTTGTTGCCACATGCTCATAAATGCATTCAGAAGAATTGATCTGTTTATTAATCAACCTTCTGGGGCTAACAGGAGCCTGCAGCAGCAACAAGGTGTTATGTAACAGACGCTTGGATCGCGTGCAGCCTCTGGCCAGATGCTGCAGTCTGCAGAGTTGAAACGCTCGCTGTAGATGCTGCTGCAGGAGTCGCCACAGCAACCATAGGGCGGACAAGACAAGGGCGGGGGGTTAAGAAAATAATAAAAACAGCGCAAGACGACACCTCACTCATTGTATAAAAACTACTGATTAAACTGAGGAAAAAAAAGATGTATTTGCATGGTTATGGTTGCATGTTTCCACTGGGGTTACAGTGGAAAAAAAAAGACATTTTTATTACACGTTTGTAAGAGGAATCGCTTAGTGAAGTAAGGGCAAACATGTACATCAAAGATTATGTCTGTAGACGTGGCTATTAAATGCCACTTTTGGAGTATTGATCGACCATCATAATCAGGTAGATAAGGGGTGTTCAAGTGTGGTCTGGGGTCTATTTGCAGCGCGTGGCTGTTTTTTTTTTTTATTGGCCCGCAGCACATTCTGAACACATCTTTGAACATGTAAAAAAACAAAAAACAAAAAAACAACAAAAATGGAAATACCAGTAGTAATGTTGCAAGAATAGTCTGATGAGAAAAATGTGGGAATTTAATGTGAGAATGACAAAATATGAAAATAAAGTTTTAATTACAAAAGGAAAATGTACAAAAAAAAAGCTAAAATATTAGGAAAAAAACAGAAGAAAAAACAGCTGTAATATTACTGGAATAAAATCAAAACAGTGGTAATGTAACAAGAAAAAGTCAAAAATTTTCAAGAATAAACTTATTTTTAAAATTTATGCTACTTAAAATTTAAGTAGCATAGCGTTGAAATATTGAAGACAAATTTTTTAAACTCATATTATTATAATATAACATATTATGTAATATTATGAGAAACATACCGAACAAAATAAACCTTTTGGCAAATAAGTGGAATAAAGTCTAAATATTATGGTAATAAAGTCATAAGATTATGAGAAGAACATTTACAAACATCATTTAAGAAGAAAGTTAAAAAAAACAAAAATGGGGGAAAAAAAGCAAAGATTCCTGTTCAACTATATCATTGGCCCTTGCATGCTTTCATATGTTATCAAAATCACAGTGGTGCTCCTAATAACCACTTTGCAAGCTAATATACCTATATTATCTGTAATGTAGTGGTATCAGAATTCCAATTATACTTCTGGTTTTACAGATGAGACAGTAGCTTCCGATTTTCCCGTTGTAACCGCACAACAGATTGATTTTAAGAAAAGAACACACAGTTACTGCATGTTCTGCCCCATCCAGGAGTCACTGCAGGAGGAAAATCAATACCTATCAGATTGGAATCACTACAATGGTTCAGATACATCTCAGAGGCCACAAATGATAGGCTTTTGTGTTTACGCCACAAAACATCCACGAATGTCAAGGAAGTACAGCATGATCCAGTTGCTTGAAGTCACTGATGTTTACTTATGGTGTGACAAAGTATACTATGTTTATCCAAGTAGCTGCCCAATATAAGTCAAAGCTTCAATCTGAAAGGATGCTGTTTTGTGAGCACTTGGGCTTTAATTTTCAATAATCCAGAAGGGAAAAATGTGTAGCTTGAAATGCAACACAAAGAAAGAACAGCAGTGAAAAACAGCATCCGAAAATATGTTCCTTGTTCTGAGTCTGAAGGTACGGTTCCATCCAGATGGTCAGAAGATGTCAGTTCAAGCGAATCACATAAATTTGGAAAATAATTTGGGTTATCTCCCTCTCCATAGATAGCGCCGAGCAGTGAAGCGTGGAAAAAAACAGCTGCCATGTAAATATGATCTGATAACAATGTGTTTATTTGCGCAAAAATATACTAGCAACATGCACGTTTATCTATCGTTTCAGTTCATGCCCATATAATATAACGATTATCGTATGAACGCAGATCTGATTCCTTATCGGGCCCTAAAGCACACAGAGAACCTAATGAGTTTTCCTCCCGAAAAGTCAAGCGGTATTCATTTTGTGACTATGTAGTGTCGCTTCTTGTGAAGGCTGCAGATTTAAAAAAATGTAATTATAAAGTCATGCTGACGGAGTGTATTGATTCTGGCAGGAGATGTAGTAAAAAAAGAATGCAGTTTTAACAACCTTTAAACAAGTCACTTATAATAAGGTGGAGTCGGCTTTTCATTAGCTTCTTTCACACAGCTCCCCTGCAAAACTGCCCTCAACAGGAGATCCACCCTTGCCTTTTACACAGAACAGCAAAAGTGTGTATGCTTTCATACAGCAATAAGTCATCCCGCATCCAGATCGTGGCATTACCTTTCTCACAGCCACTGTCCGGCCTCTGTTACTGCTCTGACACTTGGAATTTTTGGCTGAACAACGCCATCCCTGTCCTGTGTTCTAGTGCCCTTTGTACAAATCAAATGCCTGGAAAAAATGTGGGAAAACGCCGGGTTTTATAGGCTCTGTAAAAGGCTAGCTTTGCTGCTTCAGAGTCAACCAAAGCAACGGATTAAAAGAAGGTTTTGGGCGTACAACATGATGGGTCCGTCAGAACGTCGACAAGAAAAATTATGGAACAATGTTGGATTTTACAGCCTGTGCAAAAAGGGCTACTGAGCTAGCTTAGCTAGCATCCACGGGCAACCATCGCAATGACGACGGCTAATACTGTCCTAAACCTGAATAAATTAAACTTTTCCGGAGTAAAAGATAACCACTAAAATCCTGTGAGTTATTCACATGATGTGTTGGTGCCATTTTTACAAAAAAAGTTGACGGCAATGACGGCAAACCGGAAACACGCTGCATAAAAGCGGCTACTGAGCGAGCGGCTTCCAAGGCTACCAATACAATGAAGTTCGCTACTACCGTCCCCAAACCCAAATAAACTGAAGATTTATGAGGTCCAATGTAACCATAGAAATACTGTTAGTTAGTCACATGATGTTTTTGTGGTACTTTCCAGAACAACATAAAACGAGGGCTTTTATAGACCAACTGTGTAAAAAGGGGCTATTGAGCTAGCTTAGCTACATCAAAGGGTACCAATGTAATGGCGCTCGCTAATACTGTCCCAGACCCAAATGAAGAAGGTTTATGGGGTAAAATGTCAGTCAGTCAGTCACCAGTCAGTCATTTTTTACACCCGCTTATCCTCATTAGGGTCGCGGGTATGCTGGAGCCTATTCCAGCTGGCTTTGGGGGGAGGCGGGGTACACCCTGGACTGGGTGTATAGACAAACAAACATTCACACTCACATTCACACTCTAATGGACAATTTAGAGTCCCCAATTTCCCTAACATGCATGTTTTTGGAATGTGGGAGGAAACCGGAGTACCCGGAGAAAACCCACACACGCACGGGGAGAACATGCAAACTCCACACAGAGATGCCCAACGGAGATTTGAACGGCGTAAAATGTAACCGTAGAAATCCCGGGAGTTAGTTGCATGAGGTTTTTGTATTATTTTTCAAACCGACACCAAATGTGGGGTTTTAGAGACCATGTAAAAAGGGGTTATTGAGCTAGTTTAGCTACTTCAGAGGCTACCAATACATTAATTACCGCCCCAAACCCAAATAAACGGAAGATTTATGAGGTACAATGTAACCATAGAAATCCTGTCGCAAGATGTTTTTGTGGTACTTTCCAGAAGAACATCAAATGTGGTCTTTCAGAAACTTGAAAAAGGGGCTTTTTAGCTAGCTCTCTAGTACTGTCTTAAGCCTAAATAAAAGAAGGCTTACGGCATAAAACAACAACAAAAATCCTGTAAGTCAGGGAATGACTGGCGTGACAACATAAGAGTAGAAAGGCAAGAAAGACTCTGAAGCAAAGGAAGAGCTTGATGTCGCAAGTTGATGTCGCTGTCACGTGGTTATGTTTTTGTTATGTTATGTTTTTCATGCCTACAAAAATGGGACATTACGTATGATGCAGGATGAGGCAAGTATCAACAGATAGCGACGCTTTGTGTTTCTTTAACATATGGCCGAGAAGAAAAAGCCACAATTGTTTTGACTCGTCTCGCGAAAAATCAAAAGTCATTAGCGAGCCTCCCCCGAGAGTTCCACCATAGCGTGGTCTAAACATCAAGCAGGCTGCTGTCCTGTGCACAACTACACGTTTTACTCCCTTCTTCCCTGCCTCATTACTCGTCTCTGCTCGCCCGCCTCCTCGCTTAATATGTTGCCACCCTAATTATGCAAATGAATCGACTTCCGATAACCTTAGGCGTGGCAGCGGTGGAATTCCTTGTGTCCAAACGTATTTATGTTATTTTGCTGACATGTGAGTCTTTGCTTAATGGGCCAGAATTAGCTATTTACATGATTAGCTTTCATTATGCTGATAAGAGTCACAGCATCATTGTTTGGAAAGCTGAAAGACGTGCTATAAGACTAATGCTATTGTACATTNTTCAGTAGAGCTCCGGGATGTCTTTGCTATCAAGTAAAAGTCATTTGCTCTGCGACAGCTCTTTTTAACACGCTCCTCTTTTAACTACTGTAACCGGCGGAGCGCATTTTCTACTTGTGTCAATCACACCCCAGAGAAAAGACACAAAAAGTGGGAATTTTCTGCATGAAAAAATGCCTTGAATACATGCATACTCATGCTTTTGTATTCATTTCCATTGTTACCTTCAATTTTCCAACAGGTTCTACAAAATATCAAAAACCCATCCATAAAATGTAATTATTTTGGTTTAAAACACAATATGGGGGAACCTACGGAGCTTGGCGAGTGCTTTCTTAGATACACAAGCAATGCAGTAACTGGCTCAAGAAAATAGCTAGAGTGCCTTGGGGGGAGAGATGAATTCTGCCTAGCAACAATAACTTGGCAGCAATGTTAATTAAAAAAAAAGTTATTACAAAACAAATAATCAAAGCTTGTGTCTTCCTTTTCCTTTCAACTCTCACTGTCCTTTCTCTGCAGTGTGAGGCAGCAGTGAGTGGCTAAAAAACAGGACGGTGACTTGGGGGCACAAACTAATTCTACCTAGCAACAAAAATCATGATCAGGAATTAATAATCATAATAATAATCAAAGCAAAAGTGTTCATTCCTGTCTCTCTCAGCCATCTCTGTCCTTAGGAAGATCTTCAAATGTGACAAGATTTCTTGTCACGAAAAACTAAGGCTGGGACAGTAACGAATATATTATTTATCACACAATCAATGAAAATGTACTTTACATGCCTCCAACCAAAAAAAAAGAGAGTTCACAATGGTTTCTGCACATTGCGAATGGGATGAACAGAGTGGACCCTTTAGTCAGTCTCTTTGTCTCAGAGGGTGAAGGCGGGGCCGCTGGCATACACACAGAGTGCCGAAAATGTAACATAATATTCTAATCAGTAGATTAAAATATATTGTCATTATTTTTTTTTCACTGTACTATTCTTAAAAGTGATGTTAAAATCTCCTCTCGTTCTCATAGACCCAATCTCATGTATAGTTTTGTCCGAATGTCTCGTCTCATCTTCATCGGAAAGGCTTTTTGGCCTTCCGTCTATTGATAAAGGAGACCCACACGGGCATCATGTAGACACGAAGTGAATGAATTACCATAATTGGCTCATTTTTATGTTATTTTGTACTATTTTAATTCCTAACACATCTTCTCCATCAAAGTTTGTGTAAAATGTTAATATCAAGGACGGCACCATGAAATCAGTCAACTCTCCCAGTGCATTAAAATGTACCCACAATGACTCAATAACGCTGGAAAAGGGTGCAGACGCTCAGTAATACTCACATTTCCTGTGCAAGAGTGTTGTGTCCAAATCCCTCTGTGTGCCTCTTTCGGTGCTGCAACAAGATGTAACACCTCGAGGGGGCTTGTGTACTATCCAACTCCTGCCAAGTGAAGAGATCATACACTGTCCAGACACAACATTAGGTACACCTATACAGAGGACTGTCGGTGACGATATTTTCTTTTAATGTATTTACAACACTTAAATGTCACATTGTGAGTCATGTTATCGGTATTTCAGTACAGACAGAAATAACTTACATGATTAACGTGACATCCTAGGTAAGGACTAAATGTAGCTCGGTAGGTTAGTTGCCTAGCTACAATTGTTGAAAGGACATTTGCATGCCTAACAGTCAACCAAGCCCCTTCAGGCTGCAGCCTGTAGAGGAGGGTCCAGAGTTCTGATGTGGACGCTGGGCAGGGTGAACCAAGCTAAGGGCAGTTCTCGTCCGGCGCTGTCATCTTGAAACTTGATATTAAGGTAAAAATCTCCAGTGTAGAGGAAGAGCAGAGCGCCCACGCAGACAGACTTGTCTTTGGGTTTGACCTGCGCATGTAGAAGAAGCAGTAGAGGATCATTAGCACTTCTTCTTTTAACGGTCTACACTTGGCAGCCCACAGAAAATGACAGGAACCTTGGTTTAGCTTTGACTAGCTAAAAGGCACCAATCTTGATTCACATTTCTAAATCCCAATAACGCACCATCAGCAAGAGAAAATAACAAAAAAACAGTTGTGTGTACTAACTTATTTTTGCACTTAGTCGTTCCTCGTTTATCGCGGTTACTTGGTTCCAGGCCCGACTGTGATAAGTCCATTTCAGCAAAGTAGGCTTCAATATCATTAAATAGAATATTTTCATAGTTATGCCATAAATAGATACAATTTTAACACAATTTGAGCCATCCAGATATGAAATAACACCCATATAGTCACCCTTACATTTGCACTACCCAATATAGTTGACATAGCAGAAATAAAAAAAGACATTCAAGATAAGACAGGGACTATTGTCTCATCAATGTTATGTAATGGCTTTATGCTTGTATTACCCATTGTAGTTGACATAATTAGAGCATATAAGTCATTTAAGACATAACTAAGACTCGTGCTCATCTGTGTCATAGTAGATTTTGTTTCCTATAGGACCTCAGAGGCAGGCGGACAGGAAGTGGCTTCAGACTGAGTGCTAGCTTGTCGTGGGTTATTATGATTATTATTATTGTGACTGTTTGAGATCATTTAAGCCTTCAATAAATGCCTGTTCGGGCAATCACGTATGATGCTTGTCTCACTAAACAATTCCTGATGCCTAGTGGCCAAAGTAAAATATTACATTCACAATTGCAATGCTTCTGCCTTGAATTTGTATGTAGCCATTTTTATGCTTGCAATGCTTGATTTAGGCAAGAATAAATACAATTTGCTTAAATAAAAACATTTTAAACAAATAAAGAGGATAAGCGGTATAGAAAATGAATGAATATTCTATCAAATCATTAATGAATAAATTCATTTTTGAAAGAAACACAATAGAGTCAGGGTGCCATGTAGCGATGTGACTGCTGAAAATGTAACAATTTTACCACGCCGCCAGTTTGACCCTGGAACAAATGAAAGCTGAATCTACTGTTTCCTGTGGGGGAAATGCATTCTAGATTTAAACATACAGCATCCTGGGTCTCAGCCCTCTGGGCACAAATGACCATATGGGTTCCCTTAATTACGCTAAATGTTTTTCATTGGTAGAATATTAACATATTACGCTGTTAGATTCTGAATTTCAAAAAATGCCTTCAAATGACGGGAATATAAAGCATTTAAGCAGAGCATTCGCATGCATGTTTGTGGCAAGAGTAACAATTTCTAGAGTGTCAATAGTGTGCTGTAGTGACCGTGTCAATGTAGAAGGTGTTGGACCCGATGAAAGTCACGGCCTCGCCTAGGTCGTAGTTCTGAACCCCGTTCTGGTAGTCCTGGTAGGGCACCACGGTCAGCGCCAGGGGCCCCACCGAGTTTTTGCTCAGGTTGGTCAGCTTAATCTCCAAGGACACGGCGTCACCCACTCGGCAGTCGGCCATCACGTCGCAGTCGCACGGCTTCCCGTTGACCAACACATCTATGGAAGACAGGAGAAAGAATTATGTATGTGCTTTGAAAGCGCTGAGGCAAAATGGAATGCAGTACCTCACTGTAACCAGCAGAGGCGCTGTTGCTTCTGTCTTAACTAGTTTGCTTGGCTAAAGAATATTAAAACGTGAACTACATCCAAACTATAGAAACACCTGCAAGCAGCATTATCCTGCTCAATACAACACTGGCATAGAAATAGGAGTACAGATCAATTTTTAAAATATATAATTTCAATCTTTTATGCACCATACAACTGGGGAAGAAAACACATTTATATAAAATGAAATGATTTGTTTTGTTATGCTGCACTACAAAAACAAAACACAAACATTGTTGAATGAACTTTATTTTTATCTTTAAAGGTATTTGTATGAAACTTTGCCAAGGTTTGTAATTTTATTATTGTTATCACAAATATAAATAAAAAAACTCATTATGACAAAATTTGTATATGCTGTATCTACGGTGAGGTCTGATGTTGAAAAGACTTGATGTGGTTAGACTAGAAAAAACTTATATATTCAATTTAAGATTTTCATGAAAGGGTTTGGTCTTGGTGTGAGTGCGGTCCTACGCAAATTAGCCTGATTGTTATGATCGGGCCACCGTTTAAGTAACTTGCTGTAAGACGTTACTCGGTTGTGTTATTTTACGCTCTGATCTTATGACCCAACTTGCCTGAAATGAAGAGGGCAACGCCGCAATCTGAACAAGTGAACCCCCCCAAAACAAACACACACACACACAACCACACACCAACATACATGCACGCCAAATGTCACACGCGTTGTGGTGTCACGCCTGCGGCTGTGATAAACACTGTGAGTCACAGCAGCTGACGACGTGTGACAAGCTGATGAGAGAGCTGAGTCGTGTTTGAGAGGAAAGATAGACTGATATTGGGGTGATGCTTGTGTGTAGTGAGAGGCGGGGGGCACTACCAATACTGCACTGTCACGGGAGAAAAAGTCCACACGGGGAAACACTAAAGTAAACACAAAGTTTTGTGGTTACAAGCACGCTTCCTTCCACCCATACTCAGATGAGAAGCCCCGACTTCTCTCTCCTCGGCTGCTTCATCCAGCTCCTCCCAGCAGATCCTGAGGCGTTCCCAAGCCAGTTGAGAGACATAGTCTTTCCAACATGTACTAGATCTTCCTCAAGGCTTGCCCCAGGGAGGCATCGTGACCAGATGTCCAAACTACCTCATCCGACTTCTCTCAATGCAGAGGAGCAGCTGCTCTACTCAGAGTTCCTTCTGGATGACAGTGCTCCTCACCTTATCTCTAAGGGAAACGCCAGCCAACTCTAAATTTCCGAATATAATATCAACAGATACCAATTTGTGTACCATCCCACCTCATCCAATCCCTGTTGTGGAATTAACATTTATCTGTTGTGAAGCTAATGGATACAGCATCAGCAATTAGCTTCTTGACGTGGCTGTAAACCACTTTGTAAAACATCTAAAAAATACTTGTGATTGGGCATTGGCAAAGCGTGGCTCGGGGAACTGCACAAGTTTGGTGAATCCAGCATCTAGCACGATAAAAAGGGCAGTTTTTGATTTTATGATTAATGGCTTTTGCCCTGGAAATTGGAAGTACAGTGGAACCCCGGCATACGAAATTAATTTGTTCCAAAAGGATTTTTGTAAGTCGAATATTTTTGGAACCCCGAACAACATTTAACATGTAAATTGGCTGTAAATACAATAAAAAAAAAACACTGTTGTTCACATTTAATACTGTATAAATTGTAATACAAATATAATGTCATAATAAAACCTGAAATAGAATGTATATTGAGTTAAAATTCTAAAAGTTTCTTACCTTTAATACGCAGCAAAGTACAGTACGTAAACTGGCAGCTATAATCAGAGAGCATTACGTCATACGTAGCACATGTACACTTCCGCCGTGCCTCCAGTAGGTATACTCCCCGCAGGCTGCAGAACAACATTTTTGCAGAGTGCAGGGAGAGTTAGGCCACCATATGTGAATGGATTGTGGATGCCTGGGCTAAGGTTTCTGCTTTAACATTTGTCCGAGCTTTCACGAAAGCCGGCATCATTGCTGAACAGCCGACTGACAACGAGACTGACGGCCGACAATGATGACAGGGAGCCCGGCATGTATGACTGCCAAATTGCCCAGCTGTTCAAGTCAGATGCAGAAGATGGATTTGTGGGAGAAGTGGAATCAAAATACAGTGAGTGTATTGTTAAATAGTAGAATTAAGTTCAACTAAACTGCTTTGTTTCTGTTGCCTTTTTTGTAGAGCGTATGTTTTAGCATGCGCCTTAAAATACGGTAAATGAGGAAAATTCCCAAAAAACAAGTTTTGGCAAGATCGACAAACTTCCGTAAAGCGAATTATTTTTTGTACGCCGAACCAAAAAAAATCTGAAATGTATTTTCGTATCCCGGAATTTTTGTATTCTGGGGCATTCGTATCCCGGGGTTCCACTGTATTTGCATACGTGTAAGAGATGTACTCACTTTTATGAGTTACTGTAGTAGCAATAGTCCTAGTGACAGAGTACTTTTGTCACGTTTGGTTACCACTTCAGTCTTAGTGACACAGCTACTGATGAACGCGTTTTTTCCTCGTTGTTCTGTCCTTTCTTTCTCTACTCTTGTATCCCTCTTTCATCTGTCAGGGGCTGTTATTGAAAGCCGCCCTCAGAAAGGTATTTTTGTATCTCGGATTTTTTGTATTCCGGGGACTTCGTATCCCGAGGTTTCACTGTATTGAAGGAAGAAGTCTTGGTTCCACCTCGCATAATCAACTCTTTGCGGCCACTACAAATCGCAATTTCAATATCCTAAGGAGACACAGCAGACATAACATTATAGTCAGGTACAGAGCGAGCAAGCTTGTTACTGCAAGCTTGTTTACACACTTCAGACGGGGGTACCCTTATTAAGCATTTTTTAAATCGGTTTTCATTATAGGAAAAAAAAACCTTTACTAATATAGGCCGATATTACATTTTTATGCTATTATTGGACCGATATTATCGGACAGCCCTACTCATGACCCACCACTGAAAAAAAAAACCCAACAACTCAACTTTAGCCCTTATAGTAACAATACGTGCAGCGCAATAATGCAGAATATGCCTTGTGCTGGGTGGATGAATACCCAGGCCTGCTCAGCCACACTAAGAAATAATAACCTCGCTCATTAGTTCACTTTTTACACTTCATTGTGTCTCCCAAGCAGCAGTGCGCCAAAGAAAAGGAACTCGAACATCATAAAAAGCTCAGATAAAGGAGATACACCCAATAATACTGGTCTCTCTTTTGGTCCGAACTGCTTGACTGCCAGGACCATCATTATAACAACAAATGCAAGAGGAGTCGTGGATTTTGTTCGCTGCTACAAGGAGATCTGGGAAAAGAAGAGGGGTTATCCTTCCAGACTAGCCTGGGACAATATTTTAGAAGGCTAGACAACCACAGGAATAAAAATAAGGACTTCTCTTTGTATTACTGTTTAATTTAATTATTGTATTTCATATTTGTATAAATGTATTTTACATGTCCTTCGTGTGTGCTGTGTACAGTGTGAGTGACCTAAGGGTTCATTTACATTTACATCATCTTTACATTTACTACATCATTCATTTACTTACATCTAGGAACTGTGCGCTTTAGTCGGATTTCCTACAAAACAACAAATGTACTCTTATTAGTAGAATGCAAACATTATGGAGCTATGTGGAAATGATTCATTTTAATACTTAAACTTCATATACAAAACAAATCTTAAGACTTCATTTCCAGTACTCCAAGGATCACCTTAAAAGCTCATCCTAACCAACCCTGTTCAGAGCAGTCGGTTTTAATGGGCCAGTATGACGTTTTTCTTTGAAGTAAAAAATTGTAGCATAACATAATATCCCACAATGGCAAGTAATGGGCATATTCCTATTGCATCTAATTTGCCCAAACAAATATGTCTAGACTTTCTTTGCAGGTAAGCTACTGGTTTGTCCACTCTGTTCAGTCTTGTTGTGGCTGTCGCTATTCAATCTTCTGTATAAACACAAGAAAAATACTGTAATAGAGCAAAGAAAATAATGGAATATGTTTGCCAGAAAAAGGCACTAAAAATAATTTTATACACTTCCTTATGTTTCTAAAAACAACAACGGTGGTTTCACCAGGTCTCTTATTATTTCAAAACAGTAAACCGCAATCAAACATCACAACAAACAGGATCAACAGGTGGCTCTAGCATTTCTTTGTTGCCACATGCTCATAAATGCATTCAGAAGAATTGATCTGTTTATTAATCAACCTTCTGGGGCTAACAGGAGCCTGCAGCAGCAACAAGGTGTTATGTAACAGACGCTTGGATCGCGTGCAGCCTCTGGCCAGATGCTGCAGTCTGCAGAGTTGAAACGCTCGCTGTAGATGCTGCTGCAGGAGTCGCCACAGCAACCATAGGGCGGACAAGACAAGGGCGGGGGGTTAAGAAAATAATAAAAACAGCGCAAGACGACACCTCACTCATTGTATAAAAACTACTGATTAAACTGAGGAAAAAAAAGATGTATTTGCATGGTTATGGTTGCATGTTTCCACTGGGGTTACAGTGGAAAAAAAAAGACATTTTTATTACACGTTTGTAAGAGGAATCGCTTAGTGATGTAAGGGCAAACATGTACATCAAAGATTATGTCTGTAGACGTGGCTATTAAATGCCACTTTTGGAGTATTGATCGACCATCATAATCAGGTAGATAAGGGGTGTTCAAGTGTGGTCTGGGGTCTATTTGCAGCGCGTGGCTGTTTTTTTTTTTATTGGCCCGCAGCACATTCTGAACACATCTTTGAACATGTAAAAAAACAAAAAACAAAAAAACAACAAAAATGGAAATACCAGTAGTAATGTTGCAAGAATAGTCTGATGAGAAAAATGTGGGAATTTAATGTGAGAATGACAAAATATGAAAATAAAGTTTTAATTACAAAAGGAAAATGTACAAAAAAAAAGCTAAAATATTAGGAAAAAAACAGAAGAAAAAACAGCTGTAATATTACTGGAATAAAATCAAAACAGTGGTAATGTAACAAGAAAAAGTCAAAAATTTTCAAGAATAAACTTATTTTTAAAATTTATGCTACTTAAAATTTAAGTAGCATAGCGTTGAAATATTGAAGACAAATTTTTTAAACTCATATTATTATAATATAACATATTATGTAATATTATGAGAAACATACCGAACAAAATAAACCTTTTGGCAAATAAGTGGAATAAAGTCTAAATATTATGGTAATAAAGTCATAAGATTATGAGAAGAACATTTACAAACATCATTTAAGAAGAAAGTTAAAAAAAACAAAAATGGGGGAAAAAAAGCAAAGATTCCTGTTCAACTATATCATTGGCCCTTGCATGCTTTCATATGTTATCAAAATCACAGTGGTGCTCCTAATAACCACTTTGCAAGCTAATATACCTATATTATCTGTAATGTAGTGGTATCAGAATTCCAATTATACTTCTGGTTTTACAGATGAGACAGTAGCTTCCGATTTTCCCGTTGTAACCGCACAACAGATTGATTTTAAGAAAAGAACACACAGTTACTGCATGTTCTGCCCCATCCAGGAGTCACTGCAGGAGGAAAATCAATACCTATCAGATTGGAATCACTACAATGGTTCAGATACATCTCAGAGGCCACAAATGATAGGCTTTTGTGTTTACGCCACAAAACATCCACGAATGTCAAGGAAGTACAGCATGATCCAGTTGCTTGAAGTCACTGATGTTTACTTATGGTGTGACAAAGTATACTATGTTTATCCAAGTAGCTGTCCAATATAAGTCAAAGCTTCAATCTGAAAGGATGCTGTTTTGTGAGCACTTGGGCTTTAATTTTCAATAATCCAGAAGGGAAATGTGTAGCTTGGAATGCAACACAAAGAAAGAACAGCAGTGAAAAACAGCATCCGAAAATATGTTCCTTGTTCTGAGTCTGAAGGTACGGTTCCATCCAGATGGTCAGAAGATGTCAGTTCAAGCGAATCACATAAATTTGGAAAATAATTTGGGTTATCTCCCTCTCCATAGATAGCGCCGAGCAGTGAAGCGTGGAAAAAAACAGCTGCCATGTAAATATGATCTGATAACAATGTGTTTATTTGCGCAAAAATATACTAGCAACATGCACGTTTATCTATCGTTTCAGTTCATGCCCATATAATATAACGATTATCGTATGAACGCAGATCTGATTCCTTATCGGGCCCTAAAGCACACAGAGAACCTAATGAGTTTTCCTCCCGAAAAGTCAAGCGGTATTCATTTTGTGACTATGTAGTGTCGCTTCTTGTGAAGGCTGCAGATTTAAAAAAATGTAATTATAAAGTCATGCTGACGGAGTGTATTGATTCTGGCAGGAGATGTAGTAAAAAAAGAATGCAGTTTTAACAACCTTTAAACAAGTCACTTATAATAAGGTGGAGTCGGCTTTTCATTAGCTTCTTTCACACAGCTCCCCTGCAAAACTGCCCTCAACAGGAGATCCACCCTTGCCTTTTACACAGAACAGCAAAAGTGTGTATGCTTTCATACAGCAATAAGTCATCCCGCATCCAGATCGTGGCATTACCTTTCTCACAGCCACTGTCCGGCCTCTGTTACTGCTCTGACACTTGGAATTTTTGGCTGAACAACGCCATCCCTGTCCTGTGTTCTAGTGCCCTTTGTACAAATCAAATGCCTGGAAAAAATGTGGGAAAACGCCGGGTTTTATAGGCTCTGTAAAAGGCTAGCTTTGCTGCTTCAGAGTCAACCAAAGCAACGGATTAAAAGAAGGTTTTGGGCGTACAACATGATGGGTCCGTCAGAACGTCGACAAGAAAAATTATGGAACAATGTTGGATTTTACAGCCTGTGCAAAAAGGGCTACTGAGCTAGCTTAGCTAGCATCCACGGGCAACCATCGCAATGACGACGGCTAATACTGTCCTAAACCTGAATAAATTAAACTTTTCCGGAGTAAAAGATAACCACTAAAATCCTGTGAGTTATTCACATGATGTGTTGGTGCCATTTTTACAAAAAAAGTTGACGGCAATGACGGCAAACCGGAAACACGCTGCATAAAAGCGGCTACTGAGCGAGCGGCTTCCAAGGCTACCAATACAATGAAGTTCGCTACTACCGTCCCCAAACCCAAATAAACTGAAGATTTATGAGGTCCAATGTAACCATAGAAATACTGTTAGTTAGTCACATGATGTTTTTGTGGTACTTTCCAGAACAACATAAAACGAGGGCTTTTAAAGACCAACTGTGTAAAAAGGGGCTATTGAGCTAGCTTAGCTACATCAAAGGGTACCAATGTAATGGCGCTCGCTAATACTGTCCCAGACCCAAATGAAGAAGGTTTATGGGGTAAAATGTCAGTCAGTCAGTCACCAGTCAGTCATTTTTTACACCCGCTTATCCTCATTAGGGTCGCGGGTATGCTGGAGCCTATTCCAGCTGGCTTTGGGGGGAGGCGGGGTACACCCTGGACTGGGTGAATAGACAAACAAACATTCACACTCACATTCATACTCTAATGGACAATTTAGAGTCCCCAATTTCCCTAACATGCATGTTTTTGGAATGTGGGAGGAAACCGGAGTACCCGGAGAAAACCCACACACGCACGGGGAGAACATGCAAACTCCACACAGAGATGCCCAACGGAGATTTGAACGGCGTAAAATGTAACCGTAGAAATCCCGGGAGTTAGTTGCATGAGGTTTTTGTATTATTTTTCAAACCGACACCAAATGTGGGGTTTTAGAGACCATGTAAAAAGGGGTTATTGAGCTAGTTTAGCTACTTCAGAGGCTACCAATACATTAATTACCGCCCCAAACCCAAATAAACGGAAGATTTATGAGGTACAATGTAACCATAGAAATCCTGTCGCAAGATGTTTTTGTGGTACTTTCCAGAAGAACATCAAATGTGGTCTTTCAGAAACTTGAAAAAGGGGCTTTTTAGCTAGCTCTCTAGTACTGTCTTAAGCCTAAATAAAAGAAGGCTTACGGCATAAAACAACAACAAAAATCCTGTAAGTCAGGGAATGACTGGCGTGACAACATAAGAGTAGAAAGGCAAGAAAGACTCTGAAGCAAAGGAAGAGCTTGATGTCGCAAGTTGATGTCGCTGTCACGTGGTTATGTTTTTGTTATGTTATGTTTTTCATGCCTACAAAAATGGGACATTACGTATGATGCAGGATGAGGCAAGTATCAACAGATAGCGACGCTTTGTGTTTCTTTAACATATGGCCGAGAAGAAAAAGCCACAATTGTTTTGACTCGTCTCGCGAAAAATCAAAAGTCATTAGCGAGCCTCCCCCGAGAGTTCCACCATAGCGTGGTCTAAACATCAAGCAGGCTGCTGTCCTGTGCACAACTACACGTTTTACTCCCTTCTTCCCTGCCTCATTACTCGTCTCTGCTCGCCCGCCTCCTCGCTTAATATGTTGCCACCCTAATTATGCAAATGAATCGACTTCCGATAACCTTAGGCGTGGCAGCGGTGGAATTCCTTGTGTCCAAACGTATTTATGTTATTTTGCTGACATGTGAGTCTTTGCTTAATGGGCCAGAATTAGCTATTTACATGATTAGCTTTCATTATGCTGATAAGAGTCACAGCATCATTGTTTGGAAAGCTGAAAGACGTGCTATAAGACTAATGCTATTGTACATTTTATCTCTTATTATTATGATGATGATGATTCCGCTGCTTTCTACTGCGCTTAATGCCGGCTTCTGTGCTTCACGGATTTCAGCTCAGCAAAAGGAATGACTTTACGATTTATTTGTGCCGTACACGCTATTACTTTTCTCAGCCCTGTCACAAATCGTATTGGGACAATAAGACCTAGAAGATCAACGGCACAGTGATGTGAAAATGTCTTTGCCCCCTTCCTGATTTGTTATTTTTTTAAATAACTCTTAAAAATGCAACATAACATCCAACAAATATAAACATTAGTCAATGACAACACAACTCAACACAAAATTCAGTTTTTAAATGAAAATATCCATTAAAAAACCCCATAAAAGACCCCACAACAACATCCAAAGAACTGCAAGCCGCACTTGCCTCAGTTAAGGTCAGTGTTTATGACTCCACCATAAGAAAGATACTGGGCAAAAACGGCCTACATGGAAAAGTTCCAAGACCAAAACCATTGATGAACAAAAAGACTACTAAGGTTTGTCTCAATTTGCCAGTAAACATCTTGATGATACCCAAGACTTTTGGGAAAATAGTCTGTGCTCTGATGAGCCAAAAGTTTCACTTTTTGGAAGGTGTGTGTAAAAGTAATGCTGCATTTCAAAAGAAGAACACCAACAGTAAAATATGGTGGTGGTAGTGTGATGGTCCGGGGCCGTTTTGCTGCTCCGGGACTTGGAAGACCTGCAGTGATAAATGAAACCATGAATTCTGCGGTCTACCAAAAAAATCCTGAAGGAGAATGTCCGTCCTTCTGTTGACGCCCTCAAGCTGAAACCAACGTGGGTTGTGCAGCAGGAGAATGATCCAAAACACACCAGCAAGTCCATCTCTGAATGGCTGAAGAAAAACAAAATGAAGACTTTGGAGTGGTCTAGTCAAAGTCCTGACCTGAATCCCATTGAGACGCTGTAGCATGACCTTAAAAAAGGCGCTTCATGCTGCTGTTTTGGATTTTTTCCCCCTAAATAATAAATGTTTTCATTTAAAAACTGAATTTTGTGTTCAGTTGAGTTGTCGCTGACTAATATATCAATTTGTTTGACGATCTGAAACATTCAAGTGTGACAACCATGCAAAAATATAAGAAATCAGGAGGAGAAGCAAACACTTACACCACTGTATTCTCAAAATTGTGGTACCAGAACCACAATTGACTATTGAAGTGTGACTCAGAAACATGTGACATTTCTTTCAAAAAAAAAAAAAGATTTTGAAAATACAGACATGAAATACATATGACATAACTCCACAAATACCCACCTATTCCCTGAAATTTATGTGCAACCAATTACCTGCGAGTACAAGCCTCATACAGGTGGTCCTAGGGGTACTAATGAGTTCTGTTCCTTGTCTGTGATGTGAACCAGGCTGTTGTTATCTCTGTGGTTGTCCAATCCTCTGAAAATACTGTATTATGTATAAAATATGTATTATTGTATAAGTGTTCTGTAAGTCTTCTCCTCTCAAATCTCTTGGTAACAGTGCATCAAATCCATGACCCCACTAGCATTCAATAATACTTGGTTACGACTGTCATTTGACACCAGCCAATGTTGGTGGGCGTTTATGTTGTTCATTTTCACTTCTAGGGTGATGGCTTTCCTTTTCTTGGTTGCTCTGTTTTGGAAATATAATAAAGGGCAAAAAAAAGAACTGATAAGCAATGTGGTGGTCAAGGCACACATTGCAGTCTTGCAGTAAGTGAGTCTCATTTACAGACCAAATTTAGTCTTTAAATAATTTATAGAAGTGTATTCATAACCAGGAAATGTTGCAAAGCAAGAACCACATGCATACACAACTAAATTGTGATGAAAGTGGGTGGTACTTAACAATGCAAAAAAACAAAAACAATTTGTCCAATTAAAAGCATAAAATTCTGCTCAAATGCATTAGATGGATACCTGCAAGGTATAAGTAGATTACTATATGTTGTGATATAATAAACAAGTATTTTAGTCCTCAATTAAGTTTTTTGGCTTTTAAGAAAAAACATTTTGTTATATTTAATATATTTTGAGCACATTGGCCTTACAGTCAGGAGGTTCAGGGTTTGAATCTCCGTTGGGCATCTCTGTGTGGAGTTTGCATGTTCTCCCCGTGCGTGTGTGGGTTTTCTCCAGGTACTCTGGTTCCCTCCCACATTCCAAAAACATGCATGTTAGCTTAATTGGCGACTCTAAATTGTCCATTAGAGTATGAATGTGAGTGTGAATGCTTGTTTGTCTATATGTGCCCTGCAATTGACTGGCGATCAGTCCAGGGTGTACCCCGCCTCTCGCCCAAAGTCAGCTGGGATAGGCTCCAACATACCCGCAACCCTAATGAGGATAAGCGGCATAGAAAATGGATGAATGAATTAATAATATATTTTGAGTGTACTAATGAGCACATATTGTCACATTTACAATAAAAAGCATACAGTATATCTTCACATGTATTTCCCAAAAAAAGAAATCATTGTTACTGTTAAAATAATACTTGGAGATTCAACAGCGATGATCGGGAACTACGTTTTTTCTTCAGTCATTTAAAAAAGCATCCAAACATGCTGCTGCAAAACCTTTACGCATGTTGTCTGCATGACAATCAACTTGCTTTAAAGGCGGGCAAGCCACTTTTGCTCAAATTCTATGGTCCGCTACACATCTCCAGCAAGCGAGCCATCATGTGGGAGGCTGAAAGAAGCAAAAATTGCTCGTGATGACGCAGATGAACGGGGGTTGACATGAAGAGGATTTCCCAGGCATTAGCTAGAGGATTGAAGGAAGCAAAGTCATTTTCTCATGTTTGGAAAAAAAGGCTCACCACAAAGCTGAGAGTATTCACCCACTCACAGCCTGCTGTGGAATGATGCTCTTGTTGCTGTTGTATGTGAGAATAACACATTGGGGGTTACTTTATAAGGCCATTATGTTAAGGCTAAATTAATCTGACAGATGACAGCGCTGCCTATCAGGTATTAGGATATTAAAAAAGCTATTTTGAAAAGCTCATGCTCAAGGTTCTAATTACCTAAAATGTCAGCAAATACAGTATATAATATTTTTTATTTCAGTCTGAAATAAATGTACATATCAAATATTACTTGGATTTTTAGTTTTTTAAAGGTCTGTATTTTACAAAGTATTTGCTTATTATTAGGCGCAGAGTGTGACGTGTCAGATAAAAAAAAAAAAACAACAACAGACGCAAAGTTCTAAAGCCCCAAAATGTCAGCTTCCCAAAAACTGTTGTAAAAATTTTATATATCAATATTTTTCTTCTCTTTACACAAGGCAATCTTTTACAAATATTTCAGCCTCAAATATGCACTTCAAATTCTAATTACATTGTTAGGCTAGTTTTTTCACAAAGCGCTATTGTAATTTAATGAAAAAAAGGAAAAATACAACATATATAGGGTTGGTCACCGAGTCTCCCGAGATGGTTCAAATTTTTAAATTTCTGAACGGAAGTAAAAACCATCACCACCAACGAAGAAGAGGTGGTTATAAGGTTAGGCTTAACTTAATAAAAATGTTAATAAAAAAGACCTTAAAATAGAGTGGCAGACTCAGTGCGACATTTGCAACACAATGATATGATGCAAATGGGGGTGTCATATAAACATCTTACACCAACACCGAGGAAGCTAAGTATACCAGTGCTAATTATAGGCAAAGTGTTTACAAGTTGTTTGATATTCTAGTACATGTTTAAGTGCCTGTAGCATCACATGCTAACACAAACAACAGCATAAGTGGAAATGTTTTTCATGAGGTTTTCAAAAAGAAACATCTTTTGTGAGAGCGTATTCCTGTGAAAATAAATCACTGAACAATTCATAGTAAAGTTGATTAAAAAAAAAGTTTAGATCATTACAAAATTCAAGGGGAAATTCAGACATTTCATTCAAAAAGAGCGCCGGTCATCGCCCTCATTTAAACCCTGCAAAATGTTATGACCCAGCCTCTTGGACTGAGGAATCGTTGAAATTCAAACGAATGCCAACCATAATCATACATGCATATTTCTTTCCTCTTTAAGCAAGGAAATCTTTCACAAATATTTCAGCCTGAAATATACACTTCAAATATATTTTGTATGTTTACTTAGCAGCTATGTAAACATACTGGCTACGTCATACACCCGTAGCTCCAATGTTTTATTCATTCATTAATTTTCTATACCGCTTGTCCTCATTAGGGTCGCGGGTATGCTGGAGCCTATCCCAGCTGACTTTGGGCGGGAGGCGGGGTACACCCTGGACTGGTCGCCAGTCAATCACAGGACAGACAAACAAACAGTCACACTCACATTCATACCTATGGACAATTTAGAGTTACCAATTAACCTAACATGCATGTTTTTGGAATGTGGGAGGAAACCGGAGTACCCGGAGAAAACCCACACACGCACGGGGAGAACATGCAAACTCCACACAAAGGTTCCCAATGGAGATTCGAACCCAAACCTCCTGACTGTGAGGCCAATGTGCTACCCAGTCAGCCACCGTGCGGCTCCATTGTTTTATAAAATAAATAAATACAATACAATACATAAGATATTAGCTCACAAACATATATTTTCTCTCACACAATATTGTCCGATATCAAGGGCGACACTGTAGTCAGTCAGTAGTCATTTCAATAGCAAGGGACTTGGTTTTGTTAGTTTTTTTTACTGTTCTCCTTTCAAACTGTTTGTAAACACTCTTTTATAGCTGTTTGGTTGTGAATATATGAAAATGTAATACAAATATTTACGATACATGTTACACACGCACAACACTTGCTGATGATGTCCCACGTCTGACATCGCCGTACGATAAGTTGAAGACTGGAATGTTTGAACATAATTGAGCTGTACTAGTAGTAATTTGTGGCTAAAAGTACTTTCGTTTTTATTGGAACCCCAACTGTTAGGTTGCGCTGATGGAGGGTCGATTCATGGTTATGTCATTCCCCCTGTTGCTGCGTCCCGCTGATGTCGCTTCTGGCTCAACTTCCCCTGTGTAGCGCACGTTCCTGTGTCTATTCGTTCACAGTCAAGCATCAGACATCGCTAAAAGTTAGGTTAAAGAGGTTTGAGCTTAGGCTATGGTCACACTGCAGGGCCATTTGGATTATTTTGCTCATATGCTACCTGTATCTGATTTCTTCTTGCCAGTGTGAACAGCAGAATTCGGATTTTTTTCACGTGGAAGTCAGGTCTCATTCGTATGTGGACATAAATCGATTAGAGACTTTAATGCTAGGAAGTCATGGAAAAAAGTTGTTTATCGTGCACGACTTGGTAAATTGTACTCACCGATGTAGCAAAAGTTTTTTTTTCCACCCGATAATGATTTTTATAACTTGATAGTGAATCAGAATCAGAATCAGAAAAACTTTATTGCCATTGTAAGTGAACAATTCACAAACTAGGACTCAGTGCAACGTAGAATTCTAAGTTAACATAGAGCATTAAATAAACATAGAACTAACTAAACATAGAACCCTGAGTAAAAAGTTGAAATCACTGATAAGTAAAGGCATGAGGGTGTTTTTAGTGCAGGTAGTATAAGGTGCCAAAAATACTGTTTATAAAGTGACCATAGTGCAAATGTTATAAAGTGTTCATGAGTTCAACAGCAACAGGAAAGAAACTGTTCTTGTGACGAGAGGTTCTGGTCCGAATGGACCGTAACCTTCTGCCAGAGGTGGCTCAAATAGTCCATGTCCAGGGTGGGAAGAGTCAGCAAGTATCCGGCCTGCTTGTCCCCGAGTTCTGGAGACGTACAGGTCCTGGAGAGATGGAAGGCTGCAGCCGATCCCTTTCTCGGCGGAGCGCACGATGCGCTGCAGTCTGTGTTTGTCCCTGGCAGTGGCCCCAGCGAACCACACTGTGATGGAGGAGGTGAGGATGGACTCAATAATGGCCATGTAGAATTGCACCATTGTCTGGACAGGCAGCTTGGCTTTCCTCAGCTGCCTCAGGAAGTACATCCTCTGCTGAGCCTTCTTGATGAGGGAGCTGATGGTCTGCTCCCACTTGAGGTCGTGGGTAATGTTAGTGCCCAGGAAGCGGAAAGAGTCCACAGTTGTGATGGGGGAGTCTATCAGGGGGGCTTTGACTTTCCTGAAGTCCACGATCATCTCCACTGTCTTCTGAGCATTGAGCTCCAGGTTGTTGCAGCTGCACCACGACACCAGCCGGTGTCTGCAATGTTTCGCCACTCCATCCACACGCACCATGGAAGAGACGTGGCAACAAAAACCTAGCCATCTTTCTTAATCTTCCTGAAGGACAAATTTCATTGAGAAAACATAGACTCTCGTTGCATAAAATCTTTGAAATTGCCACAAACATGTTATGGACAGCGCGCACGATACTGAAATGTCGATATCTCCGATATGACCTCTTCATGTTTTAAGGTCGGGCCGCACGGTGGATGATAGGTAGTGTTGGCCTCACAGTAAGGAGGTTCTGGTTTCGAATCTCCATTGGGCATCTCTGTGTGGAGTTTCCATGTTCTCCCCGTGCATGCGTAGGTTTTCTCCGGGTACTCCGCTTTCTTCCCACATTCCAAAGACATACATGTTAGGTTAATTGGCGACTTAATTGGCGACTCTAAATTGTCCATTAGAGTGAGAATGTTTGCATGTCTGCCCTGTGATTGACTGGCGACCAGTCCAGGGTGTTTCCCGCCTCCCGCCCAAAGTCAGCTGGGATAGGCTCCAGCATACCCGCGCGATCCTAATCAGGATAAGCGGTACAGTTGGATGGATGGGTATCTGAAAATGAAATTGTGCTGCTGCATGCTTTGAATGGGAAGAAGTAGCACCAGGTGGACAAAAATAAAAATTGCAAATTGAAAGCCAGTAGTACAAATTAAAATGGTTGTCCTGTTTTTATCAATAAAGTGAATACATTTGAGATAAAAACATGTAAATTTAAATAGTTTTCAATGGGACCATGCTTTTTGTTTGATGCTGCCCTTTAAGGCTCATTTAAGAAACAGCGATGGCAATTTTATCATGTTTTAAAAATTACAATAATCGGGCTTGAAAAGAAAACTGAATCGCAAAAAATGTCTTTTGGATTTTTCGTGTGTTACTTGTTCAGGTTAATTAGCATGAATACACACGGATCATTTTGTACAAAAATCATCTGTGAAGTAGAATTGTGAGAAACTGTCCAAATTGTAATTTTAGTTGCAAAGTAATGAGCTGTCAGGAGCAAACAACTACAGACAGCTACCTACGACATTATTATTTCCTCCGCGGGATAAATGGCAATCAATGTCTTAAAGAAATGACTTCAGTCACCTGCTGGGCTACCCATGATTCATTGAGGATTGATGAGACGCAGTTATTTCAGTATAAAAAACAACTCTCCTTCCTATCTCCCTCCATTCTTTATCTTATTATGAACCACAATACTAATCACTGGGGGAAATGCTGCTAAAGCAGAGTTGTTTGTGTATACTGGAACAACAAACTTTCGTATCTTTTACATATCCAAGATTAGTAATGAGGCAAAGTGTAATTATTAGTGTGTTATATGTATGTGTCTGTGTCGTCCTTGATGATGCACAAACAAATCAAAAGCACTACTGCCTGTTCAGATGTTTACTAGCCATTAATGAGTCTACTGTGTGTATCTTAACAGGTTCCTATTACCGGGACTGCAGATAAATGCACTCCAATTTAAAAGCAAGGATAGCAAAGCACTTAGCATCACAATGTGGAGACAAAAGAATACAATTTTGTGTGTTTGCGCGTCCAAACTAAACGGGATGTGTATGACAGAGCAAATCAGTCAAGATGCCTCAATTTGCCTGATGTTGCGTAAGTGATTAATGGCCAAATAATGTCAAATTGTCCAAATGGCCCAAAGATGCAACCCTGGGTTATTGTGAATCTAATTTCTCCTTCCCCCCCAAAACTGCAACATCTGTAGCTGTGTGCGATCAATCAGTGCTTACAAAAACGGGCTGCACTCTGTTCAGCCTGCACCTAACACATTCCTACATCAGAAATAGCATGCAAATTTCAGTTTTATTTTCCTAGGTGTACGAAATAACAGCAATTTTAGCGCCGTGACAGCCGATTCACAACAAATTACCCTCAAATAAACCAAGGAGAAAAAAAAAACACCTTAAAATATTACCTCCCTATGCAGGTTTGATCTTTAAATAGCCTTCCCTTGCAGTATAGAAAACATTTACTCTATTATTTTAACCATTTATAATACTCTAGCATCAAGTCCTACAAAAACAGCAAATAACAGGTTTGACTGCTCCTGAGATGGGCAAAAAAAAACACACATGCCGAAGCCATGTATTTTACTACCGCTACAACTGGCCTTTTACTTCCTACCCATCTGCACCGTCAAACAGGAGGGCTTGTAATGGCCACTTGCTAATGTCTACATTTGTATAAGGCAATCAAATGAAATAGCCCTGAAATAAGTGTGCTCTTTCTCTCGCTTATTATGCTCAACGTTTATTGAAATCCAAATACAGCATGTGGTCACTAGAATGTAAGTAGCAAGTATGTGGATGCAATAATCGACTTATCACGTAAAGGTCCCATACTATACTATTTGTTTAAACAATCTTAAATAGGTCTGAGAGGCCCTACAATAGTGTATTTGAAGTGTGCCACCCAAAATCTAGCCTGATGCTGGAATTTCAACAGTTTAAATGTGCTTTTACGCCGTGCCTTTTTCTATGCCTGTCACTTTACGTAATGCTATTGAGCTGCTTGTGGCCTGTCTATAACTGTGAAAACATACAGTGTAAATGTGCAGTAGTGTTCAAAATAACAGTCCAATGTGACTAACCAGATAATGTACTGTTATTAAAATGTTTGTTTTGCTACATGGTTAATAAGTTACAAGTAGGTGCAGTAGATTCTCAGAAAACAAACAAGACCTAGCATTCATGATATGAACGCTCTTAAGGCTGTGCAATTGGGCAATAAGTTAAAAGGGCAAAAAAGTAGCAGTGTGGCATTCAATCAGTGATCAATTTAAAAAAAAAACTGGTGTGAATCAGGTGGCCTCTATTCAAGGATGAGACCAGCACTTGTTGCATTTTTCTTTGAAAGCCTGAGGAAAATGGGTTGTTCAAGACATTGTTTAAAAGAACAGCGCACTTTGATTAAAAAGTTGATTGGGGAGGGGAGAACTTATGAAGACATAGAAAAAAAATATTGGCTGTTCAGCTAAAATGATCTCCAATGCCTTAAAATGGAGAGCAAAACCAGAGAAACGTGTCAGAAAGCAGAAGACAACTATCAAAATGGGTGGAATAATTATCAGAATGGCAAAGGCTCAGCCAATGATCAGTTCCAGGGTGATCAAAGGCAGTCTGGAGTACCCTGTAAGTACTGTGACAGTTATAAAACATCTGTGTGAAGCTAATCGATTTACAAAAATCCCCGCGAAGTCCCTCTGTTAAAAAAAAGGCATGTGCTGAAGAGGTTACAGTTTGCTAAAGAATCATGATATGGGCATGTTTCTCCTACTATGGTGTTGGAACTATTTATCCCATACCAGGGATCATGGATCAGTTTGCATATGTCAGAAAACTTGAAGATGTCACAAATCTCGGTTCAAAACCAACAAAATTTAAGGGTATTGAGTGGCCAGCCCAATACCAAGCCCTTAATCCAATTGGGAACTTGTAGGGTGACATCAAAAATGCTGTTTCTGAAGCAAAACCAAGGAATGTTAATGAATTGTGGAATGTTGTTAAATAATCTTAGAGTGAAATAATAGCTGAAAGTGCCACAAGTTGGCTGTCTCCATGCCACACAGATGTGAAGCAGATGTGTGGTTATACAACTAATTATTAATTTAGTGATTCACAGGATTGACAAATCCTAGAAACAAAAACGTTTTTATTAAATAGTTTTGAGTTTGTAAAGTCTCAGGCAGACACTGCTTGTTTTTTTATTACCCCATTGAATTAATGCTCAATTGCACAGCCTTAAGAGCGTGCATATGATGAATGCTGGGTCTTGTTATCCGAGAATCTACTGCAAATTGTACTGGTAAATTGTTTGCCATGTAGCAATAGAAATGTAAAGAAAAATATATAATGTATTTAAATACATTTATATACTATATTGTATATATTTCAATGCATGAATTTAAATAATATTTGTATATCATTTAATAATTATTAGAAATAGTTACAAATAATATTCAAATATAAAAAGAATTAATGACATGTCTTTTTGACACTCATTTACTGTACAGATATTTCGCAGGCTGCAAAAAATGATTTGCCGAGTCAAGTCTCTCCCCCGTGCCTTGAGTTTGACACCTGTGCGCCAATAAGTGTGATTGTGTACTTTTTTTACACACGAAATAGATTTCATGTATCACAAACAACAATGTTACCTAAAGGAGGGGGACAGGACGGGACACATGTTATCAACACTAGCATAGCTACGTGAGCTACAATAATAGCAACATCATGCTAAGTTAGTCCACTCAAGAAAAAACAAAATCATGACACTGACTGTCAGATAGCTGACAGAGCTTTTGGCTTCATTTTAAGACATGTAGCGAAGCATACTTTTTGTGATGTGGTGGGTGTTTACATGGGCCAGGCTCATTTGTGTGAGGTGTGGGGGGGAGGCAGAGGAATATAGTTTTTCCTTCACAAGGTCATGAATTTCAAAGTAACGTCTTTGCTCTAGAGAAAACAAGCGAGTGGTTTGAAAAACAAGCGTTTGGTGCTGATAAACAAGCTCTAAGGACATATATTACAGTCAGAACAACAGTAAAAAGTCATTTTTACATAATAGGCAACCTTTAACATTACTGTAGTAGACTTTACACATATTTTATAGTGTAAATGACCAAAAAAGAACCAGCGATCTGTCTAAAAAAAAAAAAAAAAACACTGACATGGTGTGAATAAATTGAGACTAGTCAATATCAATAGAAGTTTTGGCGTACAAACTTAAGTGTTTTTTCCCCCTGTCCACCTCTCTGTCCTTTGAATTATTTAGCTTTAATAATACTACCTGGGTAAGTGCTGCCTCTGCAAGTAACTCAGACATGGTTGCCAATAAGGGCACCGAGTTACAACACCCACTGGTTTATTGATGGACTTGTGTCATGCTCAATAGAGGCTGATGTCTTTGGAGAGACGGAGGATGGAGGCGGACATTCCTAAATTGGTCCAAACTGATGTTGTCGGGTAGACGGTCAAAAAGGCTAGAAAAGGCAGAGCGCAGAGCTCCCCCAAATGACCTAGACTCTACCATTTGCATTCAGCAGTGGGAGCTGTGTATTTTTTTGGGTACAAACTAACTACAAGCGAGAAGTCTCTGGCACATTTGCAATTATAAAGCTCAAAAGCAATGCAGATATACAGGATGTAACATCCTTGTAAGTGTTCGCTAGTCAGTCCCCGCCTGCTCCGAAAGGGCAAGTGGACTTCATTTAAGAGCCTTTTTTGTGCTAGTAAAAACAAATACTCCGCGCTTTAATAGCAAATAGAACTAAAGCTGATATAAGCCGCCAGAGCAGGAGGGCAAGAAGTCTCTTAACGTTTAGACTTCCTCACGAATATTTTTACTGGTACTGAATTATATCTCTGCAAAAACAAACTCAAGCTAATTGGACATACTCCACTGTTATTACAGTTATTAGTCAAATTGTCATTAGATTCCACAAGATAATGTCTCAAGAGGCTGGCTTTTTTTGATGGGGGATGAGGGTTGGAACATGCCCAGTTTTACATGGGTACGTTACAGCTCTTTTAGGTGGGAGGCAAGAATCAGAAGTCAGCCAAGAGTAAAGAGGCAAAGAACGTCCGCAAAGACATCGGGTGTGTGCTGTCGGTACGTCAAGAAGGAAAACGGTGGTCATATTTTTACATGCATTATTGAGACAATTGCCCAGTCTCCTACTACGCCAAATGTAACGATAACTAGGAATTAGTATTGGACGATTTCCAAGAAAAATGATGTGATTGCCATATTCTGATGCATGCCTTTCAATGCCGATCACATAAATTGATCACCTGTAGCTTATAGTGTACTATTGCAGCATGCAGCGATCCATGCGTGCAATGCCGCGTCTGGCCCTACCTAACATCTCTGGCAGTCCGCTCCTCCCGCTCTCCTTCACACTGCGCAGGCGTGCCAATACAATAACATTCGTGTCTGCTGTGTATTATTAAGCTTTGTGATCAGGACAATTTCAGTCCTGGATGATCACTATCAGAATCTGCAGCATACAATCCTGATCAGAACATCCCCAGTTCTAACTTGTGATGTCATGAAGGAAATACCTGCTTCCTCATGAACATGATATTGCTAACCGTTGTTAACTGGATGATGGCATCCTTTGTACGCGCCCACTACTTATGAAAAAACAAGCTTTGCCAAAAAAGACAGTTACATACAGCCTCTTTTTGTTTGTCTCAAGCAAATAGTATGTTAGCATGATAGTGCGTTCAAATGTGATGTTGGCATTGTCGCTCACATACTGTAGTTATGTTAGTGCTGTGTGTCCCCTTTATAATGGACAAATGGCTAAGAATGCACCATCCATCCATGTTCTACACCGCTTGTCCTCACTATGGTCGCGGGGGTATGACGGAGCCTGTTCCAGGTGACTTCAGGTAAGAGTTGGGGTACACCCAGCCAATTGCAGGACACATGTAGACAAACCACTCACAGCGATGGGCAATTTCCATCCATCCATTTTTTATGCCGCTTATCCTCATTAGGGTCGCGGGTTTGGGTGCAGACATACACACTCACATTCACCTGCAGAAAACACACTCAGCAGAACATGCAAACTCCACACAGAGATGCCCAACGGAGATTCAAACCCTGAACCTCCTGACTGTGATGCCAACATGCTACCCTCTCAGCCACCATGCGGCCCACCAAACATCTATCAAATATCTATCATCAACCTCACTTCCACTTCACAGAATTCAGCTTTGTAAAAAAGCAAGGTTCGCTACACATCTTATGAAGTGTTGAGCTCTGCCAACGATCGGTCGGTCACCTTCCTAAGTGGGTTAGTTTGTGTTGTTACATAGTTGGATGTATCAGACATTACTGTATGTCATATGTTATGTCTATCTCCCTGCCTAATTCATCCCAAGCCAGTCCCTCCAACGTGTCCTGGGTCTCCCCCGAGGCATCCTACCAATCGGACATGCCCTGAACATGTACCCAGAGAGAAGAAGAAGATGGCTGGGAGGATAGATGGATGGAAGACTAGATTTTGGCCAATCCACTTCCACTTCAGTACTGTATTTTGGGACCTTTGAGACCTAGTTAAAATGGTCAAAAAAGTAGTTTAATACAAAAAAAATGCCGCAAATGTTCCACCCTTTGTGGAAATCAGATAAGTACGTCTGTATCGTATGTTTATTACTATTATAGCAATAGTCTCTCGACAATGTCCTTTTTCTGGTCATATCAACCTTTTCTCTGAGCCATCACTTGTTGTGATGAACCCCAAGGAAGTTATTGCTTGACTCAGCTATGAGGTTTAGACCTATTGATTAGCTGTCAGGCTGCAATATTAAATGTTTTGCTTTTCCTGCTCGGACTGCTCTGATAGTGTTGTTCTGTATTGTTATCTGTTAGAAGCTAAGAATCAGCATGTTGTCTATTGTTACGATTTTCTGTTGGGAGTGTTACAGATATTTTTAAAGTCTGCATCACTGCATGAGTTTGTGCATTGACCACTGTAAATTACATTTTTATGGCGCCCACCAGGGGTTGTGCTCAAAATACTTTGAATGACATGCTAGCACACATGGACTAAAGATATCCTCAAAGCTTTATAATCATTATGGTAATGGTAATGATTGAATTTTATTGGAACATGCATGTACTGTAAATAACATTGGAATACATCACTTAATACAAACAACAGTTCCACATGTCCAAAAGGAGTAGGAAGAAGCCAAGCTTATTCAAACCTACCCCCATTGGTTTTCCCCTATTTCAATACATTTGTAGACTTCCTGTAGCTAGTAAGTTTGAATGCATACGTAAGGTCATGCGACAGTGTGTTAAATAGTAGTCAATGTCCTTATCACAAATAACTTATATTGCAGTCCTGATGAATGATAATCATAATAAATAATAATAGAGCTAAGTGGTACATAAACAATTATAACAAAACATTGTAGTACAGACAATCTTCTCACTTGGATGAAAAGTTCCTAGTACAAGTATAAGGTGGTAGTAAAAAACATAGCATTGACAGTCAAGAGGCAGAAAATGTATTCTCCAAGGAATGAAGTAATATAGCCTTGGATGAACACAATATTTCACGAGTCTTTTTCCTTGTATTTTGTAAACATCAACTGTTTATAATGTTTCTTGAAGTCACTCATTGTAGAGCATTGTTTTACTTCTTTACTTAATCCATTCCACAGTTTGATTCCACATAGCGAAGTAATAAAGGTTTTTAGTGATGTCCTTGCATAATTGTGTTTTAAGTTTAGTTTATTCCTAAGATCATATTTCTCCTCTCTTGGTGAGAAAAATAATATAACATTCTTGAAGATGTTGTTTGCTTTTTGCATCATTTTGCAGTTTGAAGTTTTACCAGATCAGAAAATATTAATAATTGTGATTTTTGAAGCCATGGATTTGTATGCCCTCGCGCATTATGGATTATCCTAATTGATCTTTTTTTGCAGTACATCAAGCGAGTGAAGTGTACTTTTGTAGTAATTTCCCCATATCTCCACAAAATAAGTTAGATATGGTAACACCAGAGAACAATAGAAAGTTTGGAGTGATTTTTGATCCAGGACAAATTTTATTTTACTCAGTATTGAAGTATTTCTTGCTACTTTATGTTGTATGTTTTTATTGTGGGGTTTCCAACCCATTCTGTCATCAGTTGTAATGCCAAAAAATGTATGTTAATTTACCCCTTCAATTTCCTCACAATCAATTTGTATTTTTTCAAAATTATCTCTAAACTTCTCAACTACGTCCCTCATATCATCATTATTAACATTTCCAACTGTAAAGTTTGGAGGGTAGTCTGCTTTCTTAGTGCCTTTCCTAATATAATACTGTTTAGAATGCCCCAAGTAGCTAATGTTGTTTTTGCTCCTATCTTGTATTTGTTTAAAATACATTGTACTTGTCTTCTTCTTTTCCTTTCGGCATATCCCTGCTTATCCCATACATTCTCAAAATATTTGTTAACTTGTTTGTTTAATTATACATTTTCTATATAATGTATTTTTCTTTTAACAGGCATTTTGCAGACCTATTTTTATCCATGGCTGATTATTCTTCTTTTGCCTGTTAAGACATATCTCTCAGTGGACAGTGCTAATCGTAAAGCTTCATATAGTCATTAGAAACTGTTCATATGCTTCATCCACAATTGCTTCCACTGTACACACTCTCCCATCTTTGTTCATCCAGATCTTTTTTCAAAGCATTGATGCTGTCCTCTGTGCATAGTCTTATGAAAGTTCTTTTGTCCTCCATTGTTCGCTTTGTAGTAATTTGTGAACACTGGAAGATGATCAGTGATGTCATTGATTAAAAGACCACTAGTTGTGTCGCTATCAAAGTCATCAGTGAATGTTATCAATTAACGTGGCACTGTGGTCTGTTATTCTGCTTGGTCTTGTGATTTTGGGATAAAAGCTGAGGCTGTACATTGTATCAATAAGGTCATCTATTCTACTTTGCTTGTTTGGATTCAGAAGATCAATGTTGAAGTCTCCACAAACAAAGATGATTTTTTGGTTGATGTTTGAGAAGGTTGCCTTAATCCAGTCCTCAAATATTTCCACGCTTGACTTAGGTGTTCTATACATACAGCTTATTAGAATGTTTTTGCCTTGTTCTGAATAGATTTCAATTGTTATGCATTCTGAAATATTGTCAACAGCAATATTGTCAACAAATAGTCAACAGCATTAGACAAATAGTTTAATGATTTACAGTAATTGCTAAGTCCCGCCCTGTTCTGATTTAGTTTTTCAACCAGTCATGCACCAAACTTGCCAGTCCCCTAAAGGTGTGTACCAAATTTTGTACCAAATTGTAATAAACACTCTCCCTAAAGTAACAGTAGGTGTTTTGTATAGCTGTGTGAAAAATTTAAGTGGGGTTAATAACAGCGCCACTATGTGATCTACGTTTTGGAAAAATAAACAGTAAGGATGAATGTTTTGATAGATGTTTACCCTTTTGTGTGCAGCGTCTGAGGAGTAGAAGAGCTTGCATACACATAAGAATACATAGTCATGGGAAAAAAACAGGGCCGTCAATCAATTAAAATAGATGATCGCGATTAATCCATTTTACACTCCAAATTAATCACATGAATTCGCAAGTTTATTTTTTAAATCTATAAGTAGTGATGTAAATCTCTTTGTGGTAAACAATTGGCTATGTAACTACAATAACACATTTTATGTAAAAAGATATAAATATTGGAAATATGGGCTATTATTTAATACAAAAATAGACGGTTAGAAAGCCGACGGTTTTTGAATGTTTTATGTCAGCGGCGATTTGTCCCACTGTGTGACGGTCTTTGATTGCATCTTCACCTATTTGCTCCTAAATGCTGTGGGAATACTAGGTGGGAATGCATAAAGGAAAAATTTGATGACCTTATTGAGTCACCTGTCTGAAAAACAAACTCCTGGTGGATGGTGGTTCAGCATTAATTTTGTGCTTTAAATTTGATGTTGTTCCTGTCATACTTTTGCACAAGCCATACTAACTACGATCAATTACATCGCTATAATGTACTGTACGTACGATCGCTATAATGCTAGTGTTAATGGCATACATAGCGTTAGCCAGCGCCCCAAATTGCTCTCGTCGGCTTGCCGGTAACTAGCAGCTCCTACTGTAGCCTAAGCTTTAGCTAGCAGATCAAAGCAACACAAAAGATGGCTCGCATCCGAAAACACTTGTTAGTTGATGCTATGTATACATGACAAAACAATACCTGCAGTGTGCCAGTAACTTCCCTCTTCTCCCAGAAGCGACGTACTTTCAAGCTAATCCTGCCATGCAAAATACCCTTTTCTTTGGCCATTTCTGCTGAGTACCTGTTTTCACTTCTATCGCCACGCAAAACCGACGGTACAAGTGCTGAAAGAACTCGCTGAAGACAAGTCAAGAAGAACAGCATATTAAATTCAATGTCACACATTTTTCCAACATACACCATCACTTCTGCTAGGTGAGTCACTCACTTGGCATAAAACCGATTTTAGGTTGCCATACAATAAATATATGAGCATCACATTGACTGATTGCAGGGATTCCTTTCCTCATCCCTTCTTATTACTAATATCTGTATAACCGCAAAGAGAGAGCCACTGAGGAAATGCTGAAGGAGGCGATGCCCCCCAGCATGATGAATGAGCGGCACAAAAATTAGATTAGGAGTAGTGCGCTGAATAAATGAACAGATTAATGAAGTGAGGAAAAAAAAAAAAAGACAAGGCAGCGAGAAGTGGCCGTCGACACGTTGCTTCTAAATAAAAAGTGTCGCTTCTAGGAATAGCAGCAGCCCTCGCCTCTGGTTATGAGGCTGTGACCGCCATCATCATTAGCACCCTCACAGCTGTGGTGTGGTGTGATGATGGTATGTTTTTACCTCATCCTGTTTTGTCCGCGAGGAGTTGGCATCCCACCAGAATAATTGTTCCACCTGAGGCTACCCACATTCCTGTCATTTGCTTTGCTCCCAGGCGGAAGAAAAACAAAGCGGTTCTCAAAGGTAATGCCTTGTTAGTTTACATCAGAAATGTAAACTCCCGCGCCATTTGTCTCTTAATAATGAGTTTGTTGCTCGGAGAATTTGGGTTTGTGGGTTTGTGATAGAACATGACACCTCCAGATGGTGATGACAACTACATATAGGCAGTCGGTCACATCTCCCAATCACAAGTAAAGACATTGGGTGGCCTATGTCCTCTGTGGCTGGAAGGTGATGCCTTGATGTAGATTCAACAACACTTTAGTTTCGGGCTATGACATCATACAGTAGTTTAGTTGCTTGTGAGAAAAGACACTTTGCGGATCTTCGCTCTGGGAGCTTCCAAGTCATGGGTAGGGACGGTGTAAATGGAAAGTGATGTAGCCGGACTGTTACGTCACAAAAGTGCCAAAATCCGAACGGCTTGCTGACAAACAGAGACAGCTAAATTGCATGGTTGTGTAATTTCAGACTTGATGGGTGTGTAGGCACATTTGATACACAAATACAGTAAACCCTCAGTTACCCAACAGCAATCAAATCATTTCCGTAGTATAATATTTTTGTAGTTAAGAGCATAGAATACAACACACAAACACTTTTCATTATTACCATATTTTTTGGGTCGAGGGGATGCTGAAAATTATTTTATCTTCAAAGGGGGGGAGCTGCAAAAAAAGTTTGGGAACCTTAAAGCCTAAAAAAAATTCAACAGTGCATTCCAGTAGCGTCTGAGTGCATGTTCTCACTGCTTTATGACACAAACTGTTTTCACACACAAACAAAGCTCTTGGAAAACAATAGCCAGGCTGCAGACTCTTCTTCTTAAGTGATTTTTTACGGACGTGGACAACCAGAGCAGAACACTACCTTAAGTACTTAAGCCATAATTAACAACTGAACATGACTAGGTCATTGACTCACATGTATTGATTTTATTTCAAAGATTTGCGGTATGTCCATAACACTGGTCATCATAATTTGCTTTGAAGGCTGCAAAGGTTACCTGCACACTTGGACAGTTAGAATTTCTTTTTCAAATAATATTTCATCAACCGTACCGAACCCGGCTGACCTCCGAGCCACACAGATTCGTGACACGCATCAACCATTACATACACTCATAATTAAAGTCACGATTACCTTGGTTGCAGTAGCATTGATACATATTTCCCAAGACATGGGTCTAATAAAAATGTACTTCCAGTCATTACCTGCCAAATACTGCAGTCACCATTAGATGGCTGCCATGGTTGCTCCATGGGTGACATGATGAGAGGTGAAAGCCGACGCTGGTCTGGAGTTGTTTGGGTAGGAGAGTGACTTGAGAGTGGTTAGAGGGATGGACAGAATAAAGAGTGCAAGGGTCTTTTGCTGGGATGGGTGTTTTTACTGCTTCAAGTTGATAGGAGGAACAAATTTGCATGTCAATGAACCTAAATTATACCTCAACTCTAAAGGCAAAATGCCAGACTAAGGGCGCTGCCGACTTCTTGAAACAACTTTTTAATTGGCAGTTTGAAAGCTAAATTATTAGCCTGACATTCTTGGTGTCATAGAAGCTGCCATGTGTTGATCCCTCTGTCGTGAGGTAATTCCGAAGTTGCCTAAACTGAAGTCACACACCGTGAGACTATAACATTCCCAGTGTAACAATTGTTGTTATAAAGTTTGCTTATTTACGGCATCTGTCCGCAGCTTGCATGTCTGGCTGTTCTAACAAGTTAACCGGTATGCGTTTCGTCTGGAATTCCTGATTGTCAAAGCATGAATGAGTCACCTATCTTCAATAAAACATGCAGAGAAATTACCAGCCCTGATATCCAATTGAGTCTCCATTACTCAACTGAATGCTGAGGAGAGATTAAATCGACTGGAGTTTATTAGTCTCTTATACACTCTCAATCACTGATAAAGATCTGCCCCTAATCAAATTTTCTGAATGGATTTAAAAAAAAAAACCTCCTCTTGCTGAGTCTGTGCTTACATACAGTACCTCCACAATGACTCTGATTGACAAAATGTCAGTTCTCACGCTTAGTCTAATAAAAGCATGAATAGCTGCATTTGAAATAGAAGGAGCTGACTGTGCCTTTCAGGCAGTGATGGAAATTCCAGTTCTTATTCAGAGAGATGTGTGTTCTTAAATTAATTTATTACCATATCATGAGTATTGTGTAAATAGATGACTAATGTAAGAATACACAATAAGAAATGTTTATTATTTAAATTGATTTATTTAAATCTCAATGAACAGCTAAAAAAAAATATAATATGCTAACATATAAAATCCAAGACCCTCAATAGACAAGGTCGTCTCTGCATGCAAATTTCTATTTACAATCAAACAAGACAACATCAACTAAACATACATTAAAAAGTGCAAAACAAATAGAAAAGACAGTATGCAAATAACAGTAGTGTGTTTACTGAAGATTGGCATTGAAAAAAACTCCTCTTACGTGTGCTATGGCGTCACAATTTAACAGAAAAGAGGTAAGGAAAGAAATATTCAGCTCTCAATTGGCTCCGAACGACTCGAACGGGCTACTGTCGTTCATTTCAAACGAATCTAAGAACCGTTCGTTCGCGGGTCGAAACATCACTAGTATCACAGTTAATCAAAACAAAAAAAATAAATCATGTTGTTTTGTTGTTGAAAACAGCCTATTATTAGTGAAAATATGCATATTTAAGCAAATTTGACATATTCCTGAATCAGGGGTGTCAATCTTGTTTTCATTGCGGGCCACATCACTGTTATAGCGACTGAAAACTAAAATGTGAACCCCTGGCCATCACTTCCGATCATCTCCCTTAGCACCGGAACACAGTTACAGCAACAGTTTATGTGCAGATGTTAGTCTATACAGGTTATAGGGATAATATGTCACGTCTAGAGGGCTGTAATAATGTTAACAACCATATTTAGAAGGTCAGAAACAGGTTTTGTAGGCTTTCACTGTGAAAACATTCGATTTACGAAGAAGCAATCACTTATTTCACTTATCACTGTCGGGTCTGGAATCAAGTAGCCAAGATATATGAGGGATTGCTGCAAAGAAAAATAACAATGCATCAAAAAGAGCTGATGCGGGTAGAGTGAAAAATATGAGGTCCCGTTTTGGGACCTAAAAGTCGAACTTCATTTTTAAGGGGCCTCAAATGGCCTCATTTTAAAATGAAATCTGTGTTTTGATCAAGCTGCTGTAGCAATTACGAGAACAATATTTCCCTGAAGTTAAGTTGTTGTTGTCTAGCTCACACACTTCTGTGTTCAAATTTGAAAACCCATTTTGATGTAACATATCCTCTCAGCTCAATAATGACATTTAGCCTTTGCCACACCTTGAATTAAGCCCAAACTCTCACAGCTCACCTACGCTGTTTCTTTTCACGACTCTCCTCTAATGCAAGATGACTCGGTAAGCGCAACTACCCAAAAATCTCATTAAGGGGCCCACCACAGCCACTGAGTGCTGTTGCATTATTCATGTGTTTTCCCAAGCATTCTAAAACCGGGTGAATAATTCCATGTGATGTTTAAAATGCACAGCAAGGTTGTATCCAAGCATATTTTTATAGCACCACCAGGCCCTCAGGTTATCACAGAATCATGGAAGGTGACCCGTGAACAAATCTAGCAACAGAAAATGGCTTGCACCTACTGGTTGGCATCAATTAGCATGTTTGTGAATGACTAGAAGTAGCCTTTCCTGCAATTGTCAACCATTCAATTTATGGCACAGCCAGTGATACACCATCTCATTGCTAAATGCATGGCACACAAATAATTAAAACCGCAGCATCACTTCATGAGTGTTTGCTGCAGGCCAACCCCAAGGACGTGAGGCAGGGGATTCCACAGCTGTTGCCGCTTAAATATGCAAATAGGCAGAATATGGCGGCTGCGGCAGCTAAATATAAAACCTCTATTAAAGTTTTAGAGGTGCATTAAGCAGACAGATAAACTAATGATTGCACTGAGTAACAACCAACGTGTGATAGTGACTGGTGTCCTTGTTTTTACGTTTTTGGACATTGTAAATGATTGTTACTTTTAAATTAACCTGCTATCGAGTGAACAATAGCAGGTTTTTTTTTTCTAAAAAAGGGTGTCTAAATGTGTTCCAGTGAGGGCTGCATACAGAAAACCTAAAAGGATGATAAAAAGTAACACATGCTAGGAAGTTACATTATAGTTCAATAAAAAACTGCATCTCAGCTTTGTGATATATGTGAAAAAGCATATTATTAGTTTGAACCTTGCTCATTTTTGTTGTTATTTTAATTTTCTAAACATTTCATTAGTGATCATCTCATAAAATATTCTTATTGTAATATTATGACTTTATGTCCATAATATTGGTTACTTTTTTTTATATGTTTTCCATAATCTCATTTTCCAAAAATTATTGTAAATTGCTATTTTTTTCCTTGTAAGAATACAAATTCCCCTTGTTAGTTTGACTCATAAAATACAATTTCTGCTGTCAGCGCTTCTGCTGTCTTTTTATTTTTCAACTTTTTGTCTTTTATTTATTCACACAATATTTTGACTTTATTCCGACAATATTCTTACTCCCTAACCTAATTTTCCAAATAGTGGAAGTTTGTCTTATTGCATTGCTCATTGCTCAAATCTCCTGGAGATTAATAAAGTATCTATCTATCAACCAATCATTCATTCAATTGATGAGCAGTGCTCAATGTCAGATTAGGTAGGATAGGTCTTGCCAGTGCATACTGCATTGAGAGGTAAAACCAACATGAAAACCAGAGAAGTGTACTGTATATGGATGGAAAAACAATCAATTGTCAATCTGATGAAAAATCAATCTGAAGATATAACTATCTACTGTTCATACAAACGGTTGCACCAGAAGATGCAACCACTTAGAACAGAATTTACGGTAACTTACAATGATTTAAATGTTAGTAATTGCAGGCACTAATGTATTAACAGTTGGGAAAAAGAGCTCTATTCTATTGCAGTGTGTCATGTTTCTGCAGCTTTTTTTCTTCTGGAAAGCGCCATAAGGATGAGTGTGCGCTATCATGGAGAGGGAAACTAACTCAAACTGGCAGATGGGTCGAGGGCATTGAGCAAACAGTCAGTCAGGTCAGAGTGACATTAAAATGTCTTTCACTGGTCGTCTATGTAAAGAAAGGGGAGTGCTCGCGCATGCAAATGTAGGAGTCATTTTAAAAATATACAGTAACAGAGTACAGTATTAAACATCATGCATAAAGTCAAAGCCAATTGTGACTAGCATATGCTGTGATTTATAGTTATGCAGTTATGTATTGTGCGGTAAAAAAAATTAGATTCATAAATCAGCCAAGGTCATCAAGTGTGTGATATCGGTAAACCAGTCACAGCTGGCTACCGAAGGCGGCAACTCGAGGTGGTGATCTAAAATAGCTGCGTGCCTTTGCCTGACAATGCATACAAAAGCCTCCAGTGCTTTCCCAGAATATATATATGGACATAGCCCATATTATACAACTTTTAGTACACATTTTACCACTTCACTCAGCCTTCTCTCAAAGGGAAAAGTCTATCCACCTTTGCTTTTGTAGTATGTAATTCTGGTGTGAAGGCGTGTGTGTGTGGGGGGGGTTACTTGAGTTGGCGGCTTTTTCATCACGACATCACAACTGTTGAGGCACAGTGGTCATAGAGTGTCAGCCATCAGCTGTGACTAACGCGTACGGCCTATGAGCAACAATGGTCACTCCTGTAGTTGCAGCTTCCTGGGAGAAACGTTGTGTGCGTGTATCACTTCACAACATTTATCCTGAGGAAGCGCTCACGGTTCCCACAAGGATTTAGTGCAAAAAGTGCTACACTGCTGCAATCAAAAATAACCTGCATGACCCTTTAACATGCCTTATTGACCCAAATGTGACAAAGCCTCATAAGGACCTCTTTTTTTAAAACCCATTTTTTGCAAGACAAACTCAAAGGTAGGGAAAAACAGGTGCAAGGTTGCAATAAATACAGATATCATATTTCTTGATAATTCTGCGTCACTGATATGTCATCAGGGTGTGTGTGTGTGGCAGGAAGCAAAGCTCTGACTCGCCTGGGAGAGAAGCAATTCAGTGCCACTTGTTGGTATGCATGGAAAAATACAGGAATACATGACTGACTTTTTTCAAATGATTTGTGTCAGTGCGATATTTAGTGTGTAGGTATTAGCCTACATGGCCTGTTAGAGGTATGTAGCCAAACAACCAATGAAAACATGTTTTAGAACACAATGATTGTAACAAGCACCTCCATTTTCCATTTCAAAACATTTCCTGTTTTTCCTCTTTAGACCACACACCCCTGATTCACTTTGTATTAGAAATGAGACTGGCGTCACAGGAATCCGCGGGTGTTGATTCAATTCGAAGGCGTTTGATTTGTCAATGAATTTTGCCATATCACAAAAGAATATCATGTAATCATCACTGTACCACTCTTGACAACATGCAGCGTGGTCGTGGCTGCTGCTGAGCACACATTTTTAACAAAAAATGGCCTATTTTTATTCACAAACAGCCCAATTATGTGTTAATAAAGAATTAAAAATAAGGTGCTTAACAGAAGACTTACACTTACCACGCATTGATAAAAATGACAATGCAGAAGAGCTGAGGTGAGCTAGCTTTAAACATCAGGGAGACCCTCAACACTGACATACAGTACGTAAAATGGGCTCATATTGGCTATTAAAAGAAATCATCCAAAGTGTGAAAGCATTTTGAAAAGGTAAAGATGCCTCCAGAAAGTGAAATCCAACTTGTGTCAGGAGCTTCTTCAGGCTGTTATGGCTACTTTATTTTATATTCCAACAGTGAATTTTATGCAAGAAATGAAGCAGCTAATTGAGTTTTGGCAAGTCAAACGAGATTTTTTTTTTTTTTTTCAATTAGCTCTGCTAAATAAAAAAATACTTAAAAAAAATAGCAGTTGGCGATCAGTCGACTATGGACAAAATCTAATAATCACATTCATATTCGACTACGAAAATCCTTAGTCGAAGATAGCACTAATCACTCGTTTATTACGGCTGATCGGTTCCAGACCTGACCGTGATAAGTAGGGTTCCTTTTTAAAAAATGTAATGTTATCATAATTAAACAATAAACACCCTTTACACCCTTCTAAATATGGGTTTTACCATTATTAGAGCCCTCTAGACATGGAATAACACCCATATAACCACCTTTACACTTGAATTACCCAATATAGTACACATTGTCAAAATAAATAAGCCATTTAAGACATAAGTCTTGTGCTTGTGTGTGCTGCTTTACAGTAAATTTGTTCACTAGCAGAGCAGAATGGTGGGCAGACAGGAAGTGACGTCAGGGGTCCTGGGTTGGATTTCATCTTGCTTTGGGGCTTGCTGTACCGCTGGAACAGTTTTAATTAGGGTTTTTTATTAGGGATAATTGTGCCTGTTGTAAAATAATTCAAATCTGCAATAAAAGCCGTTTTTTCTGGCAATCAAGTCTGTTAATTGCGTGAATACCAAGTCATTATCTTGAAATGTGTCTTTTGAATGTCTTATAGTTGTATATTTTGTTCATTCTCCATTTTTATGGAGAATGAATAAAATGCTTAATTTAGGCAAAAATACCTAACATTAAAGCATTACAAGAAAAGCATGATTTATAATTTATATATTTTTGAAGAAGCTCTGAAATTCAAACTGTGAAGTGGCAAGGGACGACGGTGCAACAGCATGGATAATAAACGCAAGGTTTAAAGAACATAATTTACATTAACGGTACATTTCCTAGTTGGACTGATGCATTCTACTCAAAATCCGGTGGCAAAGTTATCCACTAAATGATTAATTATGTAGATTATAATGTAAATGCATTGCTCTGTGAGCTTTGTGGCAGCATATTGTTTTACCTGTAAGTCTACTCATCTCTAACAGGTGAAAAGACGCGGCCGTTATCCATACGTCTACTTCAAAATATCGGAAACCTAAAATGGCTGGTGCTAAATCTATCAGTAATAATCGTTTGCGCCATTTTCTGTTGTTATAAACCATTTTTATTGCACCTGGAAAAATGGACATACATGATTTATATGTATGTAAAAAAATAATAAAAATAATAAATCCCCATGGGATAACTTTGCTCTGAATTCATAAGGCAAATAAAGAAACAGCAGAAGTGGTCTGTGTAAATTGGTGCATTTATAATGTACATATTTTACATGTGACTGTATTACTACCATTCATACACACCATGAAACATTATAGTCACCTTTGCAGCAATAACACAAACTATGAATACTGAATGAGTCCACACTCCCACTCCAACATTCAGTATAAATAAAATGTAGTATCCAACAATAAATTATGTATGTAAATGGAGGGATATTTCGGGTAAAACGAAAAACAGCATCACTTTAAAAACAATGGAGATACTTATTTCTGAAGCCATAGTAACGTGTGTGCATGTGTGTGTTTTTAGAGAACGTGTCTTGCTTGAATCACTCCGGAGCATGGAGAAGACAGCGCTGAGGGCCTTCTGCTTTCATTTATAATTCAGAGCAGCGCCGCTTACCATTTGTCCTCCGCAGAATTACAATTTCATATCTACACTTTCTGGGGAATTGCTTTTTTTTTGAAAAGGCAAAACAAAAGATGCAGACCTACACAAGGTCTCGAGTAGTCCATTGTTAAAAGAGCTCTTTAGGGAATAAAAAAAGAGATTTGCCAGCAAATAAATACACTGTATGGATAGAGTGTAAAAAGTGTGTGTGTGTGTGACAATTCCTCCCAAAGACCCAATGTGGGCTCCGTGCATCCATATCTGTGAAATATCGCTGCACCGCGTGCCACATCTCATCTTCTTTACCTATTGTCAACCTTAGATGGATGCATCTATGACAATAGTAGTACAATCCATGTTGCTGACCACATTTTGGGAATCTAATTCAATTTTAATCTGGACTTGAAATCTTAATAACGATGGATCTCGACAAATAACTAAATATAACATCTTTCATGCTACATGGCAATAGGAAATATAAAGGATATAGCATAAGATGTGTCTGTACCTTGGCTCATTGCGAAAACTAGTGCTGTAAGAGAAGAACAAGATTTGATTTGTTAAGCAACACTGGAAAATCTTGCATGCGGTGGCGGTGACGGGTAACTCGCAGGTCTACCTGTCATCAGGGCTTCCGATTCACCGCATGACCTTTAGCGACCGCGTGCCATTCTACAGCTGGCCCCCCGTGGGAGGAGGAGGATGGGTTAACTGGATGGGGCAGCAAGGCAAGGTCCTCACCCCCCACCCCCACCTCCTCACACAGGCTGTTCAGAAATTGACTTATTGGAGCTTGTTATAGACTGAAGGATCTCAAGTAAGAAGATGGCTGATATATATATACACGTATATAGATATATATATATACACGCGTATATATATATATATATATATACGTGTATATATATATACATATATGTATGTGTGTGTGTGCGTGTGTGTGTATATACACCAGAATATAAGCCAAACCCGGATATTAAACGACACCTCCTTTATAACACTGTTTTAATAGTGTTTTATAACACTTTATTTTAAAGACACAATCAATGACCAAAAAAGAAAATGCACCTTTGTGTTTTTAGTATTAGAGAAATGATCTTAAAATTAGCATCATATTTCTGTCTGTTCGTTGCCAGCTTGCGAACACGAGCAGGCTTCTACATCTCTCCAGGTCACGTCACGTGTTGTGTGTGCGTGACAGGATGAAAAGCTCGGACTCACTAGAGAAAAAGTCCATGCCTTCAAAGTACTCAGTTGCCCAAGGACACTGCCGTATGTTCCAGAGGGAGAGTAAGGTTGAAACCCACAACCCTCGGGTTGGGGGATTACCACCTCTATGAGTTACATGCAACCCAAAAGTAACGTCTTATATTTGGGTCGATGAATATATTTTTAGCAAATATTTGGTTAATAAGTTCATATTTTTGTGCTATTATTGTATTGTACAGTTTTATCCCACGTAACCATGCCCAGATATAGAGTAAGACGTGTCAAAGTACAGAAAACATGAACGTGTCAAGTGCAAGCAACCAGTAAAGCAAATTTCCGGCAACTTCTATCATAACAACTAAGCAGTATGACATCAAGCTTAAATTTTCATAACCGGTTTCAACCAACTTTCAACCACGTGTAGCGGTTTTCCCCACGTAGTTGCCTTCAGTGACTGCTGGGATATTATGTTTGCAGACAATTCTCCACTGAAAATAGACCAGCGGGCAAGTGGGATCGCCTATAATTACTTGATAGTAACAAAAGGCCTGCCCGGTTTGACAAGAGGAGGACATAGAGTGAATCAGAGCACCAGAAGGGTGTGTGCGTGTTTGTTCGGAATATCCTGAAAGGTCATGGATAGAGGTGTTACATCTCTGGTTATTAAGAACAAAAAAAATTCTGTCTTGGTTACATCATCTTGCAATTCCTACAGCCCTGATAGTCATAACAAAAGCACACATAACATTTCCACACACTTGTCAAAACATGTGGATCCATAACACAGTGGATGAGTACTAGATAGTCCCATGTGTGTTTGGAGCACACAGTACTTTTGAGCCCCAGCCATCAATTCACTCACAGCTCCACCGAGCAATTATTTCCCCTCGGCACCATTTTAAGGACGCCAGTCTAATTAACTCTCATCGTCAGTGCTTTTTGCTTTTGGACATGACAACTTGAAATCAAGTGATTTGTTTGTAGCGGCTTTTTATTTTTCTATTCACAAGGACGGAGGACTTGCTGGAACCACCTCATTTAGATGCACCATGGCAGAGCACACAGTAGAGATCGTGGAGTGTGCTTCATTCCCTCAATGGATCAGTGCCAATGTTCACCACTGGATTCTGTTATGTAGGAGTTATGCTGTGTCAAAATGAGGGACGGGCATAATAACTAACTAATTAGTCCAATAGTTCCCAAGTAACACCATTTTTGATACCTCCACTGACCATCACGGTTCAGCTTCTAACTTGTACTGGATACAAGTTCATGTGCTTGTGGCATATGAGGTGTGTTAATAATGTAGAGTACCGCGAGATGAAACCCATCTACCACCAGTAGAGAATGATGCCCACTGTCTCAAATTGATCGCAAATTGATTGTTAATTAATCGCATCTTGAAGCAATTGAGGTAAAATGAGTGCAGTATTTGGCTCCAACCAGCAGAGACGCTGTTGCTCCAGTCTCAACTACAGTCAAACTGAGGGTTTCAAACACCTTAGTTTTTATATGATTTGGTTTTTTGATGAAAATCTTCCCTTTTGGTTTTGCACGCTGTCCCAGTTACTGTATTACAAGCTACCGTCATTTCCGGTGTATATGCCGCTACATTTTCCTCAAACATTGAACCCTGTGGCCTCTACAGCGGCTAATATGCAGCCCTTTTCTAATCGTGTGAAATCGCCTATACTTCAGAACCACCACTAACTGTTTAAATACCGTGCCGCTCGTGAGCCAGTTAGGACCCGGTGGCTCTTTCTTGGGCTATCAGTGCACTCACGACGAGCTTGTCAACCTATAGGAAATGGCAGGAGGTCATTTACTCAATATCACAGTCTAACTCATGATGCCATCTTACAAAGAACACAAAACTCAACACACAGCAACTTAACACTATAAGTTGCTTCTTGGTTTAGTTCTAGCCAACCTATGTTCTCTGCTACAGCACAGAAGTGGTCTTGAAAAAAAAGGCTTATTTGGGATTATTTTACTAGGATATTTGGGTCAGTAATACAAGTTGAATAGCTGAATAAAAGTCAATGACCATACCTAAACATCAGTTTGTAACATTCTCGTGCATTTTTTAAGAAAACGTATGAGTCCAAAATGTCAAATTGATGCTTCATTTCTGTTCACTCGCAGTCCATTTAAATACCTAGCCATCTGATTTATGCTTAGAGAAGCTTTGAAAGCGTCCATCCATCCATTTTCTATGCCACTCATCCTCATTAGGGTCGCAGGTATGCTGAAGCCTATCCAAGAAGTCCGATGAGTGAAAATGAGCGTAAAAGCTAATGACAGCATACTGCTGTTTGGAAACGCAAATGCCATGATAATCGTTTGGTCTGGTCAATTATGTTATCTACTAGCAAGAGTTCAAGTGACCTCTTGCGCTGGGGGAGCTTTATTCCGAACGCACGCAACACGCACAAGCATTTCGTCTCCGAAGCCATTTATTACCACCGCCGCTATTAGGAGCAATAATGCCGGTTTTAAGTGTGCCATATAACTCTGTTACTCCCAGAGCGTGGGTGGGGACGAGAACTGGAGAGGGAGCCAGCAAATGCAAATAAAAACTAATGTGACAATGTATTCTCATCAAGTGTTTCCAAAAATACATTTGCAGGAACATTCAAGGAGGTGCAGACGATGCTCCGTAGCCCCTGAAAATCTCCCCATGATTTGCTGTCACCTGGTAAAACATTATTCCTGCAGAGAGCCCAGTGCACACACACACAAACACCAGTCCTGCTTTTGGCATTCCATGAGAGTGGGCTGACAGGCAAGCGGACTATGCCCGGTTCTTCTCAGGAGGTGTTCTGCTGCCATGTCCACTATGTGACAGTGGCAGGTAGCTGAGCATTGAATATTAAGTAGACACGGGGTGGACTTGTCAGTATGCTGGGCTTTCATGAGTACGTCCAGCTGATGCAATGGAAATTCCCACGTGATAACATGGGCTAAAGCACTGACCATCTGAAATACCTGAAATCAAACTTTATTTATAAAGTGCTTTTCATGCATATAAAAGGCAACCCAGAGTTAAAAACTATGAAATTAAGGTTAAAATGCTGTACTTATTTTTGACATGTTGGCCCCACACACAGTAAGGAGATGTGGAAGATCTGGATTCAAATCTCTGTGTGGAATTTCCATGTTCTCCCTGTGTGGGCGTGGGTTTTCTTCGGGTACCGCAGTTTCCTCGGACATTCCAAAAGCACGCATGTTAGCTTAATTGGAGACTCTATATCGTCCATAGATATGAATGTAAGGTGAATTGTTGTTTGTCTATATGTGCCCTGAGGTTAAATGGTGACCAGTGCAAGGTGTCAGCTGGGATAGGCTCCTGCTTACCCCTATGACCTTAGTTAGGATAAGTGACATAGTAAATGGATGGATAAATGGATGGAAGATATCGTTCTTACTTGGCAATTTTTTATATGTTTTTCTAAAGCAATATGTACTAACATTACATATTACAAAAACTCACAAAATTATTATAAAAATCTTAGTGGTATATACTAAAATCTGAAATATATTACCTAAAGTTCGCAGAATAAGTACCATAAAAGTGAAATGGTACTTTGGCACAACAAATTTGCATATTTTAAGAACATGACATAATGTCATGTACATAAAATTTGTAAATGCCAATTCACTTTTACTTTACGTATTTTACAAATTTGAGGTAATACATCTCAGATTTTAGAACATATTAGCAAGATTTTGTATATGTTTTTTTAATTTTCCAATTTGTGTTAACCTGGAATTGCATTATTTTTACTGAACTATTTATGCTACTACTACAAAAAAATTGCTACCACAACATTTTCTTTTAAAACATACCATATAGTTCATAAAATGAACAATTTTGATGCGCCAAAGTGCCATTTCAGTTTTACTTTATATATTTTGCACTTTTTAAGCAGTATAACTCTGATTTTAGTACATATTACCAAGACTCTTACTACTACTACTAGTACTAAGTTACTGCTACTACTACAAAAAATTGCATCATAAATCTTCTTTGTTTGACCATCATTTTTTTTGAGTGATTCTGTTTACAGTCAAGTCTCTTGCGGCCACCGTGAGTGACAGAAAGAAAAGCACTGGTTTGCATAAATCTGGAGACAGCAGATATAAGACAACCCATCTTTTTGAGACTTTTTTCTCACTAGTTTTTGGACTTTCACTCATATAACGCTTTTCGACCATCGAGGTAGAACACGGTTTGCTTTCTGTATTTAACATTTTGCAGTAGTACTTTGCATTGGGACTGCAACTAACAGTCATTTTCTTAGTCAATTAACATGAAGCTTGTTGTTTTGATTAATCAAGTCACCGCTTAGGCCCTAGACAGACCAAATTGACTTGAACGGTTGAATGGTTATCGTCATATCAGGAAAGAGGAAAAAAAAACAAAAAACAATGAATCAAATACCAAAATAGTTGTTGATTAATTGGAGAATTGATGAATCAACAGTTAATTGATTGTTGCAGCTCTACTTTGAAAAATCTATCATTACATCCATTTTTTATACTGGCTACATTAGCTCCCCCGCCAGCTGTACGGATGGAAGTCAGCCATATGAACCTCTACACTACCAGTGGTCTTCTGGACATAGTCATTTAAAATTGCACGATTGCACCGTGGAATCTCAGACTATAAAACTGAAACAAAGCACACAACTTTCTGTACATTCCTTCCTTGATTGTACAGTATTACGCATGTCATCAACCCATTTCAGACATTCTGCAAATAACTAAGACATAAGGCTTATGGGTCTGTGGCACCAGAGCATTAGTGATGAGGATCAATGATGACAGTCGAGTCCTGGTAGCAAAGGGACTCATCTCTGAGGCAGGGAAGGGGTGGTTGTCACGACTCGCTGCTGTCAAACAGACTGGCAAGCTCTGCAGGTGGCCGGGCGCCCCGGAGCTTGTGGAACTAGCCCCGTAAAAAATGTGACAAGTCTTGATTTGATGATCCATATCGCTGAGAAATACATAATTATAGAGCAGAACATCTACAATCTGAGGGTAATTATTAAGGATTATGGATGTTTGTGATGCATTTGTATTCAAGAAAATTCAAAGACAAAGTGCAGCATTTAAAAGAATCTATAATAGAACAACCAAACAGAAACCATACGGCCTCAAGGTATATCTTCAAGGTAGCGCCAAGACATCCAAGCACTTATCTGTTTGTGTTCCTGCCTGATGAGGACGGATGACGCGCACAGCCGCCAGTAATAACATGGCAGTGTTCATTCTTCCTAACACGACCGGGTGAAAGAGGCGCATCACAAAATTCCCCGCTTTTAGGAGCACTTCTAATGCGATGCGCCAGGACTTTGTGACGACGACACAAGAGACTAGATTTTTGTTGCTTTGAGAGATGACAGGTAATCTGTCTTCCAGGCGTGAGGAAGCAGCCGCCGGGGATGCTCTGATACATCCCATGTATTTATTTATAAATGGGGAAACAAAATAAATTTGTGCTTAAAAAGTGCTTTTAGTGACAAAGTGTCAGTTCCCACTTCCACTTTAAACAGGTTAATCTAAACTCCTTCAGCCTGCTATGTGAATTATATATGAATTATATATACATATACCGCGACCCGAATGAGGACAAGCGGTATAGAAAATGAATGAATTATATACATATATAATTATACATGAATTATGCAGTATGTTATACAGCAATGATACAATTAGTTTATATAACACTAATATTTAGAAATACAATTATTACTAATAATAACATTTATAGGTATTATTTAATGACTGAATATTGGGTAAAACATTTTTAGGCTGTGATATACCACAAAAAAAACACTCACACTTGAGGATCCAATGATAAAAAGATCAGCTTGTCAAAAACTGCAGTAAAATGTTTTTTTTAAAACAATAATTCTTATTCCCATTCTATTTTCTTCCGCTTATCCGGGTCCGGGTCACAGGGGCAGCAGTTTCAGTAGAAAAGTCCAGACTTCCCGGTCTCCGGCGACCTCTTCCAGCTCCACCAGGAGGACACCAAGGCGTTCCCAGGCCAGCTGTGAGCCATAGTCCCTCCACAGCGTGTCCGAGGTCTTCCCGGGGGCCTTCTCCTGACTGGGCATGCCCGAAACACCTCACCGCAGAGGCCCCCGGGAGGCATCCGGACTAGATGCCCGAGCGAACTTAACTAGCTCCTCTCGATGTGAAGGAGCAGCAGCTCTACTCTGAGCACCTCCCGGATGGCCGAGCTCCTCACCCCATCTCTTAGGGTGAGTCCAGCCACCCTACGAAGGAAACTCATTTCCGCCACTTGTATCCGCAATCTCGTTCTTTCGGTCAAAACCCATAACTCATGACCACAAGTGAGGGTGGGAACGTAGATTGATCGGTAAACAGAGAGCTTTGCCTTCGGGTCAGCTCTCTCTTCACCACGACGGTCCGGTACAGTGACAGCATTACTGCAGATGCTGCACCGATCCACCAGTCCACCCGTCTCCGACTGAGAACATGGCCTCGGATTTGGAGGTGCTGAGTCTCATCCCAGAAGCTTCACACTCAGCTGCAAACCGCTCCAGTAAACGCTGAAGATCACAGCCTGATGAGGCCATAAGGACCACATCGTCTGCAAATAGCAGAGACGAGATGCTAAGGTCACCAAGCTGGATTCCCTCAACGCCTTGACTGCGCCTAGAAATTCTGTCCATGAACGATTATGAACAGAATCGGTGAGAAAGGGCAGCCTTGGCGGAGGCCAACGTTCACTGGAAACAAGCATGACTTACTGCTGGAAATGCGAACCAGACTCCTGCTTCGATTGTACAAGGACCGAATGGCACGTAGTAGCGTGCCATTCGGTCCCGTACTCCCAGAGCAACCCTCACAGGACACCACGAGGGACATGGTCGAATGCCTTTTTTAAGTCTACAAACCACTTGTAGACCGGTTGGGCAAACTCTCACATACCCTCCAGTACCCTTGCAAGGGTGTAGAGCTGGTCCATTGTTCCCTGACCGGGACAAAAACCACATTGCAGCTCCTGTAACCGAGGTTCGACTAACGGTCGTACCCTTCTCTCCAGCACCCTGGAGTAGACTTTCCCAGGGAGGCTGAGGAGGTGATCCCGCTATAGTTGGAACACAACCTCCGGTCACCCTTTTTAAAAATGGGGACCACCACCCCGGTCTGCAGGTCCAGAGGTACCGTTCCCGACTTCCATGCAATGTTGTAGAGGCGTGTCAACCAACACAGTCCTCCAACATCCAGACCCTTGAGGAATTCAGGGCGGAACTTGTCTAAACCCCGTAGCCTTGCCATTGGGGAGTGTTTTAACTACCCCAATTACCTCAGCCACGGTGATAGAACTGTCCACATATGTATCCGCAGACTCTGCTTCCTCTACAGAAGGTATGTCAGTGGGATTGAGAAGGGCCTCAAAGTATTCCTTCCACCAACCAACTATATCCACAGTCGAGGTCAGCAAAAATTTTTATTATTTTCATAAAATACATTTCATGGATTATTTGGTTATTGCTAGACATTGAGATGGGTCAATTATTACTAAAAATGTGCGCATCCAAGAAACTGCAGTAAAAATACCAATTATTATTAGTTTTGTCCACTATGAAATAAACAATATTTTTAATATTTTCTACATTAGGTGTGTCCACCAAGGGCCAGCCACGGAAGATTTAAAGGATGCAGAAGAGCACATTTATTTTTCTTATATATTTGTTTATATAGTGAAAAAGCTATAAAAAAAAAGTCACATGTACTGAAAGACAAAGCTTTGTGTTATTATTAATTATTACTATGACCATTTCAGCAATTTTTCTTAACATTGTGCCTTTTTTTGCTGTATTTTTCACAATTTTTAAGGTTTAATCTTATTTTTAATAATAACAAAAACACATTGTGGACATATCATCATGTGTGTAACTTTTAAAAGACTATTTAAAAAAAACAAATAAAAGTGGGTTGTACCACTTGAGAACGCCGTTTTAGTCTACTCTAATGAATGGACGACAAATTAAATGTTTTGAAAAATGAATATCCTCTGACAAACTTGAGCCATGTTCATGCATGAAAAATAACCCGAATGGCACAAAATAACCCTTGAATGTAAAAAAAAAAAAGGAATACAGTAAGACATCAAACTGACCACACCAGTTTGAATGAATGAGAGCTGATGAGGTGGACTATCAGTGGCAGGCTGGAGACGGTGTGATAAATTTCAAATGCACCCCCAAACTGCAGCACTGACAGCTTGAATTGTTCCGGAGCCGTGATAAATGTCTCATAAATGGACGCCCCGAGCCTGTTGGATGTGCTAACTTGACATCCGCATTAGGACAAAAGGAAGAGCCGCATGGGCAACAAAAGAATGGCTCAGAGCTTTTGTGTATTACTAACAATACTCTTAATACCCACACTACAGACAATAAGACCCAAACACCACTTCTTCCATCACTAAAGGGTGTCTCTGTCCACACAGCCAACATCGTCCAGTCAGCCACGCCGCTATAGATAAACGTCTTGGAGAAAGTGTCTGCTGAAGGTATAGACGCCCACTCTGACTTTCTATTGCCTTCACTAAGGGGATCTTTAGTGGGGTTGATTGACAGTGCCTGGGTGACAGAAGTGAAAAACAAGCAGATAAATCCAACTCTGCTTGGCTGCTGCTGCTCCTCTTTGGGGTTTATCCATCACGCTAAATGGGCAGCTCTCATTGCAAATTTAAGATTGTCTGATCCAGTAGGTGGATAGCACGGAAGGGAGTGGAGCGGTCATAAAATAACCACCTTTACCCGTGATATTTCATCAAAGCGCCAATTAGGCCGACGCTACGCAGCATGGAAAAGCTTGTTCTTGTTCGGCAAATCCTGATTACCATTCAAGAGATTTAGGTCTGATTGAAACGCCAGTCTTAGGTCTTTATTAAATTCTGTGCTGTGTTAACAGAGTTGCCCTTATTTTCCACGTTACAATGGCTGTGAAAACGTTGATGGCGCCCCCTGTGGGTTGTGGTGAAAATTCTGGGAAAGACTGCTAGCATGCTTTTAATGGAGATACAATTGTCAAAGTATTATAATCATTACAGAAATGGTCAATGAATTGACCAATTAGTTGTTAAGATGTCGGCCATGTTTTCCAACCAATCTTTCCTCAAATTTTACACACGTGTCAGTCCTGTAAAGTACAGTATAGTATGGAATCACAGGAGTGCCAAAATTAAAAGGAAATAGATGTGGAAATATAAAAACAATCAATACCACAAACATATACAAATGTAGTCATATTCTTTTTCCATTTTGTCATTGCTTTTCCTATATAATCTTTTTCCATTTTGGCGTTTATTTCCCTGTTTTGCCCTTGTCTTTTCCATTTGCTGTTTGTAACTGCATTTTGCAAATGCCTCAAGCTGACGACAAAGAGCAAAAGCAAAGGTCAGGCTGTTGGCCGCTTCTCTCAGCAGCTTCCGTATGGACTCCATCATAAGACATTTGCACAATATATTTAGAGATAGCTACTACATAGCCTCCTAAAGCAGAAATCGTGTAATCAGGTTTCGACTACTCACCCTGGAAGAAGGACCCGCCCACAGCAAAGCCTCTAGACACGTCTTTGTTAAGTCATTGCTTATCCAGCTAGCTTAAGCCATCCGGTAAATGGGAAAAAACAAAGACAATACAGAAAAAAACCAATGACAAAAGAGGAGAATCACCGACAAAATGGAAAAAGCAAAAACAAAATGTAATACCACATTTGTATATTTTTGTATTATATGTATATTTCTACGCGTCTTTTCTTTTAATTTTGGCACTCCTGTGATTCCATAGTAGAGGTGTGCACCAAATTTCGAGGTAATTGGGCCAAATACCCTGAAGTAACAATGGGTGTTTTGTGGTGTTTTAAGTCAATACAGAGTGCAGGGTTTAATAACAGCAGTGCAATGCTTTGACAAATGTTCACTCTTTTATGTGCATGAGTAGAAAAGCTAGACATTGTGTCACTGCAGCTGATCTGGTCATGTTGTCTAAGTTCCCAAAGTGGGGTACCCAAATTGCCGTAGGGGGTATGTGAATAAAAATTGAAACGGCTTGACTACATTAGCGCCAAACACTGAGATTTACGTAATGTGCTTGAACGCCTCATGTGGACAGACACAGCGCAGGTAGCAGCTAAGTGCAGTGCTGAAGAAAGGTGACAGCATGAGGTTGTTTATTGTTAAAATAAAAAATAAGTTACAAATAAGTTGATTTGATTATGACCTTGCGCATAAAGTGTTTAATCTTGAAGATTTTTCAAGATCAACGATATTATATTGATATACTTTACATCAAATCCAGGAATTAGCTGTAATACATGATTGTTATGTTCATATATGACGATGGTATCACAATGAGTAATGTCGCATTAGTCTATGTCTATGTATTGCTGCAAATTGTGGTAATATAACTGGCTTTAGTGTTGCGAATAGGCGGTGGGTGTAAATAAGCTTGTCTTCTTCCCACTCCAAATTGTTTTTTGTCTTTATGTGTACTTTCATCATTTTCTGTTGTGTGTTTTTTGTGTGGTTCAAAATAAACAAACACAAATACTGTGTGCTAAAGGAGAGCTGATCTTCTTACATGGTGCTGTGACTGAGCTGTGTGAGCCTGTCACTTGCTTATTGAATGGATGAACGGACTACGTCCGAAAGCCCCCAAATTTGCACGTACAAGTAAATTTATGCTTTCAGGAATTATGTGTCCTCTTCGGGGTGTGGTCACTTTATTCAGATTGAAGACACCATGTGCAACGCAAATTGAGACTTATGTGTATGACTTTTTCTGCCACTGCACAGCCAAACGGGTATTTTCGATTTTTTGTTTCGCCTCATCCTTGTTTACAAATGTTGATGCTGAACAGAGGTGAGCTTTAATAATGTTAGCTGTGCAGTTTTGCTTGGTACATAATCTCATACTATATGAGCTCACATTGGGCTCAGTAATAAGCCTCGTATTAATTAACTTCCTTATTGATTTCTGTACGTTATTTGCCTTTGTTTTTGCAATTATTTATAATTGTACCATGTTGTCGCAGACATAAGCAGGGGAACAGGGCATAAAGATCACATTTCACCACAGCTAGTCACAGTTGGTATAAAGTATTATATTCATTCAACCAAGTACCAAGTGAGGGAAGACACAACTGTCAGCAACACTAGCATAGCTATGTGAGTTCGTCACATTTTAACAATACTGTATCATGCCGGTGTAGCATATTTGCTGAACAAAAACAGCATAAGCTGTCCTCCATAAAGTGGTGGGCGTATACACCGGGTGGTCTCATTTGGCTTGGGGTGGGTCAGGAGGGATCATGCACATGAGTAAGATTCTGATGAAAACATAAAAAAACATAAATGGAAATATAACGAGAATCAAAAATACAAAAATATACAAATGTGGTCATATTATATTTCCATTTTGTCATTGCTTTATCTGTATTCTCTTTGTTTTTTTCCATTTTGGCTTTATTTTCCCGTTTTGTCTGTGATTTTTCCGTTTGCTGTTTGTCATTGCATTTACCGGATGCATCAAGCTGGCGACAAAAGGTAAAGACAAATGAACAAACCGACTCAGAGACACTTTTTATCCCTAGGCAATAAGGCTCCTGAACAGCAATCTCCATGGCACGTTGTGATGGGACTCTTAAGATGACTGCTAAGACACACCCCGACAAATAAACGCCAAAATGGAAATAAAAAAAATATATAGAAAAAGCAAAGACAAAATGTAAAAAAAATATGACCGCATTTGTATATTTTTGTATTATTGATCTCCTCCTGTGATTCCATAGGAAAGACAATAAAGTTGGAAAAAATGACAAGCAGAGCCTCTCCCAAAGGGCGTATAGCAGTGCTGTGTGGATATGTGTTGATGCATTAGCACACAAACGACCAGTTACTGTACACGTGCAATCAGACACCTCCATTCATTCCTGCCAAGAATGCATGCATTCATCGCCATCCTCTCTCTTTTGGGTCGCAGCTTTAATCATCTTTACCACAACAGGGATTTTTTCGCGATGGGGATGCGAGCTACTTGACGACGCCACTTGTCAACCTTCATCACTCATAGCAATTGGGCACCTGACAAAATCTGGGATTATTTCAAGAGGCTTCCCTGTGTGTGTGTGCTAAAATGGAGGAGGAAGGAGAGGCAGGCGGTGCTGGGGTTGGGGTGGTGGTTAAAAGAAAAGCCACTAAGTCGCCTCTTATGCTGTCTTATTAAATCATCTCTTCACCTTTTACAGCGAGGGCCCTCTCCCTGGTCTTTCCATCTCTCTTCCAGGCTAAACATTTGTCTTTCCATTCATGGCTGAATTTGTATTCCATTGAGAAAGGGAGAAAGCAGAGGCAGCGGGTGCAAAGTCCACACGTGGATGTGTTGTTTTGCCGCTTGCTGCTTGCTGAACCGAGAAAGAATAGGTAATTAGGTTTACTCAGCATATATTACTGTATTTGTGTTGGCTATATTCTGACCCACTATGAAGCTGTCGACTCCACGCCGCTGCCAAGGTGACTGTTTATTTAGCGAAGCTTCATTAAGTTGATATAGTGACGTCTATCACCGGGTGCATCCCTTTGACTTTAATCGAACCGACAAACTATAAAATTCACAGAGTTGTCAACAGAACACCAGGTTACATAAAAAAAGCACCTGTCCTGGCATTGTGACCCGGATAGGAATGTTACATTCAAGACATTGTCTCGTCTGGAATTTGCTCTGAAGATTCTCACGAAAAATGCAAAATGTTCAAATACTATATCCAAATATGTATTATGATTGCAATGCACGCTTTCTTTCTATCGATGCAAATGTGGCAAATCACACTCAAAGCTACCCTCTTGTTCAAGACAATTGATCTCAAGGCACCTCAACTACAAGGCCGAGTAAATTTCAATACTCAATTAAAACCTAGGTGGGGATGAGAAATGAGAATATATTTATATGTAATAAAAAGAAAGCCGTTGGATGGATGGTATTGGTGGTTTTCTCCCAAATTAGCAGTGAAGCACTTTGCCGTAGATGATGCATTGCCCAAAAGTGTGGTGCAGTTTCCATTGATTTATAGGTTTGTAGTTATAGCTGAAAACACAACAAAGATAGTAAACACTTGAAGACAATTATTATATGCACAAATGCCGGCACACCTCTCACATTCCATTTCAGATCTTCTCAATGGGCAAATGAAACTTGCATATGACACATTCTCCACACCTGCTGACTAAAAACCTGACAAGGGAGACCAAATTTAAAGTTGAGGTGCACTCAAATTTGCTTTTTTTCCTGCAGTGTACAGTCATCTCTTGCTCTTGCCACTTCACAGTTTGAATTTTGGGGCTTCACTCTATAACAGTTTTTCAAAAATATATGAATTAGTCATGTTGTCTCACCATTGAATACAGCCTATTATTAGTCCAAAATTTGGATATTGAAGCAAACTGTACTCATTCTCACCTAAATTAGGAATTTTCAAGCATAGAAGTGGCTACATGAAATAAAATACTAATAAGGCATTGAGAAAACAAATTCAAAGACAGTTGATCGCCTTCATGAAGCCATCTTCACCACTTAAAGCAATGTTCCCACTCGCTTCTTGGAAACACACGCAACAAGCATGCCCAAACACATTTTTGAAGCGATTAACAAGAACGGTGGAGCTACTCATTACTGAGTCCTACTGAGAAAATTTTTTTGTTCTGGTTTGGAGAGTTTTTTTGTCAATTTTTGAGCGATGGACTTAAACTTATGAAATTCTAGCAATTTAAGGTTTTGATTTGATTTGAGTGTATAATTCAAAAATGATTTACAAAAAAAAGTTGGATGCGTCCTTATGACCAATGGATAAAGTGAGTCCCAGGCTGATGAGCTTGACAATAATGGCTGTGCGTTGGGTCATTTTCAGGGGATAGTAAATCTACACTGCTATACAGTACAAGCTGTACACTTACTACTCTAAAGTACATCCAAGTTTCATTTCTGTAGTATTTTCCCTTGAGAAGACATAAAAATATAGTTGCTGAAATGTAAGGGTGCACTCACTTTAGGTCCCATAAAAGAACAAGTGATGTCTATATCCTAAATTATCCCGCCAACAAATGTCTTTCCCCCCGAATCCTCGCATTTTAAAAATGATGACGAGCGCCCCTCATAATATCTCTGAGTACAATAAAATGTTGTCAGAGATAATAAAAGCAGTCAGCCAGTAACCTTCAGAAAAAAACATTTCAGAGACTGCATTTGTGGCATTCAGAGAGTTTGTAAAACTGTCTACCCTTTTCATGCGCCCAATGAAATCAATGGTCGATGTGTACAGTTTGGCGGGCTTTTCTATTGTTTGTGTTTTTTTTCTTCTGCTCCTCAAATTTGTCATAGAATAACAGCGTGGCTGACAACTTTAATTGTCGCGTCGGAAAAGTTAATTGAAATAGAAATGACAAGAGATTTCCTAAAAAGAAATCGGAATTGGTGTATAAGTGAGGTGCACCAAAATTCCCACCTATTTAAGTGCAGAAACCAAAGAGATGTGACTGGTTCTATCAACACTTTTTGGGGGTTTGTTTTTTTTTTGGGCCTGGTACCTTCTTTATTTATAATTAAAAAAAATCTAAAGTATATAAAAAAGATTTAAGTATATTCAGTCTGAGCACACAAAGAAGGGGAAAAATACACAAACACTATAAAGATTTGTGCAGTCTGAGCGGTCTAGAGACAATAAAACAGACTACGTATACCGCCCTGCAAGAACAAATGTGCAATCAATAAGTGGCAGAAATGTTGCAGCTATTGGCTAAACTTTGCCTCGAGGCAAGCTGATTTACTAATGGCCTCCGTTTGCTCTCCAACTAAACACAAAACATGCAAAACATACACTATAGGGATGGCTGACAGATATCACCATTATGTCAGAGAAAAACTTCCTGCTGCTTAAAGGGAACATTACAATTAACTGGTTTATCACCATTATAAGGGGGCGCCTTATAATTTCAAAATCTATTGTAACTAAACAGTGTAACAGGCAGCGCGAATGTTAACATCCAAACCCTTCTGTGTACCAAACCAGTGCGCCAAGTCTGCTTAAACTGGTGGTTCTGATTTTAACAAAGCCAATCATGATAAGTGTGAACACAGCCTAGGCATAGAGAGGCAAACAAAGGAGCAGTAAAAGTACCCAATTAGACTAACAATTTCGGACACAGGGGAATAGCTTGAATTACAGTCGTAATTGAGCCTATGATAGTTTTGGCAACACAGATAAAGGCATCCTAATGGGCTGAAGCAAATTACTTGGCTCATATAATCAGTATGGTTCGCAAGGCCAAGGCTAGAACTGTACAGTAAGGCCGCCTTTATGCAAAAGTAATGCAACTCTTATAGGCATCTAGGTGATTTTTTAAATTGTCAAATTCTCCCTCCCACAGCGACAAATTCTACATTTCCATGCACAATCATCTCCTTTTGCAAATTGCTTCCTCTTTGCAAAAGCAAAATGGCCCTGACTGACTAATCAAAACGCTGGCACGGCCCAAACGAGGTGCCGTGACTCTCGGAAAACAAACAGCCTTACTGAATCAAAAGTGATATCAGATGATCACAGATGGTGTGACAAAAAAAAACTCTCTGGAGGTTCACACATTACCCTAGCTGCTGTCTACACACTTCTAAAATAGACTGCTTCTTTATTATGTATGCAAATAAAAAACATGGCTTGAGACCAGTTGTGAGGGTCCACATACTTAATGACGGGTAACAAGGTTGACTGGATAACCAGGGATGAAGCAAGCAAGTTTTTCGGAAGTAGGGACATGACGACACTCACCCCATTGCAGGGGTGCCAGCTGCAGGTGCTCCAGGACCAGCTGGTTGAGGACTCCCTCCACGCTGGCCTCACCGTGGCGCCGCAAAGAAGGGTGCGTGTGGTTAAGGATAAATGATGTGAAAAAACTTTGTGCACTTTGGATTAGAGCTTGTTAATGAATAAGTACAATAAATAAAAATGCAATTAAATTGCATAATTAAAATCTACTATAAATGTTAATACAATAAAATATGGTATCCGAATAATGAATATAATTTTACAAAATACTTCAATTAAAATGGCTATCAAGGATTAATTATAATTTAACACAGCTGACATTTGGAGAACACGAGCCAGATGAGTAGCTCCTAGAACAACACACAAGCATAAATATGCAGGAACACTCAAAATATGCAGAATTAGTGCCTCAGGACTCGGTTGTAGGAGCACAAGCCTCTTAAGGCTGTGCAATTGGGCAATTAGTTGAACGGGGGCTGTTAAAAAAACAGCAGTGTCTGCTGGTGACTTTACAAACTACACTTGTGGCACTTTTCAGTTATTGATTCTTTAACAACATCCTACAATTCATTAACAATTCTTGCTATTCCTTCAGAAACAGCATTTTTTATCTCACCCCACAAGTTCTCCATTGGATTAACATTTATTTTGTTGGTTTGGAACCAAGATTTTGCTGGTTTACTAGTGTGTTTGGGGTCGATGTCTTGTTGAAACACCCATTTCAAGGGCATGTCCTCTTCAGCATAAGGCAACATGACCTCTTCAAGTATTCTGACATATGCAAACTGATCCATGATCCCTGCTATGGGATAAATAGGCCCAACACCATAAAAGTAAAAACATGTCCATATCATGATGCTTGCACCACCATGCTTCAATGTGTATTGTGGCTTGAATTCAGAGTTCGGGGGTCTTCTCACAAACAAGTCTGTGGCATTTGGACTCAAAAAGAAAATTTTTCTCTCATCAGTACATAAAATGTTCCTCTGTTTCTTATTAGGCCAGTTGATGTGTTCTTTGGCAAATCGTAACCTCTTCTGCACAGGTCTTTTTTTTTTTTTT
>QODF01000116.1:7543-21122 GCA_024372805.1 Oostethus manadensis
ACCGTGTATGGTGGGGACGGTGTGCTGCTGAACTCGACTCGAGATGTTGTGGACCGTTGGAGGGAATACTTTGAAGACCTCCTCAATCCCACCGACACGTCTTCCAACATGGAAGCAGTGCCTGGGGACTCTGAGTCGGGTTCGCCTATCTCTGGGGCTGAGGTCACCAAGGTGGTCAAAAAGCTCCTTGGTGGCAGGGCCCCGGGGGTGGATGAGATCATTTATTTTAAATGTTTTTTGACACAAACTAAGATAAACAAGGACCCTGGTGTAAACAAGTTTTATAACCGTCCTCGGGTACATCCCTTCTTTGGTAGTCAGTATATTGTAATTGTAAACATTATAGTTGATTAATTGATTGCATTAAAACAGTATAATTGTTTTCTACTAATAAAACAATCAATCAACAAATACATAAACAAGTTCAGAACTATTCCATTCCATTCTATTTTCTTCCGCTTATCCGGGTCTGGGTGGCGGGGACAGCGGCCTCACTAGAGAAGTCCAAACTTCCCGGCTCTTCCAGCTACACCAGAGCATTACTTTGATTTGATCAGAGAGAGAAGTAACCTATGCCCGTCATATGGGCAGCAACTTCATACAATTTGGGACGTGTTGTAAACACAGCACGCTGGGACCGATGTTCCCGTTTGCCTAGCCTGGCACAGAAGAAAAGTCTCCATGGCAACGCTGCTGTAACTTTCACTGATTGGAAAATGTTTCTCTGCTTGCATCAGTCCCGGCCCGAGAGCCGTATACCCCACCTTGATTGGTAGGTTTGTCAGCTTTGCACACAACACTGTAAAATGTGCCATTAATATTAAACTAAAAGCCTGCATTTCATATTAAGTTGGGTGCGCCGGTTGGAGACCTATATAATGTGCTGCAGTTACATCCTTTACACACAAAATGTAAGAAAAGTCATCCCAAGTTTTTCGGTGGTTCCGGACCCGACCGTGATATGCAAATATCTGCCAAGTACTTGTAAATTGAACATATTCATAGTTGGAGCATAGAAAACCTTCTAAATATGATTTTTAACACTATTAGAGCCCATCCCGAAATCTACAGTATGTACAGTCGTTTTCAAAATAATAGCAGTGCCATGTGACTACAAGTTACAAGTAGGTGCAATAGATTTTCATCAAACAAACAAGACCCAGCATTCATGATATGTTCGCTCTTAAGGCTGTGCAATTGGGCCATCAACCACAAATAGTAGTTTGGCTTTCAATCAGTGATCCATTTTGTGAAAAACCAAGCGTGAATCAGGTGGCACCCATTTAAGGATGAAACCATCACTTGTTTGAACACGCATTTCTCTTTGAAAGCCTGAGGACAATGGGTCGTTCAAGACATTGCTCAGAAGAATAGCGTACTTTCATTAAAAAGAGGATTGGAGAGGGAAAGACTTGAAAAAATGAAAGAGGTGCAACATTTCTTAGGCTGTTCAGCTAAAATGATCTCCAATGCCTTAAAATGGAGCGCAAAACCAGAGAAATGTGGCAGAAAACAAATGACTACTATCTAAATGGATCAAAGAATAACCGGAATGGGAAAGGCTCAGCCAATGATCAGCTCCAGGATGATCAAGGACAGTTTGGAGTTACCTGTAAGTACTGTGACAGTTAGAAGACATCTGTGTGAAGCTAATCTATTTGCAAGAATCCCCTGCAAATGTGGAGAAGAGGTTGCAATTTGCCAAAGAACACATCAACCGGTCTAAAGAGAAATCGAGGAACATTTTATGGACTGATGAGAGTAAAATTGTTCTTTTTGGGTCTAAGGGCTGCAGACAGTTTGTGAGACGACCCCCAAACTCTGAATTCAAGCCACAGTACACAGTGAAGACAGTGAAGCATGGTGGTGCAAGCATCATGATATGGGCTTGTTTCTCCTACTATGGTTTTGGGCCTATTTATCCCGTACCAGGGATCATGGATCCGGTTGCATATGTCAAAATCCTTGAAGAGGTCATGTTGCCTTATGCTGAACAGGACATGCCCTTGAAATGGGTGTTTCAACAAGACAATGACCCCAAACACACTAGTACACCAGCAAAATCTTGTTATGTTGTTATGCTATGGAGTGGCCAGCCCAATTCCCAGAACTTAATCCAATGGAGAAATGTTAATGAATTGTTGTTAAAGAATCTTGGAGTGGGATAGCAGCTGAAAGGTGCCACAAGTTGGTTGACTCCATGCCACGCAGATGTGAAGCACGTATAAAAAACTGTGCTTATACAACTAAATATAAGTCAGCGATTCTGCCAAATCCTAGAAACAAAAAAGTTTGTATAGGATAGTTTTGTGTTTGTGAATTCACTGGCACACACTGCTATTTTTTAAATTCAACCCTTTCAACTAATTGCCCAATTGCACAGCCTTAAGAGCGTACATATCATGAATGCTGGGTCTTCTTTGTTTTCTGAGAATCTACTGCACCTACTGGTAACTTGTTTGCCGTGTAGCAATAAAAATATACTAATATAATATTATACTACATACTATACTTCTAACAGGGATTAATGTGGTTAGTTGCATTGCACTGCTATTATTTTGAACATTACTGCATACGTGTGTATAAGTCACACACGTACATATACAGTCTATATATCTATTTATTAATCCATATTATTATCTTGTCATTCCCCCCAACCCGTCAAAGTCATTTTCACAGACGTGTTCTTTAATCCCACAACAGGTCAAATGTGCAGAGCAAACCAAATGAGATTTAAAAAAAAAACAAGTATTTGTAATAAATAATACAAAAAAACCTAAGGATTGAGTCCAGCTAGAGATTGTTCCTGACCTTCCCTGTCATGATTAATCCCTGCAGTTTGCAGAGCCTTTCTTGTTCTTGTTGTTGCATCGAAATGCATCTAAAACATAAAAAACATACACAAATTATCTAAGAAACACCTAAAAACATCTAAAACATAAAACATATAACAATTATCTTAGAAACACCTAAAAACATCTAAAACATAAAAAACATATAACAATTATCAAATAAACTCCTAAAAACATCTAAAACATAAAACACATATAACAATTATCAAATAAACTCCTAAAAACATCTAAAACAAAAAAAATCTAAAAATTACCTCAAGGGCATCTAAAAGCATCTAAAACATAAAACACATCTATAAATTATCTAAGAAACACCTAAAAACCTCTAAAACATTAAACAAATCTAAAAATGACTTAAGGGACATCTAAAGGCATCTAAAACGTAAAAAAAACATCTAAAAATGATCTAAGAATCATCTGAAAGCATCTAAAACATTAAAAAATCATCTAAAATTATCTATGAACGTCTAAAAGCATCTGAAAACATCTATAAACATGCCCAAGTTTCTAAAACATAAAAAAAAACATCTAAAATCATCTGTAATCAATTAAAGGCATCTGAAAATATCTAAAACCATAAAAAACATTTCAAAGCATCCAAACATATCTGAAAAGGTCTAAAAGCATCTTATAGCATAACAAATCTACATACATCTAAAAGCAAAGTACTTGTATTTAAAAACATTTAAAAACACATGATACATTTAGTTTTTAACTAGACTGTGCAGTCACATGGCATTTTCTTCTTCCCAGACATTTCCCAAAGGGACTTTAGCTGATTGAAGTACTTCCTGGCGGCAGATAAATCTTCCTGCATAGACAGGATTGAGTGTGTGCGTCTGTGTGTGTGTGTATATTACTGTAGACGTGGGTTGTGCGATGATATTTTCCTGTGGGTTCAAAGCCTGATTGGGCGCCAACCGAGGAAGCCACCTACAAAAGTCTCCATTTGAGGAACAGTTGGGATAGAGAAGTTAAAATAGATGTAGAAATAAATTACATGTGTCAAAATTTGCTGTCGGCCGCACGTTGGCTGAGTGGTTAGCACATTGGCCACACAGTCAGGAGATCTGGAGGACCTGGGTTCAAATCTCCGTTGGGCATCTCTGTGTGGAGTTTGCATGTTCTCCCCGTGCGTGTGTGGGTTTTCTCCGGGTACTCCGGTTTCCTCCCACATTCCAAAAACATGCATGTTAGGTTAATTGGCAACTCTAAATTGTCCATCGGTATGAATGAGAGTGTGAATGTTTGTATGTATTTGTTTGTCTATATGTGCCCTGCGATTGACTGGCGACCAGTCCAGGGTGTACCCCGCCTCTCGCCCAAAGTCAGCTGGGATAGGCTCCAGCATCCCCGCGACCCTAATGAGGATAAGCAGTATAGGAAATGAATGAATGAATGAAAAATTTGCTGCCGAAATGACGGTCATGCAGGTGTCAAGTAGCTACTGTTAATAATACTACTTTGAAAGATTTACTCTACAAAATGTTGGTTCTCTTGTCATCCAGTCTGCAGGTGCTGATTGAAGCAATCCAAGTGGCCATCATTATGGAGACACCTCGCAGTAGAGACACATGTTTAAGACCCACATGTTCCTGCCCACAGAAACTAAAACTATCAGAACGTGGGATTTAGGAAAACAACATGAGTCATCACCTCAGAGACGAGCTTCCCCAATAAACAGCATCTCACCTCTTCCGTCTGGGGATCACCCAAAGTCTTCACTTTGTCTCGTTGCCATCCAACATGCGTCCATCTCTTGCCACGGCAGTCCTACCAGCCAGGACGCGTTCCCACAATGCACCTAACCTGGCCGTGGGGACTCGCGAACATCTCTCAGCTCCTCGGAGGCGGAGTCCGAACATTCGACACACCCTGAGCCCAGAGAACCTTCGGACCCTGGCAGAGAGAGGAGGGGCATCTGTGGACACTGTGTCGATGGTCAGCAGTCCCATTGGACTTATACGGGCTAACAGCGACACGGATCTGGTCAGCTCTCAAAGCAGGTCCTCGTTGACAGCGTCCACACTGGAATACACCCTGAACCGCGGCCAGAACCTTGTTATATCCTGGGATATCAAGGAGGAAGTCGATGCTACGGACTGGATTGGACTGTACCATATTGGTAAGGTGCCTTTAATTGGTCTAGCTGTATTTTCTAATGCTTTTGTATTTTATGCTTTGTCCATTTATTTGTTTGTAAGGTTTTCACAGGATACGTTTTTCCATAAATAATGGGTGTCAGTGAACTGGACCATAGTGAGCTGAGCTGTGCTCTTTTCGGGTAGCCGGGCAATGGTAGCTGATTTAAGGACTGCAGAGTGTTGTAGCGAGACGTTAAACATGGTGGCTGGCCTGCGCATGCTGGATGGGGCATCGTCTTCCCACAGAGCAGGCCAGGTTTGGGCCTTCCGGTGTTGCCAATCAAAGTGAGTGAAGACCAGGTTCATAGTGTCCAGGAAGGTGTCCTTTAGGTTCCTATCTGCTCTGAGATGGTGTGACCTGCTAGTGATGTTGCCTCATCCATGTTGAGAGAGTCTAGCCAGGTCTCCTCTAAAGCCGTCCTGCAGTTGCAGCTAATCCGTTTTGCAAAACTGAGCGGGAGTTGGCAAAGTCCTGGAGTAGCCGGCTTATGTGGGTCTAGCCTAACCCTTAGCTCACCTCTCTTGCCCCGCTTGCATTTCCTGTGTCGTCACCTGCGCCGCTTCACCGGGGGGCTCTTCCTTGCCTGCTTCCACTGTTGCAAATATTGCTATTATGCACTAATTCCCCTCTAATATTCAGATACTACTAATGTATATATTTGAACTTGTGCAGTTTTGGCCGTGTGTAAAGTACAGAAAATACATCCAAACTCTTGGTTTTGAAGGGGGCTATTGGGGCTTTTAAAATGACCTTGCATCTCCGTGGGGAACCATAGTGACTTTTTAAAAATGTGTTGTTGCTATTGGCCAGGGGTTGTGAGGTTCATATAATGAGTTGAAAGGACAGTATGAGACAAATACATGCAGCTATCACCGGCTATTTAGGGATTGTGTGGCTGCAGCACCGTGTTACCCACTGACTGGCCCTCCAGGACTGCTGCTTTTCTTGACTAGGAAAATGTTCATTGATGAGCTACAAGCTGTCATGTTAGAATAAAATGCTTTCTAAGGTCAAAGATCCTGCGCTTACAAAACTAATTATGGCCTCCTCCAGATGAAACCAGTCCATCCAACGTGTGGGACTGCAAGAACCGAGGGGTGAATGGCACCCAAAAAGGTCAGATAGTTTGGAGGCTTGAGGCCGGGCCTTACTTCATGGAGCGTAAGTTAGCTCTTAGATTGTAACCCAGTGAAAATACTGCGTATATCTGGAATAAATAACAAGTGCATGACTGCCATGTCATCCTTTGCAACGCTCTCTGCAGCTGAGACCAGGATTTGCTTCAAGTATTACCATGGAGTGAGTGGAGCCCTAAGGGCAACAACCCCCTGCATCGCTGTCAAGAACACTGCTGTGCTGGTATGTTCTATCCCCAAATTTGGACGGGGACTTTCTACACCACTATAGATTTGAATTCAGTCATTTAAGAGATTTCACCAAAAAGTGTCATATCATCAAACAAATTTAAATACGTAGCCAATGACAACACAACTGAACACAAAACGCAGCTTTAAATGAAACATTTGTATTATTAAGGGAGAAAACAATTCAAACCTACATGGCCCTGAGTGAAAAAGTGATTGTGCCCTAAACCGAACATCTGGTCGGGCCACCCTGAGCAACAACAACTGCAATGAAGTGGTTGCAACTTGCCATGAGTCTCTTACAGCGCTGGGGTGGAATCTTATCCGAATTGTTGTATTTCATCCACATTGGAGGGTTTTCCAGCATCTCCGAAAGATTCAGGTCAGGACTCGGACTAGGCCCCTCCAAAGTGTTACTTTTGTTTTTCTTCAACCATTTAGAGGTGGACTTGCTGGTGTGTTTTGGATCATCGTCATGCTGCAGAACCCAAGTTGGTTTCAGCCTGAGGTAACCAACACATGACCGGACATTCTAATAGCATTTTCGGCAGACAGCAGCAATTCTTAGTTACATTTGTAACAACAAGTCTTCCAGATCCAGCAAAACAGCCCTAGACCATCACACTACCACCACCATATTTTACTGTTGGTATGAGGTTCTTATTTTGAAATGCGGTGTTACGTTTGGGTCAGATGTAATGGAACAAAAAACAAAAAGTTCTCACCTTTTGTCTCATCAGACCACAGAGTAAAAAGGTCTTGGGGATCCTCAGGGTATTTTCTTGCAAAACTGAGATGAGCTTAAATGTTCTTTTTGTTCAGCAGTACTTTTTGTCTTGCAGGCCGTGCCATGCAGACTATTTTTGCCCAGTGTCTTTCTTATGGTGGAGTCATGAACACTGATTGACCTTAACTGAGCCAAGTGAGGCCTGCAGTTTTTGGGATGTTGTTGTGGGGTCTTTTGTGACCTCTTGGATGAGTTGTTGCTGTGCACTTGGGGTAAATTTGATTTGCCAGCCACTCCAGGGAAGGTTCACACCTGTTCTATATGTTCGCCATTTGTGGATAATGGCTCTCACTGTGGTTTGCTGGAGTCCCAAAACTTTAGACATAGCCTATATCTCAGTTATGTTTTAACCGAGGGAGAGAAATCACATTTTCATCCCTTAAAAAGTTAAATTTAAAACAACATTTTGTGTTCAGTTATATTGTTATTGACTAATATCTGTCTTTTTTTCGATGATCTGAAACATTGAAGTATGACAAACATGCAAAACAATAAGAAATCAGGAACGGGGCAAACGCTCACGCTACTGTATATCAGGGGTCAGTATGTAAGTTACAAGTCGACTTGATCTATCTCTTACTATAAAACAAATAGCATAAATTTAAAATCTAACGGGTAAACTTTGAAACTACTATACTAAATACTTGTAATTAGTATTTCACACTCACAGTTTTAAACATTACAGGTAATTCAAGTTTTGATATACTTCATTAATTACAATTCCATTTAGATTATTACACATAATTCACATAACTCCTCAATAGTTATGTACGTTACATTTGTACCAGTAATATTAGTACAAGTAGCATTGGACACACATTTCAGGGATTACGTCCAGTTAGAATTTGATGTCAAACATTACAGATATAGAACAAATGAAAAGAATTTTGCTAAATACTGTACAATTCAGCCGAAGTCCAAGAGAACGTGTTAAAAAGGGCACAGAAATGTGGACATTTTCCTGTTAACAAACGGACATTCTTATAGTGGAGCAAATAGCAAAGCAAAGCCATCAAACGCTTTACTTTTCATAGATATTAGATAGATGTTATAGATGCAGTTGGCTTCTTCATAATCAGAATAATAAAGTAATAATGACGTTGCATTCCTGTGTGTAGCTTGAGATGTCACCACTTTATCTTTCGCCGCGGAAGAGCAACAGCAAATCAGGAGGGGAGCTTAATGTCGGCCATCTACAAAGTGATGTTCATGCGGCCAACCTACCTTCGCGATCGCCCGGTAGCTTGCAATCGACGTAACGGGCTCACCGAAGACGGATAGCAAATCTTCGTTGTCTGCGAAAGAAAACCCCCAGCCTCATTTCTACATACCTCGTGTCATACGTGAACAAATCTTTTCTAGGTGGAGGGCCTTGCAGAGCAGGTGGGCATTGAACATCCTCGGAAATTGATAAGCTTCACCTTGACAGGTCAGTTGAAGATTTCATGACACATAACAAATGATAAGTATTTTATTTCCATGTTTGACAATGTAGACGGAAAGACGGACATAAATACGATTTCATTCAAAACACAGTAACCACTGCAGTGTCTGAGTCATAGCTAAATAATACGGAATATATATAGTCCAATGATTATCGCGTTTGGAACAAAATTGGTTGACTTGCCCTTTGCAGAAAGTAGTACCGGTATACTTAAAGTTGATTTTATTACGTATACTTTGCTACACGTATAGCAGTACTACAGACCATGTACTTTTAGTGTACTAGAAACATTTAAAAAACATTTTACGTTCATAAAAGTATACAGTGAGTATAGTTTTAAAGTCAATTTCAGGCTTGGAACAGTACACTTTAAAGTGTACAACACGCACACCTATCTAGAAACCATCAGTGGACCAGCCCAGCTGTTTCACACTGGCCGTGTCCGGGCTCGAACACTGCGGGTCTGATGCATTTACATTTACAACATTACAAGACAGAATGTTCCAAACAAGTTTGATATATTTTCAAACATTGCAAAAATAAAGACATATGAAATCAAGTCCTTGCTGGAGAAAATAAAACTGAAATAAAATATACAAATTCAATGTGAAGCACAAGTATTACTACTTTGGGGCAGAAAGATGTAAAAAAAGTGCTACAGTATATGTTTTATTATCAAAGTAGTAAGTCTTAGTATTAAAGTACTTAGTGTCACGCCACGTCCATACGTAGCAGGGTATTTGTTTTTAAACGCATATTTCTCCCTATGAAAAACTCCTCTCACTTCCACAATACATAAAACTCGGCGCCGGGCTCGTTTGTGACAAGGAGCTCGGATTATTTCAAACGTTTTAGAATACAAAACCACCAAGATGCAAGAAAACATCCATGTTGTTTTTCATGTAAATACAGGTCGGGTTTGTGACGTCAGCTCATGCGGTGTCGCGGGAAGTGACGTCCGGAAACGCAAAACTCCGGTAGTTTGCCTCTGCGGATTTGTGTGGATGATAGGCCGAATCGTGGGGGGAAAAAACTTGCTAATACTTTTCAGTATCAACCAAGTAAACTTGGCTGTAGTATTCTTAAGTATATAAATGTTTTTTTTATATAACAAGTCAACTTCAGTGTATACTTCCTCAGTTTTTGGATAAAATAAATATACTCATAGTACACTTGAAAAAAGACTAAGGGTTGGCTTCTTTTCTGTATTCTAGTAACCTAGTGCTTAGTATGGCTAACTCCCGTTCTAGTAGTTGTGTTGTAATGTTCAAGTCCACGTAAATCACAAGACTGACACATGCCGACGGCCAATGATTGCCATATTGAAATCTTATACTGGTGTCGGCACAGATCTGCGTGCCATGGGCCTGAAGAAAGGCATGTTTTTTCATCCGGATCCATATTTAAAGATGTCCATCCACCCTGGGAAGCGGAGTGTCTTCCCAGTCTTCAGCCATCATGGACAAGAACGCCGATCAGCCATCATTGCAAACACCATCAATCCAGTTTGGCACGGAGAGGTGACTGACTGTATTTACTCTTCACGCACACACACACCGTGTCCTTCATCATCCTCAGCTAAGCACACTCTGACTGGTGTTTAACGTGTGCGCCTCTCTGCAGAAATACACGTTTGTTGCCCTCATGACAGACATTCTGTACATCGAAGTGAAGGACAAGTTTGCAAAAAGTAGACCAATCATCAAACGATTCCTTGGTCAGCTAACCATCCCTGTGCAGCGCCTGATTGAAAAAATACCTGGGTAAGTAAAAACCTCCACATGAAGTAAAGACACTAAGTATTGGACCGTCTTCAAGTATCAAGAACAGCATTTTTCCATTTACGGAGCATAAAGAAAATCCTAAAGAAAGTCCTGCCACTACCAGATGCAGAAAAACTTTTCATGCTTTTGTGACCTCCAGGTTGGATTCTTGTAACGCTGAATAGGTTGCCCTAAGAAGTCTTTAGAGACCCTTCAGTTAGTCCAAAATTCTCCTGCACAAGTCTTAGCTGGAACCAGAAGTAGAGCTTCCCTGCACTGGTTACCAGTACAATTTAGAATTTAATACAAAATGATCCTTCTTACACGTTAGGCACTACACGGTCAGGCATCAGTATATCTTTAAGAGCACCTAGAACACTATCAACCCAAAAGAACACCGCGCTCACTCCTAGAGTCTTTAGAAGATAGATCCTGCTCAGGCCCCTTTGTTGTGAAACCGACTCCCCGACTCAATCCGAGGCACAGACACCCTCTCTTTTTTTAAAAGTCAACGCAAAACCCAACTCTTTGCTAAAGCATACTGCTAAAACTCAATACACTGATACGTATCATGTTCCTTGGTCTAAGACTTCTGGCTTAATCTACCATGTATCCCTCTATTCTTTATATATATCAACTTGAGACAGACGGCCGCCCCACAGAGCCTGGCGTCTGTCTGAGGTTTCTTCCCCAGAGGGAGTTTTTCCTTGCCTCCGTCGTTAAGTGCTTGCTCATATGGGGTTTCAGTTGGCTCTCTGTGACCTTCATGTGTTATGTGCCATGCGAGTGTGTGAACCCCCTTAGAAACAGTATAGTACAAAAAAACCCAGTGTTAGTCGTGTTCTTCAATGTAGAAATATTTACCATTTTTTACTAACTGTGTTACTTCTTTACACGACGGAAAAACTTGAGGTAAAAGTACATTTTATTTATAAAACGCCTTTCTTGATACTCAAAGACGATGTACAAAGACAAAGATAAAAATCAACATTAACAAGCAAACATTAAAATATTAGCCATTAAAAGCAGTTTTAACAAGGTGGGTCTTTGGTTTCCAAGCGGGAGGATGTAGAGGATGAACAGGAGAGGACCAAGCACCGAACCTTGGGGGACGCCTTGCGACTTATTGATGTGGATGAATCATTGTTGGTTGGTGAGGTACGACTTCAGCCAGGACAGAGCAGAGCCAATGATGTGGTGTGAGTTCTGGGGACGGGACCGGAGGATGGAGTGGTTGATGGTGTCAAATGCTGCTGTGGGGTGCAGGAGGATGAGGATGTTGGAGTGGCCAGCGTCTGCGGAGAGGAGGAGATTGTTGGTGACTTTGACTAGGGTTGTTTCTGTGCTATGGTGGGAGCGGAAACCGGACTGAAATGGTACAGACTGTTGGAGTTGAGATGGGATTTGTTCCAGGATTTTAGAAAGAATAGGGAGGCTGGAAATCGGACGGAAGTTTGCGAGGTTGTCAGGATCAAGATCAGGTTTTTTCAGGATGGGGACGATAGCGACCCGCTTGAGAGACGGCGAGATGAAACCGGATATGAGTGAGGAGTTGATGATTGCTGTTATCGGGGCGAGATGATTGGGAGAGAACGTTTGATGAAAGCGGAGGGGAAAGGATCCAGTTTAGAAAGATCACCTGGAGAGATGGGGGAGAAATTTGAGAGTAGCTGAGTGGGGCTGGTGGAAGATGGCTCTGGGGAGGCTGTGGAGGGAGAGAGGGAACTGCGGTTGGTGTCAGTTTGTGATTGAAAGTAGGACAGGAATGTGTCGCATTTGTTGGCTGTAAAAGATGAAGAGGTGTTGTCAGAGGGTTTGAGGAGTTTGTTTATAGTGGAGAACAGAGTTTTGGGGTACAAAGACACTAAAGCGCCCAAAACACACAAGACGTTTGACAAAAGTGTGCCATGGTGGCAGTAAGTCAATCCACGTTTCTTCTACTAACGTTCTCCGTAGTAGCCAGACTAGTGCAGTGTTGATTCGTAACTGGCTTGGTTATGACGCACTCAGTGATGCAGCTAATTTATGGCTAAAACGGGAATTAATTAATTAAATAAATGTAATTAAATAACTGCGCGGCGCTGTGGATGAGTGGGTAGCATGTTGGCCTCACAGTCAGGAGGTTCAGGGTTGGAATCTCCGTCGGGCATCTCTGTGTGGAGTTTGCATGTTCTCCCCGTGCGTGTGTGGGTTTTCTCCGGGTACTCCGGTTTCCTCCCACATTCCCAAAACATGCATGTTAGCTTCATTGGCCGCTCTAAATTGTCCATTAGAGTGTGAATGTTTGTTTGCCTGCCCTGGGATTGACTGGCGACCAGTCCAGGGTGTACCCCGCCTCTCACCCAAAGTCAGCTGGGATAGGCTCCAGCATACCCGTGACCCTAATGAGGATAAGCGGTCCTCATTCCACATTCCCAAAACATGCATGTTAGGTTAATTGGCAACTCTAAATTGTTCATAGGTTGAATGTGAGTGTGACTGTTTGTTTGTCTGCCCTGGGATTGACTGGCAACCAGTCCAGGGTGTACCCCGCTTCCAGCATGCCCTCCTAGAAAATAAATGGATGGAAATTAAATAAGTATAAATATAAGTAATATAGTATAAGTATAATTATAGTATAAGTATTTTCCTACTACGTTTAGAGGGATTTTCAGGAAGTAGTGACATGTATGAGTGATGTGGAAGCTAAAAGTACGTATTGAAGTCTCAAGCAGCGATTGTGTTTTGATCTGACACATCCTAAAGTAGGTTTGATCAAGTGTAGAATTTCTACAGGGCTGCTCGTGTTTCGAAAGGCTCGACTCCTGCATGAAAAAGAGGATAGCTCAAGCTGATAGACTAATTTGCCTCGAGACGAAGTCTCCAATAACGACAACGAACGAGAGATAGACGAACAACGTGTGTGTGACTTATGAGGCTGTTTAATTGTGACGCTGAAGAAGACGACTTTAGTGGTTCTAGTTCCCAGGAGGAGGAAGAGGAGGATGGAGATGAATGACTTTTCTGATAGGTTACTGGCACACACTGTTTGGCACATCATTTAATCAAAGATTTTTAATAAAATCTTGGCAACTTGGTGGTGGAATGAGGAGGTGCAGGAGTGTATACAGAGTAAGAGGTTAGCTAAGAAGAAGTGGGACACTGAGAGGACTGAAGAGAGCAGACAGGAGTACAGAGAGATGCAGCGTAAGGTGAAAGTAAAGGTGGCAAAGGCCAAACAAGGG
>QODF01000116.1:21737-148325 GCA_024372805.1 Oostethus manadensis
CAAAGAGGAGGTTTATGGATGTAGTGAAAGAGGACATGAAGGTAGTTGGCGCAAGAGAAGAGGATACAGAAGACAGAGTTAGATGGAGGCAATTGATTCGCTGTGGCGACCCCTGAAGGGATAAGCCCAAAGGACAAGAAGAAGACTCTGTGGGAAGACAGTCACACACACACGTTTCTTTTAACTGTACTAATTTGACCCCTGATTAAATGCACACATCTTGTTTGACCCTCGGCCCTCACCGTAGTTTGAGGAAGTAGCAATGTCAGTGGTGCCACAAGCAGAAATGACCAGAAGTGGACAAAAAAGGGCATTTTGATTGAGAGATTTTGCTTCAAAGCCCTGGCAAATGGCTCTCACAACAAGACCAAAGTTAGAACCAAACGTTACCCAAGCACTTCCCTACAGTCCCTACCTCCCTACTGCCTTACGGAGGGGGGCACCTTGGCACACGAGCATCCCAGCCATGTGAACTGCAAGCCAAAATGTGGGTCGTAGCTGGTAAACGGCAGGCGAAACGATCCAATGCATCTTATTTATCATGTATTGTGCAAAACCAGGGAAGGAACAACGTCAAATTTGAAGCAGAAAATGAATACAGACCCACAACCCACCTGCACGAGCCCGGACCTGTCTTCCAGAGAGCGTACAAACTAGCACTCAATAAGGTCATGCGATCTTACCTTTATGCATTCCCACAAAGTATCAGCCTTTGAGGCCACCCTTTGAGCTGAAAGAAAAAGGGTAAAAATACAATGTCGTAGTTTATCTGTACAGTGTGGGACAACATTAGAAGGTGCGTTCATGGACCGTTAAACAAAGTGGGACAAAACGCGGGGATTTCTAAATGTATATTATATATTATTTTTTCAAATAAAATAATGGCCCATATTTCCAAAATTGATATCCCTTCACGTACAATTTGATGTAGTTCTTATAGTATTGCCACAAAGAGATTTTCATCCCCACACATTCAGGATCCAGCCTGTGACTTTCCCGCTGTGTCGCCGCCTGCCCACAGAACATGTGAGTGGACAGTTGCAGTTCAAGGTGGAACTCACGTCAACCGGTGCTGATGGTAAATACCTCTCTACAGTGTTTGCCACCTTTAGAAGATGTCATGATATAGTTCCTCAACATGTGTTGACCAGGTGTCTCTCCGGATTCAATCATTGGCCTTTCATCATTCAATGGAGCTCCAGGGACTCCGTCAGATGATGAAGACCTGCCTCATCACCTTCCAGGAATGGTCTCAGCAGGCCCCTCTCCCACTGGCTCCCAGGACTCTCAAAGTATTTGGGAAGGCGGGGCCTCGGCATACCCAGAAAAAGAGGTTTCACTTGTTGGAGCTGAGGAAAGATTTTTCGGGGGACATGATCTATTTCAGAGGTCACTCAGTGAGGGCCTGGATGCCATTGAGGCTCCCAAAGGCCCCGGAGAAAGGCCCCTAGGTGCTGCCTCTCCTAAATTACGGTCCAGCTTCCCCACACACTCTCGGCTTAGCGCTATGTTGCACATCGATTCTGATGAGGATGAAGACAGGTCTGGGGCCAGTGAAATGCTTCCAATTCCACCATCCCCGTTGCTGCTGAATGGAGTTCCTCCAGATGTTACAGGTCCTGATGAAGATGACCCATCTCCTGAGAATCCTGATGAGCAGGAGCCTGAGGGTCCTGGTAATATAGCCTCTGAGGCCCAAGTGTCCCCCAAGGTGGAGGCGTGTCTGAACCAAGATGATGTCCTGGAGCTAGACGTCTTTTCTGAGGTGGATGATGCTCCTTTCTCAGAGGCGGTTTCCCATAACACTTTACCAGAGGGTGGAGAGGTGCCAGACGAGGGAGGGGAACCAGTTGAGGAGCCTTCTTCGGAGATTGACACCTGCTCCATGGCAACAGCTCCACAGACGGTCTTCTCTTCCTCAGACAGTTGTCCCGTCACGTTGACCACTGCTGTGGTAAGTTCTCACCCTACAAACGATCTTTTCTTTTCAACCAAAAATGATCAATGATTTATTATGGAATCAGATACGCAGTCAGCGTGAACGTCAGGCTAGCGCCACAACCGCACTTACTTCTCTTGCGGCGCTGCATTCATCTCCCTATAAAGTGGCTAACCATAAATGGAGCCACGGAATGAGGTTCACTTTTGCACATACCTGTACACTTTTGTAAACGTCGTGCAGTTGCTTCAGCGAGGAAGCAAATACGATGTTGCAGTATGTCTTTCAAAGTGAAACATTTCAAAGCTGATTTTATTCCTTGCCGTGATCATGTAGGAAGCAGAAGAAGGGCCAGACACGGCCATTGATCCAGGGGGAGATGTGATTTGTGGCGATCCAGCTGGAGACAATGAAGGTAGTGGACAATCTGTTTGTCTTGAGGGAGAAGCTGCCTCAGCTTTAGAGCAGGGCAACCTTCTGGAGATCAGTGTGCGGAAGCTGAGTCTGCAGGCTGAAGAACAAGAAGGTGATGAGTCAACGCCACATGAGGAGGTGGTTAGCACAGAAACAGATGGAGAGGAAGGTATGGGGAGGTCTGTTCAGTTTTTCTTTGCATAAACATAACATGGATTGAGTCAAAAGAATGCTTTGTAAATCTGTAAATTAGTTATGTATTTTATATCATCCTAATTAGCTGAATGAAACAAATATCTCAACCGTCTCCTCATCTGTGATTTTGTGTGCACAGGTCCTGTCAATGGTCATCCTGTCAGATCACTTCCATCTGTTCGACAAGACATCCACCGCTATCAACGTGTGGACGAGCCTCTTCCACCCAGTGAGTGCGTGTGTCCGCACACATACCTTTGTCTCTTTAACAGTTTGGAACATCATCATCTTTAGTGGAACCTCCAAAGTCAAACACAAGACCTTTCTTGACACTTGTTGACGTTGAAGTTGCTTAACTAAAAACTGTACAGGAAAAAGAAGGAGGGGTCTGTGAATATTCTCATTCATCCGAGGTATAGAATTTTCTGCAACTGGACTGTTTGGTTGTCTTCTCGCCTTTCGTCCATGGAGGCTACATCAGTTCTTGCTCACAGACAGGGTCTAAAGTATTTGTCTTTCAATACTGGAGAGACACACTCAGACGCTCATCTAAATCATCCCGAAGGTAAAAAAGCCAAATGGTTGGGAGTGGCATGTCGCCCGTAACTGAGCCCGCAATAGTATGCATAATGTCCACAGGTACAACCAATATAAACAGGTTTTAGGTCAGGATCCCAGTTTTGCATCTGTGCTGTTTGATAAGCTACCTGCTCGGGAAGGTACCACCGTGAGCGCTAGAGTAGGAGAACATATAACCGCTCTTCATACGTCCAGAAAAGACCTCGCATGCTGAACATTCAGAGAGGGCAAAGAGGGCTCTGTGGCAGCAACTTAGACCCACAGGTAAAAAGTATGAAACAAGGGACAAGGTGTATTATAAACATGCTGATTGCATCTTCTTCTACAGATGGAAAGTTCAAAACAGGACAGACTGTGAGTTTTAAAAATAGAGATTGTCCTGTTCAGTCCAAATTTATTTTTATTTTATTTTATACACTCTTTAATATTTTGTTGGACCGCCTTTAGCTTTGATTACGACACGCGTTCGATGTGGCATTGTTTTGATAAGCTTCTGAAATGGCACAAGATTTATTTCCATCCAGTGTTGCATTCATTTTTCACCCAGATCTTGCATTGATAATGGTAGAGTCTGAGCGCTGCACAAAGCCTTCTCCAGCACATCTCAAAGATTCTCAATGGGGTTAAGGTCTGGACACCATGTGTGAAAATGATATCTCATGCTCCCTGAACCACTTTTTTCACAATTTGAGCCCGATGAATCCTGGCATTGTCATCTTGGAATATGCCCGTGTCATCAGGGAATAAAAATCCATCGATGGAATAATATATAATAATAATATAATAATAACAATAATATAATAATAGGAGGTGAATGTTTTTATATATACACTATATTACAACATTTTTGATGTGTTGTCTCATATTTAAGATGTTGGCTACCTGTGTGTTTTTTTTTTACTGTCTCTCAGACTGGGAGGCTCGTATCGACAGTCACGGAAGAATCTTTTTTGTGGACCATGTGAACAGAACCACCACATGGCAGCGACCCACTGGACCTCCTGCACCGCAGGGTCTGACCCGGTCTAACTCCATGCAGCAAATGGAGCAACTCAACCGCAGGTGAAAAACTTGGAATGGAATAATTGTTGAAACACTAGCTGAAACACTTGATGAAACTGATCAAACACTTGACAAAAAAATGTAAGCTACACTTGATTAAAAAGGATGAAGCGCTTGATGAACGCTTCATGAAACGTTTGATAAAACACCTGATAAAACACTTGCTAAACACTTGATATGCCTGATGACATACTTGATGAAACTATTGAAACAGTTGATAAAGCACTTGATAAACACTTGAAGTGCTTGACTGTTGGTAAACACTTGATGACACTTGATAAAACACTTGATGAAACCAATGAAACACTTGATTCGGTAATAACAATGTGGGTTTTTTTTTACCCTACCCATCCCTACCCATCCCTACTAGAAAGTGCATTTAAATTATTGTTGGATGCGTTCTGTGTATGTTTTCTGTATTGTTTTCCCAACCAGATACCAGAGCATCAGAAGGACAATAACCAACAGTGATAGGACAGAGGAGAGCACAGCTGACCTGCTCCCTGAAACGGAAACTGAATTGATGCCTCACTCCATTTCTGGTCAGGTTTCACTTAGAAACACGTGGGAAAAAACACTAATCAATCAGGAAAAAAGACTTTAGTCTGGCCAACACGTTTTTAGAAAATGTCATGGATGCATGTTTTGAGACTTGGCTCAGGAATCAATAAAGTGTAAAGTGTATTCTGAAGAAGAAAAAACACATTTTGCATTAAAACAAGTATTTTATCCCCTATATATTCCCAATAATAGCATTCACTGATATTGTGTTGTGATGAGTAGGATACACACAAACAAAAGCCCCATATATGTTTTCTGACTCTCAGTAAGTGACACTGACAGCTCTATGGAGACTTCAAAAAGATCAGTAAGCAGTAGTCCTGGCTTATTTAGCCCTGGCATGAAACCCCATTGTATTAGATCTAGTAAAAAAAAAAAATGAATTTACTTACTGAAACAGACAGATGACTGCAATATAGGCTAGAAATAGGAGTTACAAAGATATATGTGTTGCTAGTAATTCAGGGTTGCCAAAGCAGTTGCAAACGAGCACAGCCATGAACACTATCCAACAACTATATTCACTATACGACATGAATTTGTTGTATAGTGAAAGGTAATAAATACTGCTCTTGTTTTGCAGAATACCGACGAGAAAGTGCAGTCAGTCATGCGAGTGGTCGTCTTTCTCTGCTGCTCCAGTCTCCCAGCGCCAAGTTCCTGTGCAACCCTGACTTCTTTACTGTGCTGCATTCTAACCCTGTCAGTGCTCTTCATTGTGTATTATTCACTCAGCCATCACATAACATCAATACAGCAACTTAAACATCATTTATAGAATGGACAATCAATGGTTTGCATTGACACAGACATCCAATATATATTCATAATAAAATATTCATTAACAATAAATTTACTAATAATATAAATCATATTTGACATCTTCATAGCTTTTTCAGTTTAGAAATGGATTAATTTTCCTGATAAGTTGGAGGAAACCCAAAGTAATTCTAAAACTTGCTGGTAACTTTAGGAATAACTTACAGCACAATCATCAGCTAAAACTGTAAATGTATAACATGACCATACACTGCCTTTTTTCATCTCTCTCAGCGTCTTAGTGCATACCCAGCCTACACATAACCATTCACCAAATTCATTTTAATATAAGTTGCATGACATTTTGAGTTTCAAAATCACTATACTTGCATGTAAACATATATCAAACGTCATTCAGTAAAATTGTACATTAGAAGAGAAGTAGTTCACATTAGAAGCATGCATTGTAGGATAAACCATGAAAATGATCACAGAATGGTGTTTGGGTTGAGTACAGTATCTGTATTCTTTGTGGCGGCATGAACAACATAATGTAACATAATGTACGGTTGTTGTTGGTTTGTGTCTGCTCCATCAGAGTGCCTACCGCATGTTTACAAGCAACACCTGCCTGAAGCATATGATCAGTAAGGTGCGGCGAGACGCTCATTACTTTGAGCGCTACCAGCACAATCGTGACCTCGTTACCTTCCTCAACATGTTCTCCAACAAACAGTTGGAGCTTCCCCGAGGTTGGGAAATGAAACACGACCATACTGGGAAGGTGGGTGTGGAATTTTCACCACATGACATGTGACACGTTACATAACTTGGTGATGTCCTAACTAAAAAGCCAAGAAATAAACATTCATTGTATTTTCCTGTAATCCTAGCTGTCTGTCGTATTCAGCGTTATAAGAAGCGAGTGCAGGGTATCCCTGCAGGAATGACCCAAGATGTTTGCATCCCACTTTTCAGCCCTTCTTTGTGGACCACAATTGTCGGTCAACAACCTTCATCGACCCACGGCTGCCTCTTCAGAGTTCTCGCTCCACCGGCCTGCTGGCCCACCGCCAGCACCTGAGCCGCCAGCGCAGTCATAGTGCCGGAGAGGTGAGACCAGACCCCAGCATTCATCACCTGCAGCCAATGTAATGTAATGTGTGTTCAAAATAATAGCAGCCCGGTGTGACAAACCAGAATAATCACGGTTATTAGTATATTTTTATTGCTACATGACAAACACGTTACCAATAGGTGCAGTAGATTCTCAGACAACAGAAGACCCAGCGTTCATGATATGCACGCTCTTCAGGCTGTGCAGTTGGGTATTTAATTGAAAGGGGCGTGTTAATAAATAGCAGTGTCCGTCGGTGACTTTACAAACTCCAATTTTGCACAAACTTTTTTGTTTCTAGGATTACATTACTGTAGGCCTTGCGGAGTCACTGTATTCTCCATTAGTACATCACCACCACCATCAGCTTCTGCCAGAAGAACTAGAAAAGCTGCTCTCTAGTTTGCTGACAGGACACGAGCAGTCTGCACGCTGATATCACAAACTCAAATTGTGGCTTTTCAATTTACTATATGGCAAGCAAACAGCCTGTTTTCCCAGGACACAGTCTGTCTTCCATGTGTGTTTTTTAATTCATTGTATTTTTTTATATTATCTTAGGGGTTAACACACTGATCAAAAAAATTAGAGGAACGCTTTTTAATCAGAATATAGTAACCTATCAGTCAGACTTCTGGGATATTGATGTGGTCAGTTAAGTAGCAGAGGGGGTTGTTAATCAGTTTCAGCTTCTTTGTTGTTAATGAAATCAACAACAGGTGCATCAGAGGGGCAACAAGGAGACAGACCCCAAAACAGGAATGGTTTTCCAGGTTGAGGCCACTTACTCCTCATCTCTTTTGGCTGAATTTTTCCCGACTGACTTTCTACTGCTGTAGTTTTCCATTTGGCTTAGATCAACATCTCTGCTGATAGCATGGTGCGGTACCTGGACGCTACTGAGGTTGCACAAGTAGTCCAACTCCTTCAGGATGGCACATCAATACGTACCGTTGCAAGAAGGCTTGCTGTGTCTCCCAGCACAGTCTCAAGAGCATAGATGGGATTCCTGTAGTGGGCCCTGTGCTCACTGCCCAGCATCGTAGAGCTCGATTGGCATCTACCATAGACCACCAGAATTGGCAACTACGCCACTGGCATCCTGTGATCTTCACCGATGAGAGCAAGTTCAACCTGAGCACATGCGACAGACGTGAAAGGGTCTGGAGATACCGTGGAGAACGTTATGCTGCCTACAACATCATTCAGCATGGCCGGTTTGGTGGTGGGTCCGTGATGGTCTGCGGAGGCATATCTCTGGAAGGATGCACAGACCTCTACAGGTTAGATAATGGCACCCTGACTGCTATTAGGTATCGGGATGAAATCCTTGGACCCATTGTCAGAACCTACGCTGGTGCAGTAGGACCTGGGTTCCTCCTGGTCCACAACAATGCCCGACCTCATGTGGCTAGAGTAAGCAGGCAGTTCCTGGAGGATGAAGTGATTGATACCATTGACTGGCCCCCACGTTCACCTGACCTAAACCCAATGGAACACCTCTGGGACATTATGTTTAGGTCCATCCAGTGCCGCCAGGTTGCTCCTCAGACTGTCCAGGAGCTCAGTGATGCCCTGGTCCAGATCTGGGAGTCACGTTGTCAGGCATGCGTACAAGCACGTGGGGGCCACAAGAACAAGAACACAAGAACATTTTGGAAAAATGGACCAATCTGCTGCATCATTTTTTCACTTTCATTTTTGAGGTGTCTTTGATTTTTTCCCTCTATAGGGTGATCATTTTCATTTCTATCAAATTATGTGGCATCATTTTCTTACTAATACATCACCTACTTATTATCAGGAAAGATATTCAAGATCATTTTCCCCGCCCCGTTTAGATCTGATGCGTTTTCAAAGTCTTCCTCTCATTTTTTTGAGCAGTGTATAAAGGATATCTCAAGTTGACATTGTTGTAAGTTAAAGCATATGTATGAATACTTGGATGATATTTATGTATATAGTACAATACATTGTACATATTACTCTGATTCAATATGAAAAATGTCTCAGACCGGACCAAAACTTTGGTGCCTCCCTTTATCACAGGTGGCGGACGACTCTCGACAAATCAATGCATCCATGATGCCGCGCCCATCCAGCACCTTCAGCGGCTCCAGTCGAAGTCATTACCAGGATGTGGTGCCTGTCGGTACGTAAGTAAAGCCGACGCTTGTGTATGGTACTTTTTAGAGATGTCCAATATTATCGGTGGAACTTGAGGCCTTTAATTAGTCATGACTTTTGTTGAGAGAAAATGTTTAGACAAATATCACTTTTCCTATACCTTGTGTTGCTGTATTTGTCTTATTGTGTGCAAACAGTGTTTACAGTATATGCCTAATGCATCCCTCAACATCACAGTCAAAGAAACAAAATATGTTCATTCATTACACGAAACACTGGCATTACCGTAGTTTCAGGGAAAATCTGCTGCCAATACCAGTATCCGTTTCAGTTGGTAACGAAGTGCTGGACTGTTTCGGACATCTCTAGTACTTCTGGGACATATCCCATGAAGACATGTAAATGGTATATGATATAATGTAATGATATGTTTTTGCCGCACGGTGGTTGAGTGGGTAGCATGTTGGCCTCACAGTCAGGAGGTCCAGGGTTCGAATCTCCGTTGGGCATCTCTGTGTGGAGTTTGCGTGTTCTCCCCGTGCGTGTGTGGGTTTTCTCCGAGTATTCCGGTTACCTCCCACTTTCCCAAAACATGCGTGTTAGGCTAATTGGCGACACTAAATTGTCCTTTAGAGTGTGAATGTATGTATGTCTGCGCTGGGATTGACTGGCAACCAGTCCAGGGTGTACCCCGCCTCTCCCCCAAAGCCACCTGGGATAGGCTCCGGCATACCCGCGACCCTAATGAGGATAAGCGGCATAGAAAATGAATGAATGTTTTTGATATGTTTATATACTATAATGATATGTTTCATTCAATATTTGTCTAGCGTACAATGACAAGATTGTGGCGTTTCTACGGCAAGCGAACATCTATGAGATCCTGCAGGAACGACAACCAGAACTTACCAGGAACAATTCACTCAAGTATGTCACATCGAACCTACTCATCATCATCATCATCACAGTTAACGTTTGATCCAGTCTGAGAGTGTGTTGGTGTGTGTGCTTGCAGAGAGAAGGTACAGTTTATTCGCAGTGAGGGAGCCAATGGGCTTGCACGCCTCTCTGGGGATGCTGACCTCGTCATGCTGCTGAGGTGTGTTCAGCATGTGTGTTGGTGCTTGATTCACAGTCTGTAAAAAGAGAATGAGAATCCGCATGGTCTGTAATTATTATTTCTAGAATTAACCCGTGTCTTCCACAAAAATAGATATTTCCTTATTCTCTATTTTTTTCTTCTTCTGCAGCTTATTTGAAGAGGAGGTGATGTCATATGTGCCACCTTTGCTCCACCCAAATTACTGCCTCTCCTCCTCTCCTCAGAGCTCGCCAGGTAAAACTTTCTATACTAAACCACATGCGATGCCACACATTATGCACATTTTCTTTCGACTCTAATGATTCCGTACTCTGATAATTGCAGTGTGGTTGAGAAAATAAATATTTGATTTTGCAAGAATTGTAAGATTTTAACAGAGACAGAATGTTAAACTCACAAAACTTCAAACTCACAGAAGCAGCAGTTGTAGTAACTATTGTTACCTCTCTGTAGTGGCCTGAGACTCTGTGAGTGTGTCACTGTGTCACTACACCAACGTAGTAGTTCTTTGGTGTTAGCTCCTACAATAACAGTGTCTCTGAAGCTTGGTTAACACGCAGGTCACATTATGTAAACTGAACAATGTGGGCTTGAGGAGTTCTTGAGGCTCTGGATGTTGGGGAACTGTCTTGGTTGACACGTCTCTTTAACATCGCATGGAAGTCGGGAACAGTACCTCTAGACTGGCAGACCGGGGTGGTGGTCCCCATTTTTAAACACGGTGACCGGAGGGTGTGTTCAAACTATAGGGTGATCACGCTCCTCACCCTCCCTGGGAAAGTCTATTCCGGGGTGCTGGATAGAAGGGTACGACCATTAGTCGAACCTCGGTTACAGGAGCTGCAATGTGGTTTCCATCCTGGTCGCAAAACACTGGACCGGCTCTGCACCCTTGCAAGGGTACTTACTTACCCTACCGGTCTACATGTGCTTTGTGGACTTGGAAAAGGCATTCGACCGTGCCCCTCGTGGTGTCCCGCGGGGGGTGCTCCGGGAGTACGGCATTGGTGATCTGCTACTACGTGCTATTTGGTCCTTGTACAAAAGTGCAATTTTTCTTTAAATGGTGATATTAATTTCCTTTTTCTTTCGGTTTATTTAGACCACACATGCACGCATAATAAAGATGTTGTAGTGATGTTCTAAGTTTTGAGTGTCAATGAATGCACCTAAGGCGGTGAGAATGAGGAAGTGAGGAGTGTTGGTGATTTGGAGATACATACAGTATTAGGTGTGGGAATTGCTGATTGCACTGTCTGTTGTCCTAACAGAGGTGTGGCTTGCCATGATTTGTGCGCACTAATTACTCTAAAAATGTTAAAATAAATACTTCAGTAAATTAGTAAGGCTAGTGACTTCTTCTGGGGGGTTTCTAAATGGAGTGGAGATGTTATATGTAACAGTATATTGGATTTTTGCCTTTTGGTGCCCTCTGTGGGTGCAGTGCAAGCGTGTTCAAGAGTCAAATTGCATGCTGAGTGTGATAAATTTGTGCATGTTGGCAGGTCTGCACTAATAGGGAAAGTACTCCCTGCCTCTCAGGGGGGCACGCCCTACGACTTATAAGCACTGGTATGGTGTGAACTCCATGACGTCGCTTCTGTGAAAAACTGGCAACCTTCCCAACTCTAGATTTCGTTTTGCAACCATGAGTATAAGTTGGTGCAGTAATCGGACAATGTCACAAACGATGGCGACCTCGTAACTTTTTCTAATCATTGCAACCTCCCCGCACATTTGAGCTAATCGTCTTTTTCGCCCAGTTGAATGGGATAGGCTCCAGCATCCCCGTGACCCTAATGAGGATAAGCGGTATAGAAAATGGACTGATGGATGGATGAATCTGTCCCCGACTAGCGCTCGAGCACACGCATGAAATGTCTAACCAATCAAATACGTCCACGAATGGCCCACTTCTTGTGATGGTAATGTCTCCTCAGGGTAAAGTATGTGCAATGTGCTGGAACATAAATGGAATTTGTGTGACGTGTCACGTGTGTAGAAATGACACCAGATGGAGCCCGTTGTGGGTAACTGTTGGTTAATAGATGAGGGTAAATATACTAATAATAGACTAACTACACTAATCCTAGACATACACAAGGCAGAATACTAAAAGTGAAGCTTGCATAGATGTTACAGTAGTCAGTGTACAGCAGGTATATACAACGTGACATTCCCATAGTGCGTAATGTGTTTGCATTTTTAGTTTATTTTAAATTTCCTTCGGTTTTTATATGTGAACGATATTTTTTTGTCTCATGTGAAGACTGAGAAGGCTGAGGCTTCTCTTGCAGGGATACTTTCTTTTTGTGGTGTCTGAATAAAGCCTATTTTTGCCCATACTTTTCTCAGTCTTTTTGCTACTTCTTTTTGTGAATTCATTACCTATTACCAATCTATGAACTACACAGAGGGACAAGCATAACAATTTAGTGCAGCCATCCATCCATCCATTTTCTAGGCGGCTTATCCCTATTGCAACTTTCACCTACTTCAATTTTATTTCAACAAACACTGCAACTTCTATTGCAATTTTGGGGGGAAACTGCGGCAAAATCATGCATTTCAAAAAAGGCCTAGTGGAACTGATAAATCGCTGTCTTCTTTTCCTTTCGGCTTAACCCTGCTTGTCCCACCAGGGGTCGCCACACCAAATCATTTTCTTCCGTTTGACTTGCATGTTTCGGTTTTGGCAAACGTTTTACGTCGGATGCCCCTCCTGACACAACCCTCTGTATGAGGGACGTGATCTAATAGTGGTAATATTAGTTTAAAAAAAAGCCAATATTAAAATAATTGTTCAGGAAAAGCGGAGTGCACCACCTGGCGCTCAAGAACTCAACAAAAATACTAAGAAGAAAAACAGTGTCTGATACGGATTTGTTACATGGCCTTAAATCCATATTGTCAGATACTTTGCAGCCACATATCACTACATATTCTTTGGTATATAAATGTTGATAGACCAGTTTCAGGTTACTTTGGCCCTGAGGAAAGCCGAACTTTAAACAGGGTTCAAAAATGTCTTGAGGGACAAGTAATTGTAATGGATCGCTATGAGGAGTTCCCGAAAGATTACCACTACCAAAAGCAGCACTCTCGCCGCCCGTAGACCGAGGGAGTCTGCTTGGTGAATAATGCTGAGCGTGCAAATGCAAAGGTGGATTGCACTGATTATTATACCCTACTATTGTTTACACTGAACACGCCGCGCTAACCCACTAGACTCGCTTTGCAGTACACCCCCTCAATCATTTTAGTCGCTACATGTATTTTGTCATTGTATTTTTTTCCAGTGATCAAAAGCAATAACGCTTTGGTGCACAACAAGAACCCTTGATTGACCTGCATACAGTATTTCTTGTTTTTTTCCTTACTAATCTTTTTGCGCTGCCTGCCTCATGATTGATTTGGTGCATCTTTTTTTCTATATTTCATATTTGTTCTGATCTGTTCTTTTTGTTGAATATTTGCTGAATATTATAGGCACCCAGCGAGCAAACGCCCGTGCTCCTGCTCCCTACAAACGAGATTTTGAAGCAAAACTGAGGAACTTCTATCGAAAGCTGGAGACTAAAGGTTATGGACAAGGACCTGGGAAAGTCAAGTAGGTTAAAATTCCACAATTTGGATAAAAAACTGATTAACAGTGACAGGCTGATTTTCTTTTTTTCTTTTTTATACATTTACATTTTTGATGTATTACTGTACTTGACCTGAAAGCCATATGGAGTTGCCTCATCTACTGTATATATTGTATTTTTCTTTATTAAAATATATGAATTACAAATCTCCACTGGCCTTCTGGAAACATAAATAAATACAATAACATGTGTCTCTGTGTTGTCAGGTTGGTCATACGCAGGGACCATCTTCTAGAGGATGCCTTCAACCAAATCATGTGTTACTCACGCAAAGACCTACAAAGGAGTAAACTTTATGTCAGCTTCGTAGGAGAGGATGGGTGAGAATTCAGAATTCAATTCAGCACATTTTTAACGCATACAGGAGAGTAAGGAACATGCATGAGAACTAGAAAAGCGCCTGCAGAGCACCAAGCATCGTAGCTCCCCTCTGTGTTTGGCGGAGATAATAAAGAACATATTGTATACAATTAAAAAATAACGCACTGTATAGTAATAAATATTTAATTAAGCATTTTTATACATACATGACAATAAAAAAATATATACTGTATTCAGTGGAACCTATTCCCATAAAATATCATTTACATTCAATTCATCCATGCCAGAGAGTTAAAACACAAAACACCTTTTTATACTTTTACAATTATAGTTTTAAATGTTTTAAAATTGAAATGCCTAAAATACATATAAACGATGAACGAAAGGGATAAATGAACCTTTAAAGTTACTTTTACCTTCAGTGAAGATGTGTTGCATAACCAACACGGACACCACCTTCATGTTTTGCTATGAGTTATTACTTGGGTTCAATAATGTTTCTCACCTCAATAATCCAAAATGGGCTAAAAAAAAAAAAAAAAAAGGCCAGCATTTGATAAAGACGGTGAAACCACAAAGGTGGTCTTGCTACCATATTGGATTTTTACCAACAACGCAACACTTTAGTGACATTAAGTAAGCTTATATATCAATTTATCCCTTACATTCAACATTTATATACATTTAAAATTGTTGTATGCACGTAAAACGATGTGTTTTGTTTTTGTGATGACATCATAGACAGGAGACGGAGCTGACTTTCACTTTCTTTTGTCCATGTTGTGGCAGGCTAGTAGGATGCTAACAGCGAGATATGATCAAAGTATATTAAGAACTCACGCAGTTTATTAATAAAACGACAAGACACTTGCCGTACCGTACGCTGACCGGAGAATGCATGCAAACCGAGGCGACGTTTTTGCATGCATGGCAACGAAGAATGAATATTGTTACAGATGTGTATTGCGTAATATTAATGTAGCAGGAAAAACGTGTGCGTGTGTGCGCGTGTGTGTCTCTGCAGGTTGGACTACAGTGGGCCATCCAGAGAGTTCTTCTTCCTTGTGTCCAGAGAGCTCTTTAACCCGTATTACGGCCTGTTTGAATATTCAGCCAACGACACATACACCGTGCAGATCAGTCCCATGTCTGCCTTTGTGGACAACCACCATGAATGGTGAAGTGAAACACCTTTCTTATTTGTCACATCGAAGTGCAATTACGGTGTTCAACCTCGACACTTCCGTTATCTGTTCATAGGTTTCGTTTTAGCGGGCGTATCCTGGGATTGGCTCTGGTCCATCAGTATCTGCTGGATGCCTTCTTTACGCGACCCTTCTACAAGGGTCTTTTACGCATGTAAGCCGTTTTGAACGTCCATGTTCTTATATGTGAGCCATCATGACACTAAACCACATGCAATGTGCTGCAAATCAAAATACAGACGGGTCGTTTCATGAATGTGTTTGCTCCTCCATGTGTGATACTGAGAGGAGAAGATAAATTATAAATGTGACCATGAACAGAAAAAAAACCCCACTATTTATGATTAGTGTATTTTTGGAGGTCAGCTCTTATACATACAGCATAATCCAACATTTTTACACAATCATGTGACCATGCAGACCATGTGACCTGAGTGACCTGGAGTTCCTGGATGAAGAGTTTCACCAAAGCTTGCAGTGGATGAAAGACAACGACATTGAGGACATGCTGGACCTCACCTTCACTGTCAACGAGGAGGTGTTTGGACAGGTAATTCATTTTGATGTTAGGCCAAAAAAACTTGATGTAAATATAGAAATAATCCAAATCCGTATATAAATATGCATGTGTTGCTTCAGATCACAGAGCGAGAACTGAAGCCGGGCGGAGCGGGTATTCCCGTGTCGGAGAAGAACAAGAAGGAGTACATAGAACGTATGGTGAAGTGGCGTATCGAGAGAGGCGTGGCTCAGCAGACGGAGAGTCTGGTTCGAGGCTTCTATGAGGTACATCACTGCGTTCACATATTCATCGCCATCGCTTCGTGCTTTGTCCATAAAGTCATCGGCAACCGAAACCCCACATGAGCAAGCCCTTCTCACTTTCCTTTGTTAATGTTAATCCAATTTAAATTCCGTGATGTCCTTGAATGCAATCCCTCATTGCTCATTATAGCAAGGTTAACGTGCAATTCCAATGTTTTAGCTTGTAGAGAGAGAATTCTGTCTTGTCCTTTATATTCCTTTCAATAAAATACAGTAAAAATGTGCATTTTTTAGACGTAGTGGCAAATGGTGATTAATCATAGTAAATTAATTTTAAAACTGTGATTAATCTGATTAAAGATGTTAACCATTTGACAGCCCTATTGATAAATTTAGACCTCCTGTGTTGACTTAACACTGTTGGGTAAATGTATCTTGAAAACATAGTAATAGTAGTGAATTGTGGCGTGGTAGGGAATGAAAAGTAGTACCATACGGTTGCATGTGTCTGCATGTTGACTTTGTCAGGTGGTGGATGTGCGGCTGGTGTCTGTGTTCGATGCCCGGGAGTTGGAACTGGTGATGGCAGGAACAGCAGAGATCGACCTGACGGACTGGAGGAACAACACGGAGTACAGGGGAGGCACGTTGAACAATTCAGCACAAACATTTTTGTATTTATTTGGAATACATCAACATGGATACAGGAGGAATATCAAGTCAATGATTACTTGTGATAAATGTTTCTTTTTTTCTTACTTTTTAAATGTTGTCGTGTCATCATAATTAAACCGCTCTATACAAAATTATTTTGCCGCTGTAAAAATGTGTATTTTGCTGTATTGGTGTATTATTCAATTTGGCCATGTTTATCATGAAAATGTTTTTGATAGCTTTTTGTATCCATCCAGTCATTCATTTTCCTTTTTTGCGGTCAGCCTAAGCAGGGAAGCCCATTCTTCCCTATCCTGGGCTATTTCATCCACCTCTTCCCGGCGATCCTTAGGCGCTCCCAGGCCAATTGAGAGACATAGTCTCTCCAACATGTCCTCGGTGTTTCCGGTCAGACGTGCCCTGAACACCTCGTCAGGGGGGCATCTTGACCGGATGCCTGAGCCACCTCATCTGGCTGCTCTTAATGCGGAGCAGCAGTGGTTCTACTCGGAGTTTCTCCTGGAGGACAGTTCTTCTTTCCTTATTTTTAAGGGAGAGTCCATTCATTTATTCATCTATTTTCTATGCCGCTTATCCTCATTAGGGTCGCAGGGATGCTGGAGCCTATCCCAGCTGACTTTGGGCGAGAGGCGGGGTACACCCTCGACTGGTCGCCAGCCAATCGCAGGGCACATACAGACAAACGAACATTCACACTCACATTCATACCGATGGACAATTTAGAGTCGCCACTTAACCTAACATGCATGTTAAATCTAAATTGTCCATCGGTATGAATGTGAGTGTGAATGTTTGTCTATATGTGCCCTGCGATTGACTGGCGACCAGTCCAGGGTGTACCCCGCCTCTCGCCCAAAGTCAGCTGGGATAGGCTCCAGCATCCCCGTGACCCTAATGAGGATAAGCGGTATAGAAAATGAATAAATGTTTCATAAAGGAGCCGCACGGTGGATGAGTGGGTGGCATGTTGGCCTTACAGTCAGGAGGTTCAGGGTTCGAATCTCCGTTGGGCATCTCTGTGTGGAGTTTGCATGTTCTCATGGGTTTTCTCTGGTTTCCTCCCACAATCCAAAAACACGCATGTTAGGTTAATTGGTGATCCTAAATTGTCCATTAGAATGTGATTGTGAGTGTGAATGGTTGTATGTCTGCCCTGCGATTGACTGGCCAGGGTGTACCCTGCCTCCCGCTTAAAGCCAGCTGGGATAGGCTCCAGCATACCCGCGACCCTGATGAGGATAAGCGGTATGGAAAATGGATGAATGTTTCGTGAAGAGCACTGAAAAATGGTGGAAGAGGAAGGAGGAAATGAAGAGCACCTTATTTGTTCATCCTCTCACTCATCACTGTGCCCTTAGGTTACCATGACAACCACGTAGTGATCCGCTGGTTCTGGTCAGCAGTGGAAAGGTTCAACAATGAACAAAAACTCCGACTGCTGCAGGTAAGACACTCGGAGTTTTGAATTTGAGTGCTGCTGCATTTTCACAGAAGACCATCAATAACAGAGAAATACTTTTCCTAAAGGGCTTATAGTTGTCTTTCTAGTTTGTGACAGGCACATCCAGTATTCCCTATGAGGGCTTTGCCTCGCTGCGTGGAAGTAATGGGCCGCGCAGATTCTGTGTAGAGAAGTGGGGCAAAATCACCTCCTTACCCAGGTAGAGTTACACATTGCTTTTTATCCATACTGGTTTCACCGCAATCGTTACGTTATTTCAATAATTAACGTTTTAGTAGTGAATCCCTTCGGCCTTCAAAGCAAGAATTAATGCATCGGGTGAAAAGTTTTTTTATATATATATGTGTTTTTTTATGTGTTTTGTATTTTGTAAAAAGGTTAAAAAAAACAGCAGGCATTCACAGAAACAGATTTGTTTCTCACCTGCTATCTTTTATCTCTTCTGGTTAACCTGAACTATTTTCTTCTTTGATGCGCTTCTTGTGGAGACGCTGCCTTGTTCAAGACAATAGGTCCACCTGGGGTTAAAAGTACAAAACAGTACATGTTGCGTACGGGCCGTGGTCCATTATAAATGGATGTTGGGCGGCATTTGGCCCGCAGGTGTAGTTGAAATACTCACGTGAAGTACATTAAACGCTCAATCAATCAGTGTCCAAAAGGGCCATTTGCAGCTTTGTTTTCTAATTAGCCCGTGACATATTCTACAAATAAAATAACAGCACCACGTTAGATCATTACACAGAAAACTAAAAAAATCCACTCAAAAATGTCAACTGCATTCCGAAATGGTCAACTACCGATGCATCTTCCAGGATACAATCGATGAGGATTTTTATGTGAACATGTGAACAATTTTTGCCAGGAAAGACATGCTCACTTTAAGAAGGTCATTTAGATGGTTAGTTTAGATCAGGGATGCCCAAACTTTTTCCATCAAGGGCCACATACTGAACAATGAAAGGATGCAAGGCCGCTTTGATATTTGGGAAAAATGTATATTTTGTAAAAATATTTCTTCGTGATGTACCAGTAGATGAAAAAGTGTATTATTAGCGTGGACTTTGCTGTATTTGCTTTTTTTCACCCTTTTTTTTTGTTTTGTTTTTCAAGTATTTAAACATTCTCCTTAAATAATCTTTGTAATTTGGCTTTTTGACCTATTATGACTTTATTCCCATAATATTAAAACTTTTTCCTCAGTCTAATTTCCAGAAATTACAACTTTATTATGCTTTGTCTGTTTCTCATATTACAACTTATTATAACAAAATAACATTTGTTCTTTAATATTTCAGCCCTTTCCTACTAAACTTACATTATTTTTGCTCCTAATATTAGAAGTTCATTCTCGTGAAATTGCAACTGTTTTTCTTGTTAGAACGCAATTTTTTTTCTCTTAATATTCTGACTTTAATTTTGCAAAATTACAGCAGTTGTGTCCTTTTTCTTTCTTTTTTTTTTTTTTTACAATTTCTTATATTTATTCTGCTAACATGTCTTTGTTGTTTGGTTGTTTTGTTTATCATTATATTATGGCATTACAAAAAATATATATCTTCCTTAGTATTGCAATATTGCAACTAAATGCTGCTATAACGTTTATCTTACAACCTATTTCTCTTAATGACCGTATTCTTGTAGACCTACTGCAGGTTTTTCTTACTAAATGATATTTTTAGAATGTGCTGCGGGCCAATAAATCCACAGCCGCAGGCCACAAATGGCCCCCGGCGCGCACTTTGGACATCCCTGGTTTAGCTTAACATGGCAACACATAGAAGCTGAAATCGGATTGGACAAAGGAAAATGATCAGACACATGCGGTACAGGAAGCAGTGCGGTCGAAAGATATGCTGCAAAATGAAAAGAATTGCCTGTTGGAATAAACAAATCCAATGTCATGGAACAAATACTACATTCAAGTTTTAATGTAGGTCAGTGCTTCTGATAGTGTTCAGGCCAGCAGGGAACGCTTTGCTGGCCCTGACTGCACACCGCGTTGCGCTATGATTGCGTTACGACAGTGTTTGTCTCGCGATGGTGTTATCGTTGTGCTTCGATTGGGTCGACAGAGCTCACACATGCTTCAATCGTCTGGACCTGCCACCATACCCGTCCTTCTCGATGCTGTATGAGAAGATGGTGACGGCAGTGGAAGAGACCAGCACGTTTGGTCTGGAGTGACGAGAGAAGGTTCTCCTCAGCAGGAGATGTGATCGATGATCCCTAGAAGGCAACAGACGCCGCACATGGTGAATCGTTGCGCTCTGACTTTGTGACCAAGCAGAAGAAGAACTGCGAGAGGAGGAGCTGCAAATGCTTTTATGGCGATCTTTCTTCATTGAGCCTTCAGTTAATTGCCTTCTTCACTCTCCTCCCCGTCCTCCCCGTGCACCTTAGAGAGCCAATGGACCAGTGTTCTCAGTTCTCCTCTCTGGACCTCAAAACTGTGTCCGCTCAACTCCAAGACAGTCGCTAAACGTCCCAGTCCAGTGTTTCTTCCAGATGCATGGAAGAATGTCTACTTTGTGCAGTCAGTGACTGTCATGACAGGAAACGCACACATAACATCCACTGTTTTCATATACTTGGCAGAAGGCAGAAGTCACACATCATCATCATGCGTGGATTTTGACGGAGTGACACTGAAATCAAGTACGATAAGCACGGGACACATATGTTTACTGACACACCTCAGTCCCGTACAAGTGCAAAGTTTGCAACAGGAAGTTGTGAATGTATGCAATAGGTGAACGAATGTATCAACCAGTCATGATGAGACAATCCAAATCAGTATCGCATCTGCCATGAATGAAAACCAAAACTGCTGATTGTGGGGGTTCTGGTTTTTGAGTGTAATTTTTGGAAACAATTCTATGAACTTTGCAAGATCCGTTGGTCCCCCACACAAACTGTTCTTGGAAATGCTTGGAAAGTGTTTTAAGCTTTTTAAAAGTTTATCGTTTAAAAACACAGCCCTAATAAGGAAAGTCATTTGCTCTCCCTAAGAATACAAATACCGGAGTACTTTATAGCTGTTAAGGGTCAAGGAACCACAAGCAGAACCTTAAAAAGTGCCAACCCAGTGGAAGACTTTGCCTCTTTATGTCTGCCACATCTTAAGAACATTCAGACAGTATGGGAAATTGCTGTGAATTGATATAAAGTTTAGTACTGTGCTGTTTACATCAAGGTTGTATCACATGAACCGGCATAGACAAAATGGATATGTTTTGAAAAAATCACGTCACCTTCATAAGAACTACGATACTCACAAACCGTAGTAGGATATTGGGCTTTTGGCTGAAATCTCCGTATGAACCTAAAATGCACTTTAACCTTATCTTGTGTCGGTTTTCAGACATTCGGGTCATGGTAATCCGCGAAGGGTGAATACACCTGATGGCGGAAGGGAGCAGGACCCAGGATTGGGTCTCTGTTATTTGCAGATGATGTGGTCCTTTTGGCTTCATCAAGCCATGACCTTCAACTCTCGTTAGATCGGTTCGCAACTGAGTGTGAAGCGGCCGGGATGAGAATCAGCACCTCCGAGTCCGAGTCCATGGTCCTCGCCCGGAAAAGGGTAGACTGCCATCTCTGTGTCGGGAAATGAGATCCTGCCCCTAGTGGAGGAATTTAAGTACCTCGGGGTTTTGTTCCCGAGTGAGGGAAGGATGGAACGCGAGATGGACAGACGGATTGGTGCAGCTTCTGCAGTGATGCGGACTCTGCACTGTCGTGGTGAAGAGGGAGCTGAGCCAAAAGGCAAAGCTCTCGATTTACCGGTCGATCTACGTTCCTACCCTCACCTATGGTCATGAGCTTTGGGTAGTGGAAAGGACAAGATTGCAGGTTCAAGCTCCCGAAATGAGTTTTCTCGGCAGGGTGGCTGGGCTCTCCCTTAGAGATAGGGTGAGAAGCACTGTCATCCGGGAGAGACTCGGAGTAGAACCGCTGCTCCTCCGCATTGAGAGGAGCCAGATGAGGTGGCTCGGGCATCTGGTTAGGATGCCTTCTGGACGCCTCCTCGGTGAGGTGGCCTTGGGGAAAACCCAGGACACATTGGAGAGACTATGTCTCTCAACTGGCCTGGGAATGCCACAGGATCCACCGGGAGGAGCTGGACAAAGTGGAGAGGGAAGTCTGGGCTTCCCTGCTTAGGCTGCTGCACCCCACGACTCGACCTCAGATGAGCGGAAGAAAATGGATGGATGGAGTCTTGAAGATATCGTTTATATCTGTGTTCCAATCCCTGCGCTGTGCAGCAGTGAAAACCTATCAGGGAGTAGGGATTCCCCAGAAAATGAGGCTTTGTCATTGGTTGTATCTATTTGTGTACTTCAGGTTCCCCTTCATTTTGGTATGAAATTAATATGCAGACATAAACCACAGACATTGTGAGTGGACAAACAAATTCAACCCGTTCAAACATAAGGATCAAACTGGAATCCTATCTGGTAGCAAAACAGCTCATTAGTGGCTACTCTTGCTGTGGAGTGAGACAATCTTTGGGGGTGGGATGTCAGGACATTGCTAAGTAGATGATAGGTGATGACTTGGACCTCCTCCTCTGTTTAGAAAGAATATATCTGGTTTAACAAATTGCTTTGTTCACACCGCTTTCAAACCAGCAGTTCTCCTTGTCCAGAATTTGGACATCATTATCCTGAAAATAATTTCCCTTTTTTTAGAGATGCAAATGAACTGCTGACTCTGTGCCCGAAAACCCTGCTTTCCAATGTTGTGGCATCGGTTTGTGTAAGAGTTGCATGGTCTCTCCATTGTAGAGGTCATTGCACGCCTCACTGACACAACATTGCTGAGTTTGCTTTTCAGAGTTTTGTCTTTGGGGTAGACCAGCTTTTGTCTGGGGGGTTTAAAATGCATCTGTAATTAATTTGACCTGCGGTGAACTTGTCGTTCTCTAACAAGAAGCTGCACAAAGATGTGTGATCCATAAAAGAAACAGTAAATGTCCCGGTTTAATCCAACTTGGCATTTAAACGTAACTAAAAGTAACTTCACCTGTAAAAGGGTATAGTGCATTTTAGCTTCATGTTGAAATTTCACCCAAAGGCAGAATATCCCTAACTTCTTGTGAGTAGTGTAGATACCGATACATTGTACAATAATATTGTCTTACCTGAATGGTCATGTATGACTTCTGTGACATGCAAGTATATTTTTGCCTTGATAGCATGTGATAAAACACACACGTAAAACACAAACTGCACTTTTGCAGTTGTACACATCCTTCCATGCAAACAAAGCAGAACTGTAGTCAATGTGTATGGGGTGCATGCAAAACCAAACCTGTTGTACAAAGAAGTGTTGGAGCAACATGGCTAGAATAGTTCTAGATAGCTCCACATATGCGGTGAGTTGCAGACTTTTCTATGCGAGCCCCCCAGGCCCAATACTGCATGTGTGTTGGTTTTGGTCAGCTCTGTGAGCGATGCCTTGATGCCATTGTGTTATAGCTCGATATTGCATGCCGAAATATTGCAAGACACTGTCCTTACTAGCTTTTTGCATGAGGATATTGTTATCCCAAAACAGGTGAAGGAGTTGTTGTTTTTCATTGTGGAAATTTCAAGACTCACAAGAATAAGACATCAAGTCACTTCCAAGGAGAACGCAGTCGTTTCTCTTATGATACGTCGCAAGCATGTTTCCAAAGTGTCACTTTCACACGTGCGTGTCTGCCTATCTAACAAATAGGTCAATGATGATGATGGTTCGTTGCTTGTGGGTCATTGATCAATCAATAGGGCTGTTTTGACTTGTAAAACAATAGAACACATGTATGTGTACCATGTGTGCAGTCCTCTTTGTATATAACTGTAAATGTATGTGTCCTGTTGTGTGTATAAATATATCTTTTGCACCGAACGTACCAAAGGGGCTTGACAAGTAAACCATTCTTTCATTTCAGGCAAACGGCATCGGACACACTCTTACATGTTTACGGCATGTTAAAAACAGACATTCTGTGTTTGCTACAAACACTCCCTCAAAATGAGAATACATGATATACTCTCGCTAGAGTGTGAATGTGAGTGTGATTGGTTGTCTGTCTGCCCTGCGATTGACTGGCGACCAGTCCAGGGTGTACCCCACCTCCCGCCCAAAGCCAGCTGGGATAGGCTCCAGCGTACCCGCGACCCTAATGAGGATAAGCAGTATAGAAAATGGATGGATGGATGGAACCCCATAAAAATGTATAGTCTTGACATTCTCGTAAAGCCTGGATTATCCTACCACTGTACTTTAAGCAGTGGTACCTCCTCCATACCCTTTTGCTACATTGACATTGACGTTCTCCCCCAATTTTGGATCAGCATTTGCAATAAAATGGACTATTGTAATGATAAGATTAGATCCAGCTCCAATAACCCTCCCTGTCTCTCTTCAATTGCCATTGTTTGCTCATTATGAAGAAGCTAACAAGCTGAATGCCTAGAAGAAGAATACTGGTTTTAAACCCTATAACATTGTTATCACTTCTTTCCTACTTTTGACACATTCACCTTTGACATTTCATCTATAATCTTAATGTTTTTAAACATTTAATCATTACACCATACAGTCTGAGGTCTATATTTGTTAGGTTTTTTTTTTATTTCAGGTCCGTAGCTCAAGCAAAATGTCAAAAGAAAACAGACCATTATTATCATTGTTTCTGTTTACATGTATCAGAATAACTTAATAAACTTTATTCACCCAACTAGGAATTTGACGCGGGTGTAACATCACTCTCTGTTACAATATACAAAAATAAATAAAGTTTACATATAAAGCACAAGACGCAGAATACTGCTATACATATTCACAAAGAATAATATAAGTTAACTCGCTGCAAATAATATTGTCACGGATATTGCTCGCTAATTCTCCGTGATTTCATTGTAGTGTCAAACTGCCGAGGCCGTCTGCGCGTGGATAATGCGACAAAGCAAGGAGAGTCAAGTTTAAGGAAATCAGTGGTAAAACGGGACCTCTCGGATTTTCATAATAAAACAACCCACCCTGTATAGATTTCGTGTCATTTTATTATGCTGGGCGATAATAGCTATGGCGGGCCGGAAGGGGTTTGAGAATCGGCGATTGACGTGCCTACGCACATTTGAAGTCAAAAGGCACAGAACAGTACTGCGCATGTGCACTGCAGTGACGTGTCGAGAAAGTGTCAAGGCGAAGGATGTAAAAAAAATGATGGAAAATTCTACTCATGTAGACTAACTTTGGTTGCTCCACTAAATGTAGGAATGCGTCCTCGTGTTTGGATTTTCTATGTTAGCACCTCCTCGTCCGTTCAATTGAGGACATCGATTTTAAGGTCACTTTGCAAGCCGTCGAGCTAACAATCAGCTATGTTAGCTCCTGTTAGCTTCCGTTAGCTCCTGTTACTTTGGCCGGCCATATTTCATCCACTCGCGACCACTTCGGGTGTCTTGACAGCAGCCGGAATCCATAGCTCTGCGAGAGGAAGATGTCTCGGAGGCGGCTGGATAGTCGCAGCGGTCTCCCGACCGGGCTGCTCGCCGAAATCCAGACTCCGATCAGCCCGGAACCGCTGGACAGTGTGTTCGAAGTCACCGGAGAGTTGGGAAGGTGAGTCCTCCGTTTAGGCCCAAATGTGGATCGAGCCGACTTACTGACTGTATAAAGTCGCCACAGCGAACACGTACACTTGAATTAAAACTCGGGTGGCGACGTGAATAGTAAGTTATTATTGTAAGGTACGTACTTCCTACTGGGTCATTACAGCAGCATAAACAGCAGCACGTTACAATAGTGGAAATGGAGGTCACAGTGTGGAATGTAACTGTACAACACAATGCCAGCTGTGTATTATTATCACCCCAAGGACAATGGTAGTTTATAAACATGTCCCTTCACAACGAGTACAATGCCACTTTTCCTCTGTCACTCTCATTCTGCAACCTAAGCTTTACAGCATGTACCAGTTTTAACTACTTGGAGTCTGTCATGACAAAACCAATTTCACATTTTGTTATATACAAACATACGCAAGCCCGGGCAATGTTCACGCATGTGGCATTTTGCTTGGCATCATCCATCCATCCATCCATCTGGCGACCAGTCCAGGGTGCACCCCGCCTCTCGCCCAAAGTCTGCTGGGATAGGCTCCAGCATCCCCGCGACCATTATGAGGATAAGCGGTATAGAAAATGAATGAATGATATTTGGTTAGGACAAATAATTTGTCAAATCCAACTTTTGACTTTTTCTTACCTCAAGGCATGCACAAAATACAATTAAATCTAAATTTTGAAAATAATAGATATGCCACAATAAAGTATCGGTCTCGAGAACCATGAATTATCTCTATTCCATTCCATTCCATTTCCTTCCGCTTATCCTCATTAGGGTCGCAGGCATGCTGGAGCCTATCCCAGCTGACTTTGGGCGAGAGGGGGGGCACACCCTGGACTGGTCGCCAGCCAATCACAGGGCACACATAGTCACACTCACATTCACATTCTAATGGCCATTTCATCAATGTGTGTGGACCATGGTTTATTAGCCAAATGCATCTTCCATAAGGACTAGGGCTGTCCGATATTGGCTTTTTTGACAATATCCGATATGGCGATATTGTCCAGCTCTCAATTTTAGATTCTGATATCAACCAATACCGATATGTGTAGCATCACATATCTCATGTTGTGGAATTAACACACTGGATCAGCAATTAGCTTCTCGATGTGGCTGTAAACAACATTGTACAACTTGGGTACTCAAACATCTGATGAATACTTGCAATTGAGCATGGAAGAGCGTGGATCGAGGAACCCCACAAAGATAATAAGTATCTTTTCATGGATGACTAAGCAAATTAAATAATGTTCACATCTGAGAGACTGAAATCATAGGCTATGTACATTTATAAATAAAGAACGATTAATTAAATATCAACATAGTTGTTGAATAATTGGGTAATCAATTAATCATTGATTCATCAATTCATTATTACAGCTCTCATGTGAACACGCGTGATCGTCAATCTTTAAAAAGGAGAAGTGGCCTCAGCCAATTTTATTCACATGTTTTGTTTGTGATTGCAAAACAGGATGTCCTGAGCTGCAATGCAGATTGATAGGTGTCAGAATGTTCTGTTCCTAATTTACAGTGTTGGAGCCACTTCTTCTGTTGGAGCCAGATTATAACACCATCTATTGTTTGGTTCAATAGTTCTTTATTTGAACTGTTCTTATGCTTTGGTATTAATTGAACGACTACGATTTGCTTTATTGGATCCTGCCAGTTGTGCTTAGAAGCAAATAAGTAAAATTAGAAAACTGTTGTGACTCTGTTGTCATGCTTTGCCTGTAGTTGATATTATAGTTGCACCTCAAAAACAGTGTAATAGAAAAGTTGGAGCATTATGGACACTAATTTGTATCCAAATCACGATGCTTGTTATTGACTTTGTTATATGTACACCTTCCAACCACATGTTCCTTTTGTCACTTCTAAGGGGCAAGTTTGCGGTGGTCAAACACTGCATGGAGAAAGCCACCGGGAAGGTGTTTGCCGCCAAGTTTCTACGAAAAAGGAGGCGAGGTCGTGACTGTCGGGCTGAAGTGATCCATGAAATGGCGGTTCTCGAGATGGCCCGAAACAACCCCAGAGTGGTCAACCTGCATGCTGCTTACGAGACAGACCATGACATCGTATTAGTGCTGGAATAGTGAGTTTACTCAAGATCATCTTTCTGTGGGTTACATGACTTTTACTGTATGCATTTAATTAGACCAACTAGTGTGGTATCCAGTGAACTTGAACAAATCCTGCTTTTTCTGGTTTCATTTTGTTGCCATCACAACTGAAACTAAAACAAGGTTGCTTTTGAAAGCTCTGAATACACAGGTATTGTTCTTGGGTGACATTTGTTGACTTTTCTGCAATACACACCTTGTACTTGAGCTAGTACACGTTTGGTTAGTTATGTAACTTTTTTTTTACAGTAGCTATTAACTGCTCACATGTTTGGTGCTTTTCCAATCACGTGTGTTAGAGTCTGTTTTGCTTTTGTATTGCCCCCTCTTTCATAACCCCTGATGCCTCAAAGTTATCTCCAATACACTTTCCTACAAATTCTAATGCAAACAGTCAACCTGCTCATTAGAAAGCCCTTTGTCTTTTGACCTTGCAAGGAACTATTCTGCTCTCACTTGATAGGTTTGTTGGGGTTCAAAACAAACTTTGGTGTGATTTTCTGATTGCGGAGTTCATCTTTTAGAGCAGGGAAGGACAAACTATTTTACTTGTGGGCCATATTGGGTTAAAAAATTTGGCAGAGGGGCCGTCTATAGGTTGCATCGAGCAGAACAACACGTCCGGCGACACGAACAATATGAACTATGAGAAATAAAACATTGAATATCAAGACTATGTTAACTCCTCCTCGTTTGCCTCTCTAACAACCTCAACATATTTTGCAATCAAGCAAAAATGCGAGAAACACAGTAAAATGCACATGCTACCCAGCATGACTTGCGGCAGAAACAAATGGGTTTTTTTTTTATGGGTAATGCTCATAGATATTTATTTGTATGCCAAAAGTGGTGCAGCAGGTAAATTACTTTGTGCATCATGTGTGTGTTGCCTTGCTGTGTTGTTTGGATCGTTTTTTTTTGTACAAGCTACAGATTGCTTCTGACTATTCACCAAAGTATAACTATAATAGAATGATGCACAAGACACCATCAAGAAGCACAATAATAACAAAAAAAGGACGACACAATTAATAATGAATGTTTTTTAATCCTGGTTCATTCATGTGTATCCACAGCAGCCTTGTGATTAGTCTTATTTAAAAATTGTATAATTTGCCCTAATCTTTATTTATTTTTAAGACTGTCAAGACATCGCAGTTGATAAAAATACCACCAGGTATAAATGCAAATGCAGTGAGGATGTGTAAGACGCAAAATAGTTTTAATGCAAAATACATCTTTTGAAATCCAGCTGCAACATATTTTTTATGCATTTTTATACAGGGTCTGCAGTATTGTTCATATAGTTGATATGGTGTGAACGCTAAGTGAACCAGAACCAAATGTGTGTTGCATAACACACCATCTATCATTTCCTGTGTTGGTCTTGACCAGACATCCAAAGCACAAATGTCTTCCTGAACTGTCCAATCAGCAGACGTCTTTGTGGTGGTTATGTGATGACAATCTAGCACAGTGATTCCCAGACTGAACAGCCTGATTATATTTTGTAGCTGGAATATAAATAGACATACAGACTGAGGTTCCTTCTTGCGTTGTTCGTTCTACAAATGTTTGGTAGATTTACTGATTTAGAAAACTAAATCAGTACGCCAGTGTCAGATGTCTGATCGTTTGGGAACCACTGATCAACCCCTAAACAACAAACCATAAATAACAAGTTAACATTTGAGTTTGTTGGTGAAAAGCCTGTAAAGATACAGTTTGGTGCAAAGCATTCTCTTGTGTTTCCTCCTAACCAGTGCGGCAGGTGGAGAGATATTTGACCACTGTGTGTCTGATGAGCTGTTGCCAGAGGTTCAGCTCACCCGTCTGATCAGACAAACACTGGAGGGAGTTCACCACCTCCACCAGAGCAACCTCGTGCACTTAGACCTCAAGGTGACCACACACACGCACACACGCACATACTGTATACATATACATACTGTGTATATGAACACAATAGCTGGAGTGGAGGGAATATAATATGGATATGAATAGAAATAACTCCTCTCCTCCGTGAATCACCACCTTATTGTGGAAGAGGGGTTTGAGTGCCCGATTGACCCTAGGAGCTATGTTGTCGGGGGCTTTATGCCCCTGGTAGGTCTCCCAAGGCAAACAGGTTCTAGGTGACTGGCCAGACTAAGAGTGTTTCAGAAGACCCTAATGAAGAACGACAAAAGGGTAAGGCAAGAATAAGGGTGCGGTGGAGTGAGATTTGAGCAGTGGTCAAAGGCGGGTGTCCGGGCGACCTGGTCTTCGGCGGCCAAAATCGGGTTCTTGGGACATGGAATGTCACTTCTCTGGTGGGGAAGGAGCCCGAGCTTGTGGAAGAGGCGGAGACATTCCGACTAGATATAGTCGGACTCACCTCAAACCACAGTTTGGGCTCTGGAACCTAATTCCTTGTGAGGGGCTGGACCTTGTTCTTTTCTGGATTTGCTGCAAGGAAGAGGCGGCGAGCTGGTGTGGGCTTATTATTAGCCCCCCGGTTTGGTGCCTCTGTGCTGGAGTCATCCCCGGTGAACGAGAGGGTTATTTCCCTACACCTTAGGGCTGGGGAAAGAGTCCTGACTGTGGTTTGTGCGTACGCGTCGAACGGCAGTTCAGAGTACCCAGCCTTCTTGGAGTCTATCAGAGGGGTTCTGGAGAGCACCCCAGCTGGTGATTCCATAGGTCTACTGGGAGACTTCAACGCCCATGTGGGCACTGACAGTTGCTGGACTTCTGTGTGAATCCCAGTTTGTCCATAACAAACACCATGTTGAACATAAGGATGTTCATAAGTGCACTTGACTCCAGGACACCCTAGGTCGCAGGTCTATGATCGACTTTGTGGTCGTATCATCAGACCTGCGTCCGCATGTTCTGGAAACGCGGGTGAAGAGAGGGGCTGAGATGTCAACTGACCACCACCTGATGATGAGTTTGGATTCTTTCTGTTTCTTTGCTGCTGGCTTTGGGCCAACTTTAGCAGCGCAGGCCTTCCGGCAAAACACCGTCATAGTGATGCTGCCATTTCAGGTGGCTGATAAGGTTTGGTGTGTTGAAGCTCTGTTTTTTCCCTCCTCTCTAAATGTTTGCAGAACTTTCGGTGCAAACTGCACACCAAATGTCATAAGTTTACAGTGAGCTCGGGAAGTTTACGTAAGCAGTTTACAGCACGACACAGATAGTAATTTTGTCTTGTCCGCAGTATTGTGTTAACTTGCTTTATAACTCTTTCAGTATTTTATTGAAACATAAATTAAGAAAGGTTATAAAAGGATTGGCGCCAATGATTGGATCATTTTCCTTTCACAATGATATTCACTCTGGGTTTCCTGTATGTGTTTCTCAGCCCCAGAATATTCTCCTGACAAGCCTGTGTCCTCCAGGGGACATAAAGATTGTAGACTTTGGTCTGGCACGCAAATTGGGTGCGGTTGGAGAACTCAGAGAGATTCTTGGCACACCTGAATATGTGGGTAAGGTCATGAAATGTACTTTAACGCCTCACCATTCACAGGCTACAGTCGTTTTTTTTTTGTGTGTGTGTGTATGTACTGTATATATGTATATGTATATATGTTTGTCTATAAAGTATCTATATATAATCTATATGTGTGTATATACAGTGATGTGAAAAAGTGTTTGTCCCCTTCCTGTTTTCTTATATTTTGGCATGTTTGTCACACTTAAGTGTTTCAGATCATTAAACAAATTAAAATATTAGTCAATGACAATACAACTGAACACAAAATGCAGTTTTTAAATGAAGCTTTTTATTATTAAGGGAGAAAAAAAATCTAAACCTACATGGCTGTGTGTGGAAAAAGTGATTGTGCCGCTGTTAAAACATACGTTTTAAGAATTAATTGAGTCAGTCTGGAAAATGTGATAAGGCCATTTGGCCATAAAGGCTTTGGTACTCCAGCAAACTACAGTGAGAGCCATTATCCACAAATCCCCTTCCCAGGAGTGGCCAGCCGACCAAAATTACCCAAAGAGCGCAGCAACAACTCAAGAGGTCACAAAATACCCCACAACAACATCCAAAAAACTACAGGCCTCTCTTTTCTCAGTTAAGGTCAGCGTTCATGACTCTACCATAAGAAAGACACTGCAAAAATGTTCAGCATGGCAGAGTTCCAAGGTGAAAACCACTGCTGAATATAAAGAACATTAAGGCTCATCTCAATTTTGCCAGAAAACATCTTAATGATCCCCAAGACCTTTGGGAAAACACTCTGGCATAAAAGTAACACCGCGATTCAGAACAACATCATTCCAACCATAAAATATGGTGGTGGTAGTTTGATGGTCTGGGGCTGTTTTGCTGCTTCAGGACCTGGAAGACTTTCTGTGATAAATGAAACAATGACTTTTGCTGTCTACCAAAAATTCTGAAGGAGAATGTCCGGCCATCTGTTGGTGACCTCAAGCTGAAACCAACTTGGGTTCTGCAGCAGAACAATGGCTGAGGAAAAACAAAATTAGGACTTTGGAGTGGCCTAGTCAAAGTCCTGACCTGAGTCCCATTGGGATGCTGTGGCATGACCTTAAGAAGGCGCTTCATGCTAGAAAAGCCTCCAATGTTGCTGAATGACAACAATTCTCATGGCAAGTTGTGGTAACGCTTGATTGCGGTTGTAGCTGATAAGTATGAGTGGCCCAACCGGTTATTGTTTTTCACAAAGGGCAATGTAGGTTTGGATTTTTTTCTTCTTCAGTAATAAAAAGATTAATTTAAAAACTGCATTTTATTTTCAGATGTGCTGTCATTGACTAAAATAAAATAATTCTTTGATCTGAAACATTTAAGAGACAAACTTTTTTTTTATTGCTGTTAATTTGTTCAAGACTCAACCACTACAAATTATTTTTTAACAAGTAGGATTCCTCATTTATAAAGCTTTAAAATATATTCGTAGTTAGAGCATGGAAAACCAGTTTATGACATTCTACATAAGCTTTTTAATATGGTTAGAGCCCTCTAGATATACAATAACACGCCTGTAGTCGCATTTACACTTATATTACCCAACGGATAAGTAGATGTAATCAGAAAATAAGCAATTTAAGCCATAAATAAGACTCATGCTTATGCGTTTCAATAAATGTCTTCCAAACACGTGGACAGGAAGTGATGTCAGGGATTCACAGTTTACGCTGGAATACGGTACCTTGTGTTATTGTTACTGTTTGATGATGGTTGTTAGTATCGTTATTATTGTGCCGGATTTAAGATAATTCAAACATGAAATAACTTTATTTGTATTTTAGTTCATTTGGTCAATTTGTGTTTGAAAATTCTGAATTTGGGCTAAGAATACGTAACCTTTGCTTGATAGGCATATTGTTGACTAATAAAAAGCTGTAGTCAACCACGAAACAGCGGCCATTTATTCATTAATACATTTTTGAAAAACCGCAAGGTGTCGAGGGAGACACACACACACACACACTACTGATCAAAATGTTAGGACCAGTTGAAAAATGGCAATGTTTGTTTTTTTTTCCCCACACAGCTCCAGAAATCCTCAATTACGAGCCTATCACAACAGCAACAGACCTCTGGTGAGTGTGTCCTTTCAAATCCAGCAAACTCTTTATTGTACGTAGAAACGATTGTAAGCATGAAGCACAATGTCGCAAATCAATAATGTTTTTATTTTATTATGATGTCTATCGTCACTTATGTGAGGAGCAAATTGTCCTATGGAATTCCATTTCATCTGACAATGTTTTATGGCCCGTGTGTTTTTCCCAGGAGTGTGGGTGTTATAGCCTACATGCTGGTCACAGGCGAGTCTCCGTTCGCCGGTGACGACAAGCAGGAGACTTACCTGAACGTGTCCCAGGTCAATGTGGACTACAGCAGGGAGGCCTTCTCGAGGGTTTCTGAACTGGCTGTAGACTTCATCCGCAAACTTTTGGTCAAAGCGCCCGAGTGAGTAAAAACAAAAACATCCCAGAATAGAAACACACCCAAGCCATTGTTTTGGAATCAAGTCTCAGTGTAGAGTTTGCACTAAGGGACATCTGCCCTCAGAGCATACCAACTTTTTTATTTTACAGCAGTTCCACTGGGTTTCAGGAAATCCACAACCACACCAACTGTTGACCACGGGGAGTTTACTTCTCAGAATGTGCCTGAAAGTAGCAATTAAGCCACATCTCCTCATCATCCCCAGTTTTTGTCCACTGCTTTAAATCTCTAGTAGTATTTGTTTGAATGACACGCTCGGAAGGAGGAGAGAAGATATCTTTTTACAGTGCAGCTCAGTTTCTGTCATTTGGATGGAGATTGACCTTTTATTTTGTTAATTTATTTTTTTTCTTTTAACAAAAGTGTCTTCTCATTTTAATGCATCTGTGTGCTTGGGGTGTACACTTCCCTCTACAGTCACGCCTTAATGTTGAGGCAAAAACACTTTTACCCATGAACGGGGCCCATTTAATGTCTGTCGTGAGGGGAAAAGGGTATGCCTCTGTACCAAACAGAAATGCATACGTGTACCGCTACACTCAGACTCATCGGAGCACCAAAAAACTTCCAAAGGTGCCCTCTAGCGGCCGGGAGCTCCATAAATAGGACATCTGATTTGATAAAAACGTTCATTCATTGACATAATTTTCACAGTGATTTATTTGCTGTCAAAGTGCTACAGAAATAATGACTGTGATCCCAAATAGGTGCTAAGCATTCCCACATAGTATTTAGGGATTCCTTGTCGGTAGAACATTGCAGTGCACGGAAAGACCCTTCTAGCTTGTAAATGTCGTATATTGCTATGACCACAGAGACCGACCCAGTGCTGCAGAGTGTATTAGCCATCCCTGGCTATGGCAGCAGCAGCTGTGCATGAGCCCTGAGCCCACTTCCACCCGCACAGTCCGCGAGAGGAGCTGCGGCACCAAGTGGGCCGCTCCACCTGAAGACCCCGAGGACAAGGAGAACTTCCTGGAGTCGCCACAATCTCATGCTAAAAAGTTTCGCTTGGACGAGGAGACGCTTCTTGGAGATGGTGACTTATGAAAACCTTTTTAAATGGATTTTAAGCTTCCAAACGACCAGCAGTTGAATGCAAGAATCCTTATTTATACTTAATTACAAGATTAACACAAGCCAAAGATAATCATCTTATTGATCGGTCAACACTGATCTTGTCTCCTTGTGTAACTGCTTATTATCTTTGTATGGGTGAGGGCCGGTGGGCACCTCTTTTTGCCATCCTTGTTCTTATGGAGTTGCCGCCGTGCTTCATCTTAATAGCTGCAAAGACGGATGTGCAACTACACTCCCCTAGCTTGCATGTTCAGTCTTTACGTTTCTACTTGTTGACATTTCCATCTTACATACGTACTTGCTGTATTATCTCACATTCAAGAGTGCCACATGTATATGCAATGTTTGGAGCATTTAGCTCAGGGTTTTAGCGAGAAAAAACAATTTTAATGGTTCCGGTTTAAGATTAGTTATCTTGAAAAAAGTATAAAGACTTTATTTTCACTGTTGATCCAATTCTCAGGTTATCAAATTGTAACATTGGGATGCGCTCCGTGTTTATTGTATGATAGCTACTATCGATGCCAGGGTGCACGTTGTCTCTCTAGCAAACTGGAAGCAAGAATTCCTCTTGTCATCCTGCAGAAAGGGAAGATGATTTAGCACTTATGACTTCTTTCTTATTGCAATGATTCAGTTGCTATGTTGACACACGTGTTTTCATTCCTATCGTTGATTATTTTTATTTATGTGCTGGACTTGTTTGATATGATTAGTACGTCATTCATGTGCTGACGTGCATGAAGATAATGTGTGGAGGTGGTGGTGATAGCATTGGACTGTTGGGAGCAAAGATGCTTAGATGTGGTGCTGGGAAGTTAAAGTGGACGTGGAGTGATGAGTGTGTCGCTTGGAAGTGGTTCTAGAAGGAAGCGGATGCTGGTGATGTTATGTGGGAGAACTGTTAACAGGTACAAGGCCTTGGTATGGTGTGAAATAAAGGACACCAAGCCTTTCTGATGTGTTCCATTGTTTGTTCTACATTCCACGTTTATTGTTTTTTTAATGATCTAATGCTGTCGCCACGTGGTCCTCAGGCCTTAGTGTGTAGCGGTCTCATTTTTAACACTTAATATCCCCGACACAGCAGCCCGAGCTTATGGTCCAGATATTTGTCTTTGTCTATGTGCTTTGTGAACGTGTCAAGAAATAAGCTTTTGACTTCTCTGCTGTTTGCTAATACCTCATCATCACGTATGACAAGTGTCTTGTCAGAGGATGTGACCCGAAGCTGTTCATCCTGTTGCAACACAATCCGAAAAACAGAGGACTTGATTCATAGCGGCGAAGAATGATGAAACTCCTGTTTGCTGGCATTTTTCTCCAACACAACGACCACTTTCACAGCTATACGTGGTGTCACCCATGATTGACAGATGTGTGTCTCCTGGAGGATGTGAATGTCAGAAACGAAGCAACCATAAGCACAAGCAAATGTTTCAGAGATAAGTTTGTTTATTTTGGATTTTATATTTAATGTATGAGCAATCTGATTGTATTTGCAATGAAAGAAAACAACTTAATCCATAATGTATTGTCAACAAGCACATGCTAATATTTAGGTATCAAACTGCGAAAAGCTCATTAAAGATTTGTAGACCATACGACTCTTTGTTTTAGGTCTGGAGAGATGTATTGCATTATTAAAAACAAGTCATTGGTATTTTCAAACATACAATTGTCACACAGACTTCTAAGACATTTTATCACACTGGTGAAAAAATAATACATGGAATGATTTGACATTACATTCAATACTGACAGCAATAACGCAAGGAATGGAAAATAAACTTTTTTATGTAAATAAACTAAATTAGCATTAAGTGTACAATACATTGCTGTGGTCAGATGAAATGAAAGTGATGTAATGATATTGGTGCAAAACCAAACGTACGTTACTTCATACAGGTTTTCCTCAGTCAATCCTAGTCATTTACATGCTGTAAACGTAATACGTAATGAAACGTATTTAAAAATGCACAAATAACTCGTAACTGTCATAGAATGTAACATTTTGGAATACAAGATGACATAGTGTCGCTGTGGAGTGAAAGTAAACATCACTAGTGCAGGTTTAGGTACACATTTCAGTGAAAACTGATAAAACGAGAGATTTCCTATGATCCTTTGCGGACTCCAACTTTGTCAGAAAGCTGTCCTTCAGACAAATATATTATTACTGTAAGTATATTTCAGCACATGAAACTTTACAACTTGTGCTTATTTTGTCAGAATTCTTGGATGACCCTGAAATGGTTTTCAATGGAGGGGGGCTTATCTTTAAAGTGGATTTTATGGAAGAGGCTTGCCCCAAACTCCTCCAGGGTATTGATGAAGCGCCTGTGCTCACGGCCAACCCAGGCCCGCATGGGGTCACACACCTCATACGGGGTGACGTGTGCGTGGATACCAATTCCGGTGGCAGCCAGTTGGTGCAGCAACTGCTTGTCTGTCACCCAAGTTTCACTTCCTCCTGGGTGGCCGCCATCCAGCCAGAACATCTCTGAGATGCTTTTAACAAAGTCCCACATCTGCTGGTCTGCCCGGGCCCCGGCCAGCTCATACACCATCTGGTTCAGGACCACACAACCTTTGCTGAAGCCTACTACAGTCAGAGAAAACCCTGCTGGGATGCCTGCGGCGCCTCCCTGTGGATGCAGGGTGTTTGGCAGGCCGGCTCGCTCCATTGCGTGGCTTAGAAGGGCCCTGCAAGCACAGACTCCACTTAGACAACTGCTTGATTATACCCTGCGCTTGACTGGCAGACCAGTGTGTACCCCAGCTGGGATAGGCTTCAGCATACACCCACTACCCTTGTGAGGATAAGCAACATAGAAGATTGATGAATGGAACTGCTTAATTAGATTTAAAAATATTCAGAGCAACCAGGTCATGAGTGGACTTTGTGGGGGGAGAAAAAAAACACAATAGACTGTTTTGTAGGACTGAAGGTTAGACTAATTGTCAACTGTAGTATAATTCAGTACAGTTTTTAAAGACTTTGAAGGTACTCGCCGCTGTGGGAACTCATCAAAAGGTGTGGACTATTGTGCAAGACTTGGATAAAGGTACTCAAATTATTTTCATAAGGTGATATCCAAGCAGACAAGTTGTCTAGAAACTACCAGAACTACACTCAACCAATTTGGTTGAGAAAATATTGACTTCCGGTGCACAAAATCCTTGAAATTGCCACAAACGCATTAAGAAGAGCTTACTAGTAACGTGCAGATCGATACTGAAATAGCAGTATTTTTGATACCAGCTCTTCATGCTCACTTAAGAAAATGTTTTAAAAGCGATTCGAATCATATGGAAAATACATTTATGATACTGCTCAACTGACAAATAATCATTTATGTTAATATTTTAAGTGTTAGCCTCTCCTGACTGCACATCACAGACTGTATGTATCCTGTGATACCCCACCTCTTACCCAACATCAGCTGGGATAGACTCCAGCCCACCCGTGACCCCAAAGCACTACAAGCACTACAGAAAATGAACAGTAACGTCCGGTTTAGTTGTTCCTTTTATATAAGAATGAGTCATATTTATTATGCAATCATTGATTTGGTTATATGTTTTACTTGATGTGTTTGTAACTTTACATGACATCATGATCACATTTTTGGCAATAAGTTGTATGAAGGAGAAGACATTTCTGCCATTCCACTCTATGGCCCTTAGAGCTTGCATTTTGTCTTAACTACCTGAGTAAACAGTAAACCTTACTTTGCTACATTTGCCACATCTGTTTTGTTTTCTTGGTTTGAGTTCATTTATTTAAATGAGTGAATAGAGTTTCTATTTATATGACTTTTAAAAGGGAACTGGCATGGTCAACTTTACATGGAATCCCAGTAATACTGGCAAGTATGTCATCTGAGATGTAGGCTATTTCTATATTTAAACTAAACTACCAAACAATCAGCGGAACCCTACATTTGGATTGTGTTTAGCATGTTAAAATTCACAAAAGTGACACATATCAATTGCATTATTGACCCTCAAAACGCTGGGTGATTCTTCCTGAGGGGTGGTATTAGAAGTATTGACAGAAGACGCTTTACTCCCTCCTCTCATAACCAGCGCCTCATGTCAAGCTCCCTGTGACAGGTTGGACTTTAGTTTTGCTTTTCCCTAGTTTTCACAATTATTCCTGAGTGTACTCTTATTCGGTTTACTGCTTTCGTTTGGCGCAATGTGCCTGCAGCCACTCTAAAACTCGTGCAGCGGTACCTGTTTCGTATTACTCAGCCCTACTATTTTGGTAGAGCCACATTACGCGCAAAAAGTAACACTTTAGTCATTACAATTTGCATGTGATCCCATATCTATATCGGTCGGCCAAAATTCAAGTTAACCAGCGATGGATCCATTTTAAAGCTGCGCTTGATACTTCATTGTTATGGTACCAAAGAAACAGGGTTTGAAAACCTGAGGTGGTGAAGCGCTCCACCGTTGGGCGAGTAGGGTGCGTGTTGTGGAGCTCCAAACATGTTGCTCTCCACAAAGTTGTGGTAGCAGCTGAACTTGTGGAGGTACATGCGGGAGGCTCTCACCACCCAAACGTGGTGTTGAGGGAAACGACGGCCAAGGGTGACAGCCACCTGCTCCAGACTCCAGGACAGCCACTGGACCCCCTCTGGCTGAAGGACCATCTCATCCTGAAAGTTCTGAACCACACAGGTCTTTTTTTTTTTTGTACATGGTATAACACCTCCTGCATAGGAAAGTGGATTGATTCACCATTATTGTCTTATTTTCAAGCCCCTCAACTCTTAAGTAGGCACACCCATAAAATATCCATTAACATGACTGAGGTACCAGAGTCCTTGTGGGATCACCACCCCACCCTTAAAAAATGCTAATCAAAGGCATGTTGTATACATTTATTACCGGCATTTATAACCCGGCATTCGTTGTTGGAGTTTCGTGAAATGTTGCACGGATTTCTATCTATTCACCTGAATGTCTCCATGGAAGAAGACGAGATGTTTGCCGAGATGTGGTCCATCAGGCCTGAGGAGCAGCAGGTCGTTCTTCGTGTCCGTTGTGGACCCACACACCCCCAGCAGCTTATGGATCTTTTCCCCATCTGCGCGGCTGCCGGAGGAGGCCATTGCTTTGACGGGAAGCTGTCACAAAGATGTCGGAGAGGAAATCCCAGGTGGGGACATTTGACGTTCACTCGGCCCCGCAAGCTAACGTTAGCCGGCCTCGTCACTTTGCTTTAGCGGCGCAAGAGCAAAAGCCTTTTGTAGCTAAACGTCTCGGCGCGTTGCGATCCAAAATGAAACCGGTCAGTGTATTTTAAATGTCATTATAATTTTCGTGTCACTCGCCCACAGAGAGGCGCTGTTTGTTGACGACATGCTAAGTGCCGCCAAACGTCCTCACTGCGCGTGGGCCGGTGACGTCAGCGTTAACTAGCCAGAGAGAGTGTACGGAATCAAGATCAGTACTGTCTCGTGCTTCCCTTTCCGGCTTGAAGCCCAGGAAAAAATATCATTTCTTCATTTAGTTTCGAGCATTAGGGCCACGATAAAAATGTCAGATTTGGAGATTACAAATTGTAAATTAACGAGAAAAAAAATGCCTAATTTTGCGAGTGAAAAGTGGTAATTCGCCTGTAAAGTTAAGTAACGACTTTTATTCTCGTAGAGTTACGACGTTACGAGATATTCTCGTAAATGTAAAAAGTTACTTTGTAAATTTACGACTTTATTCTCAATTATTTGAATGCTCATTTGGAACAGGCATCACCTGGGACAGCTATAACCACAGCCCACTTGCGTGATCCTTGGCACGAGTCAAAAGGTAAAACGAGTTTTTTTCTCGACTTTTCAAAAATGTTAGATTTTTATGCGACCCTACTACTCCGTCGTGCCAAATACACGAACAACGAAGATCGCCTTTTCAACCCGAAGTAGCACTATGTCAAACTCAATTCAGCCGTAAACACAAGCGGGCCGTGCTGCACGTGCGTGCTGAAAGTTCACGTTCTACGTAGCAAGTATGTCCGACTTGACGAACGTTACGTGTTTTAAACTGCCGCGGAGAAACGCGAAATGCTTTCTTTGGTGGGGGAACTGGGCTCGCAACTCTGCTAGTGAGTCAGAAGGTAAGTTACGCTGTACAACGAGCAGTACGCTAGTGTCAATAAATACTCCCGCGAGGGGCTAGCTAGCTTCCATTGTTCACTGGCTGCTACTGTTCCCTCTGCGCGTGCAGCGGGCATTGATACATAAATGTTTTTTTTTAAATCTACTTATGTTCCGACGTTTTGCAGAACCATGGTGTCCACTTCCTTGGGACGACGTCTGGTAGCGTGTCTTCTCAATGTCTCCGAGGCTCGCAGGAAAGACCTGGTGGACATGGTGGCCATGGCTGCGCTGTACAACTCCGAAGGTTCGCCATAGCTCAGTAAAAAAAAAAATCCTAGCAAACACCCGGTGGCGCTAAACAGCTCTGGAAGCTGAAGGCCGTCCGCTTTTGGGGGGACCAAATGATGAGCTGTTTTCATATCCTGCCCTGGTCGTCCGGCTTTTTAATTTCAGAAGGTTTGGCTTTTCACTGGACCTTTTAAATTGACCCGCATTGGGGCTCTCTGCTTGTGTTGACATAATGCCAGAGAGGAAGGGGACCATGTTTTGATTACCCAAAACCAAGACGCTAGACAGACACAACTAAATCTATTTGTTTCCAATGCCTCGCTTTTTGTATTATTTAGTTTTCGCCAGGTGAGGAGCTCGGCCATCCGGGAGGAGCTCAGAGTAGAGCCGCCGCTCCTTCACATCGAGAGGAGCCAGTTGAGGTGGCTCGGGCATCTAGTCCGGATGCCTCCCGGGCACCTCCCTGGGGAGGTGTTTCGGGCATGCCCAGTCGGGAGAAGGCCCCCGGGAAGACCTAGGACACGCTGGAGGGACTATGTCTCACAGCTGGCCTGGGAACGCCTCGGTGTTCTCCAAAAGGAGCTGGAAGAGGTCGCTGGGGACCGGGAAGTCTGGACTTACCTACTGAGGCTGCTGCCCCCGCGACCCGGACCCAGATAAGCGGAAGAAGATGGATGGATGGATAGTTTTTGCCAAAACATTTTGACTCACACAGGGAGATGTTCACCACACAGGAGTTATGGAAGATCTGGGTTGGAATCTACGCTTGGGCATGGCTGTTTTGCTTTTACATGTACTCCCCGTGCGTGTGTGAGTTTTCTCTAGGTAGTCTGGTTCCCGCAGCCCTTCCAAAAATATGCATGTTAGATTAACTGGTGACTCTAAATTGTCTACAGTAGGGACGCTCCAATCGGGGTTTTATGCCGCCGATACCGAGCATCCATGAGTGAAATCGTCCGATACCGATTACATAGATTAAATGTCATTTTGAAATTTACTATTGACTATATCAAAGGTCACCAACTGTGTTTTTCTTGTGAGCAGCTACCTTACAAAATGAAAATGGCCTAGATCTCCATTTTCATAGCTTATTTCAACCCAAACAAACCAAATATGCTTGTTTTACCAGAACATTAACACAATGCTGGTTTCCTCAACTGGTATTTTTTTTTTTTTTCAGAATGCATTCTTTTCTATTTTTCTCACATTATTTACTGAAAATCTGGATTGCAGGAGCCTCGAGGTCTTGACTGGCTCCCTTGTGCCCACGGGCACCATGTTGGTTACCCCTAGGCCATATGATAGTAAAGGGGGACCATACAATTTACACACATTTTCACACCGTGATCCTCAAAATCTCACTCTGCCTAGTGCCCGCCCCCCAAATGTAGCACCAAACTAAAGCTTTTTGATGCACCCCCTGCAAGACATTTTTCGTGGCATGATTTGCAGGGTTCACTCTCACAATTCCAGTACAGGAAATCTCACATGGCAGACATGCTTGTTTTGGCATCACGGGGAATGAGAGCTCACACATGCTTATCCACTTTCCTCCCTAACTACAATCACCTTACGCTAAACAAGCCCCAAATACAGAGAAAAACAGCCAATCAGTGTTCAAAAAAAAGCTGTGTGAACTTAGGTTTTTACCCCAATAACTCAACAGGCATAAGAATCCCGAGGTTTAAAACTGATTTGATAAAAGTAACCCACATACAGAGATAGTAAAGTTAGAGATTAAAATTAGATTGACACAATTAAAAAGCATAACACAATAATTATGCCTAATTAAATCATTTATCATGGCTTTAATTTGACACCCCTAATTTACTCTGTCAAGCTATATATAATATATTTATACTCAACCAAAATATATTCAGTGTGTACCTAACTATAAACCACCAACATATTGTATAAACTGTATTATTTATGCACTGCCACCTTCTATTATTTGTTTGTCAGTGCTCACATGTTTTGTGTTTGGGGAAACTAGGTGAGGTCCTGAAAAAGACTGGTTTGACTTGATTGAGCAGGTTTTCCAAGAGAGGAGACCACTGTACTGAACATCTTCAATGACAACGACTACAACCGTTCTGTCATCACTATCGTGGCCAGTATTCAATCCATCAGTAAGTACTCCATCATTCTCAGTCATCACGTTTTGTAGTACTGTTGCAGTAACTTCTGAACTACAACGTGACTTCCCCATTTGGAACAAATCCTTTTAATGATGTCAAACATTTAAACAAGATGTGTACAACCCAAAAATCTAATGAATGACTTTTGAATGTGAATATGTTGACACGCAACGACAAATTATTATGCAGAAGGTTGTCAAAATTACTTTTCTGTAGGGTGGATAAAAAAATCAATACACATGTTTTTCTTTCCAGCGGAGGCTGTTCTGTCCGCCTGTGAAAAAGCCTGTCAGCTCTTTGACATGAGCACACACTTGGGTGTCCACCCATGTCTGGGTGCTGTGGACCTCATACCCATCTACCCCCTGGGGGAGGACGTGGGAGTGCACCACTGTGCTAAGGAGGCTCTGGGTGAGATAGCATTTGTATGTATGTATGTGGGGGTGAGAGAGAGAGCATGTCTATGACATGCTGCAGTTAATGTTTTAGTTGTGATGCTTCAAATATTACCTGTGTGTCCCTTTATTGCATTCATATTAGGAATGTCCCAATCCACATTTTTTTGGCATCCGATCCGAATTGATTTTTTATTGACCTAAATCAGGTCCGGTACCGTCCTTTTTTTCAAAATAATAAATTTTTGTTACAAACATGAATTTATGGAATTGAATATGATTATTAAATACATATTCAAAGCATGAAAAATAATGCAACTATGTTATTGCTGAATTTACTCTTTTTTTATTACACAGCATGACCAACAATATTATTTGGCTTTTGTCACGAACCTCTGTGAGTCAGTTCCCTAATGAAAATAAAAGTCCATCCAATAAAAGATAAAATTGGAAAAAATGGGCAAGCGAAAAACTGTAGCAGTGGGTTTATGCATTGATCCAAGTTTCTTTTTAGTGTGTGGGCTATAGAGGGCAGCGTTGTTCAGCATTCTGGTTAGAGCAAGCACATACTTGGTCATATTAGGAAAAGTAGTGGTGCCATAAAATGTTTGCATTCTGTATCCCACATCTTGTATTTGCAAACGTTTACATGATTTTGTCCTTCCGCGGGGCCAGCCGTTGCTGAGGGACTCACAGAGCGAGTCCAGGGCACGAGTGTCTTCCTTTTTGGCTGGGCAGACCCCCCACTTCAGCGGGGGCTAGCTCAAAGGAGAAAGGAGATGGGATGGTTCAAGAAGACTCCAGACTTGAGCAATATCAGACCTGATATGGGACCTCTGCCACAGAAAACCTATGGCCTCACAGGTGAGTTGAAATTCTAGGATAAAGTAGACTTAGAGCAACCTTTTCATCTGGGCAGTGCAGATAAGCTAAGGTCCAGTTGTAGTAGATCAGAAACGTGAGTATACCCATCATTTTAAATGTGGTTGTCAATAACAGTAGTTTTTATGATGAACCATGGGTTTGAATACTAGGATAGGTTTATGAATGCTATTGGTTTACTCTTTGTCCAACCCGGCTTCTATGTTGCAGGTGTTGGTGCCAGTCCTTATGTCATGAACTGCAACGTCACTATAGACACCAAAGATGTAAAAATAGGACAAAGTATTGCTTCAGCCATTCGGGAGTCAACACCGGGGGGCCTTACAGGTGTGCAAGTGCTGGCCTTACCTCACGAGGGCGCTGTGGAGATTGCATGCAATGTGGAAAGCGTGCAGGGAAGTCCACCTTGCCAAATGACGGTAACAACACCATGGCCATCTTTTAGTACCGGGGGTCAACCATACTGTCACGTTCCAGCTTCCCTCGTTACTGCCAGGGTTGCAGAGCTGGCAGAGAGGCATGGTGTTGGCACAAAGGGTACTGCCTTGGTGGGGTTCACTCCCCAGGAATGCAGGGGCTTGGCAGAGTTGGCTCTGTCTCAAGGGATTGCAGAGTTTTGGAAAGAGCAATGTACGGTGCGCATGTGAAAAAACAAAAATCAAAACCACTGATAAAGAGAACTTTTATTAACTTCTTAGAAATTCTGTCAGTTGACTTGTAAATCTAATTATGTTGCCATCTAGACTAGCATTACATTTCTGCTAAGTAAAAATACAAACGACAGCTGAATTTTATTAATGTCATTATCTGTAAAGAATAGATCTGCCATTAGATAAATAAATACTGTACTGGACTATGACGTTTGAATATCGGTCAGAAGTAGATCAACAGGACCTTGTGACATGTTGACATGATATTGCAGTTACAAAACAATATCTCAACCGTCAGCTACTAATAGCCTGTGTTGTCACATTGCAACTGGAGACATAAGAATGAAGTAAAACGATATTTTGGTACAAACATTTGTATGGTGCTGATGCATTTCATTATCCATCCATCCAGTTTCTATGCTGCTTATCCTCATGAAAGGTAATATTAATATCAGCATTGTTACCTGGCTAAAAAGTAGTAGCTAAGTACAAAATCCATTGATGATATAGGATCATCATAATGACAGTATTATTATATAGTATTTATAGTTACTAAACTATACTATATATAATTATATAGTATTATATTATATACTATTATATAGTTCACCTTTTTACTCAGGGTTCTATGTTTAGTTAGTTCTATGTTTATTTATTGCGCTATGTTTACTTAGAATTCTACGTTGCACTGAGTCGCCAAAGAAAGTTCCTAGTTTGTGAATTGTTCACTTACAATGCCAATAAAGTTTTTCTAATTCTGATAGTATTAGAGGCTCTTCATGATGACAGAAGTAAATAGAGTTCCTTTGAGTGTTGGGGTGACAGTCTCTATGCAGTTTAGGCTGGGTAATTGTTGGGGCAGCACAGTGAAGTCTGTTGACTTATTATTATAGTTTTGTGCCCCTGGCTCTTTGGTGTCAGGTACAGGTACCGCACATATCTAGCACAAAACCCTTAAGACCCCTCTCGAGCACCTGAAATGAGTAGATGAATGAAGGTCAGAGGGGTGAACAGTGGGGGTCATGGTGTGGAGCTCATGTGAAAACAGTGGCGTGTAGGGCCCTTGACAAAAAGGGGTGGGGAAAAATGGAAGTCATCGGCAAAAACCCTCCAGGAACACCGAGCAGATGACTGAGGACCAGCTCAGACTTGAAGATCCTCCTGAGGAGCCAAACACAGCCTGAGCGTGACCCAAGGCAAACGGTTGGTTAATTTACAGAGCTAAGACACAAATTGGGGTCCTGTGTCTATGGTGACATCTGACAGCGCGTCAAAATGTGCAAGGAGGTAGCGAAGGATGGGGGAATGTTCTCTGGTCATCTGGTGGTCCATGCCACCATCGTGAGCAGATGCGTAAAATCCTGTGAAGGCATCAAAAATAGTTTAGCAATACTAATAATAGACTGCACCCCTTGAGCAAGAGCTGTTCAGGGTGTTGTATTTGCCACTTGGCAGAGGTTCATGCAACAGCTGCATGACACCGTGTGTGGGCAGTCGTTTGAGCGTAGCAAAGACCAAGTAGTACCTTGAATGGTCAAGGTACGTCTTCCTACATATGGTAGAACCCGGTGGCTCTGCCCGAACGTTTGTAGCTGTGGTAACAACAGCAGGCTGTGATAGTTGGGGCAACATGGCTGAGGAGGAGTCCCAGTCATCCGCTGCTTGTAATATGTTCACCAGGAGCAGTTATTTGGCCGTTTAAAGAAACTGCAGTAGCTGATTTCAAGCCTGGCTTAATTCATCAGCTGGCAACAACAGTAGTGAACATCAAACACCTTTTCCTGCCAAAACACTGTGCTCTAACCACACCCTCATATCTACAGGCCTACTAGGTGAAAGGCATGGCCACTAGTGTCTGCCACAGCATGTTAATGATGACAGCAGCATAGAATATGAGTGAGTGGCGTAACCAAACGTCCTATTTTCCCAGGACATGTCTTGTTTTCAAGCCCTGTGCGGGTTGTCCTGTTTATTTATTTTTAGATAGGGATGAAAATGTCCTGTTTTTCTTTGGATCATCAAATTGAGCCGCCTTAGGGCACTCTGCTGGATGTATCGTAGTTCCTGAAAATTTGACAAATGCAGTAAATGGATGTTGAATTGTTGTATTTTTTAAGACTAAGATAACACCAGTGTGACAAGACATATTCAGAGAAAAAGAGTGCTGACATATCATTCAGAATTTATGTAAGCAACACATTTGTTTTGTTCTTAAAGCTGATAGGACGTTGATAGGTGAATTCAATTATGCAGATCCAAAGAGGAAATAAGTTGTTTTGTTGGAAATGACATAATGATTACATTAGTAGAATACTTTCAGTGGGACACATTTTTACTAAAACACATTCACTGAAATTATTTTCAAGTCATCAGACTAAAGTCAAAGTCAAGTCGCGAGTCACTGATGTCAATGTCCAAGCTGAAGTCATCAAAATTGTGACTTGGCTCCACAACGCTGATATATTGTAAAACACTTTTCTATCCATACAGGGAGGCATACTTTAAATGTATTATAATCATAAGGCAATGTTGAGTCAAATATAAGTATCATTTGAGTATCTAATTGCTGGGCCGAGTGGCCTGATTTTTGGTATTGAAAAAATGGTCACACTAACGCTGACAGTATAGTCATTTCCTGTTTCAAGCAAAAGTGATGCATGTGTTAACGAAGTTTCTAACCATCAAGGTGACCATGCTGGACTCTGTCGTGAACATACAAACATTCAACATTTCATTGACCAGTTTGAATAACTATATTTAGTAATTTGATCTCCATATTTGTATTACACAGTGTAACGTGATGAACATATTAATCATTGGACTCCATGACGCCTTCCATTTCTTACGTAGTAAAGTAAAGGTAGCAGTAATTGATAAATGGAACTGAGAAGTCTTACAAAATCCGGCTGTTTCTAGTCTGGTTAAGTATTTTTGCTTTTATTGTTCATGGATGAATGTTATATTTAGGGATTGTTTTGGCGTTGAAGTGATGATGCTGTGCATGTGCTGGCGATTTCTCAGCCTTTGCACGCTGTCCAGCTCTTCGTTTCTTAGTCACACAAGCATGGCAGCCATGCAGCTTCTTTTCATGCATACATTATCTGCATCTCTTCGCCATCCTCTGTTTTTTGCACCGAGACACAAATGTATTTACTCAGTGCATGATGCACACACACGCATGCACCGAGCCTGTCAGGCTTGTGAGCATCAAAGCTTAATGTAGGTCACAGCATAAGCCCAAAGGTATTTTGGTTAAAATGTCTCTGTAATATAATTTCCTCTCAATACTAACTTGCTAATATGGTCCAGCCTGATGATTGTGACATCTACTGGATTGAGCACTAAAGCCTTGACTAAGTGCATGTTTTGTGTTATGTATGGGATTTCACAACTTCATTGCTGCGTAGGATTTCTCTGATATCATTTAGTATGGCAGCGTATCATCCAAAATGCAATCATGTGTCACAGCATAGAAATAGAGGAGCTTATTTCCTCACGTCCTTCTAAAAATACACCAAGCCCTCTGTTCTCTCTGCTGCTATCTCTGCAAACCCAACACCCACCCCCATCTCTGCACACTTTCTTCTTACAATCGGTCATACAATGGAGACAAATGTCACCAAATTGTCTTAGGAAGCGAACAAAAAGACATATTTTCTGTGAATCTGTTTGTAGTCCCACTCAATATCATCTCTTAATATAATATATTGTAAGATGTAAAAATTGATTTTGAAGGCAGCACAGAGTCCAAGTGTAAGCGAGCAGTGGCACCTATTTGATAAGATGCCACCTACGAAGGTTGCAGTGCCCCAACCCCCACCCTCCACACATGTTCAGCATCCTGTGGGCACAGAGCCACAGCTGAGAAGCAGAGAGAGAGAGCAGTGAGGTGGAAACATGGCTGAGCATGAAAGACAGAAATAGAGCGATAAAGCAGTCAATTAGGCGGAGAGAGGAGGAGGAGAAACCCTTCACGGAGGCAGTGATGCTTTGTGCAGATCAGATTCTTCCTCTCCTCCTTCCTTTTTTTCGTCGTGTGTGGATGTGAGAACCTAATGGATTTTCGACCTGTGTGGAGCTCACAGGATGCTCAGATCCACGTGGGCCTGTGACGCCGACACAGCTACCTGCTCCCCCAAGGATGGATCCAGCGGCGCTGACCCAGATTGAGGAGTCCAGGCTGGTCGCTGTGCTGCTCTGTGAATGCGACGTGGATGTGCTTCACTATGCGTTCCTCTGCTGACGTCCATCTCCACTAGGAAGGTAAGGATGTGAGGCGTGTGCTTTTACTATCCTTCCTGTCGAAACACGTTTTTCTTGCAGAGGAAATAAACGGATGTCAGAGCTTCATCCATGTTTAATGTATGAAGAGCAACAAGTAACTGTGCTTTCTAAAGGAGCATAGAAAGTAGGCTAAGCACACACCAAAGACCCAAATCAATTATTTACTGTCCTTTTGCACCCTGGAGCCATTTGGCTTTTGTTCTTATTTAGAAAGATCAAATAAATCTTATTTAAATGTCTTTTTAATTACCTGATTTGTAGGTACTCGCAGGTTTGACTGTGGGTCACAAAAGGGTCAGCAAATAAGCAAACATTGATTTAAAAACAATAGATAATATTTACACCTGTAAAATATTTAATCTTTAAAATATATTTTTTTGTAAAAGTCCATTTCTAGATGGGAATGGAAGGGTTTTAATGATGTTGCATGATAGGGGATCACTTATACCTTCAAGGAAATATGTTTATTATATTTACTGTCAATGACACTCATTATTACAATAAAGGTTACTAAATATTGCTTTCAGGACATTTTTTTCTAAAACAAAATGTAAATGTACATTTTAAAATATGTTGATTTTTATGTTTATAATAATGACAATATAGTTTACCTCTTTAACTTTATTGCATAACTTTAAACCCTGGTTGTAAGAGAGCCATTTTGTTGGAAAAAGACAAAAGAAATATTGTTTTATGTGCATGTACAAGGTCGATATGAATGATGTTGGTATGAAAGTAAATACATTTGATGGTAAGTTGGTAATTTTATATGTGAAGATATACATGTTTTTCTTAGTGGCTAAGAGAAAATGATGCTGCTTGCTCAGTGAGTTGTAGTGATGGAGAAATGATACTAGCTTGGTGGAAGCTAGGCCACCTTTGTCACATTAGTGTTTTATTTTATGACATGATTGATGTCACATGGTAGTCTTTGACTGTTGACTTGTTTCCCGACATTTGTCAATTTAAAGTGTTCATGACACCAACACATAAATAAAGAATAAAGTATTCACTTAGTCAAACGTTTTTGTCATACTGCTGTCGTCGGCACCCACGACCCTAATGAGGTTAAGCGGTACAGAAATTGAATGAATGAATGCTGACATCGGCCAGTAAACAATTATAAAATAATAATGAAGTCGTGATTGTCAAATTTTGCAATCTTGGCTTTCTGGAAACCAGACTTATCAAATCACAGCCATATAGGCCCAGCAAAGTAAATATTCACAACAGTAACAAAATAACATTCACTGATATTGCGCTGTGTAGTGATGAGTACTTATATGAATACATTGTTACTACATACATTGTAGTATGTAGTTTTTTTCTGCAGCATTTGCAGAAAAAGGACTAGCTGGCACCGTATCAGTTTCGGAAGCCAGAGCTGCCTCTGCTTGTTGACGAAGCAGTCCATTGGGCATCTGCTATAACACACTGACAGATCTGTGCAGAGACTACAAGGGTGAGTGAGCTAGCCTTGAAATTTTTCATCAAAACCATATTATTCTGAGATTGATAGAAGATACTCTGTATCTCTGTATATAAAATTGAATTGATTTATTTAATGCTTTTCCATGGCAGAACTTCCGCTGTAATTTTTAATTTTCTTTGTGTATTTCCATTTGTGTCAGGGAGACTCAAAGTGGTTAGTCACACAGTTCGGCGATTTGGAAGACCTGGGTTTGAGTATTCATTGGACACGTCTGTGTGGAGATTGCGTGTTCTTCCTGTGCTTGCTTGGGTTTTTTCTGGGTACTCCAGTTTTCCCCCATATTCCAAAAACATCCATGTTAGGTCAACCCTAAATTGTCCATAGGTATGAATGGTGAGAGTGAATGGTTGATTTATCCCTGCCATAGGCTGGCGACCAGTCCAGGATGTACCGAACCTCTTCCACAGCCTATGCTGGGGTAGGCTCCAGCATACCCTCGCAAGCCTAATAAGTTTCACCCTGAATTCCTCAAGGCTCTGGATGTTGGAGGACTGTGTTGGTTGACACGCCTCTACAACATTGCATGGAAGTCGGGAACAGTACCTCTGGACTGGCAGACCGGGGTGGTGGTCCCCATTTTTTAAAAGGGTGACCGGAGGGTGTGTTCCAACTATAGGGGGATCACACTCCTCAGCCGCCCTTGGAAGGTCTACTCCAGGGTGCTGGAGAGAAGGGTACGACCGTTTGTCGAACCTCGTTTACAGGAGTTGCAATGTGGTTTTCGTCCCGGTCGTGGAACACTGGACCAGCTATACACCCTTGCAAGGGTACTGGAGGGTATGTGGGAGTTTGCCCAACTGGTCTACATGTGCTTTGTAGACTTGGAAAAGGCATTCGACCGTGTCTCTCGTGGTGTCCTGTAGGAGGTGCTTCGGGAGTACGGGATTGGTGGCGCGCTACTACGTGCCATTCGGTCCTTGTACAATCGAAGCAGGAGCCTGGTTTGCATTGCCAACAGTAAGGCGAGCTTGTTTCCGGTGAACGTTGGCCTCCGCCAAGGGTGTTCTTTGTCACCGATTCTGTTCATAATCTTCATGGACAGAATTTCTAGGCGCAGTCAAGGCGTTGAGGAAGTCCAGCTTGGCGACCTTAGGATCTCGTCTCTGCTATTTGCAGACGATGTGGTCCTTATGGCCTCATCAGGCTGTGACCTTCAGCGTTTACTGGAGCGGTTTGCAGCTGAGTGTGAAGCTTCTGGAATGAGACTCAGCACCTCCAAATCCGAGGCCATGGTTCTCAGTCGGAAACCTGGTGGACTTTACCCTGCGGGTTGGGAGTGAGGTCTTGCCTCAGGTGGAGGCGTTCAAGTATCTCGGGGTCTTGTTCACGAGTGAGGGAAGGTTGGAGCAGGAGGTCGACAGACGGATCGGGGCACCGTCAGCGTCCGCTGTACTGGACCGTCGTGGTGATCCGTCTGTTTACCGATCGATTTACGTTCCCACTTTCACCTATTGTCATGAGTTATGGGTCATGACCGAAAGAACAAGTTTGCGGATACAAGCGGTGGAAATGAGTTTCCTCCATAGGGTGGCTGGACTCACCCTAAGAGATAGGGTGAGGAGCTCGGACATCCAGGAGGAACTCAGAGTAGAGCCGCTGCTCCTTCACATCGAGAGGAGCCAGTTGAGGTGGCTCGGGCATCTAGTCAGGATGCCTCCCTGGTGAGGTGTTTCGGGCATGCCCAGCCGGGAGAAGGCCCCGGGGAATACCTAGGACACGCTGGAGGGACTGTGTCTCACAGCTGGCCTGGGAACGCTTTGGTGTCCGGTGGAGCTGGAAGAGGGCGCCGGTCGCCGGAGATCGAGAAGTCTGGACTTCCCTACTGAGACGGCTGCCCCCGCCACCCAAACCCGGATAAGCGGACGAAAATGGAATGGATAGATCTATGTCTGTATTGAGGAAAGATAGTTGGATAGTTAAAAGCAGGGGTCTCAAACTCGTGTCATGGAGGGCCGAGACACAGAGGTTTTCTTTCCAGGCGGTCACTAAAGCAGATGGCTTAATTGATGAGCTCCATCCATCCATCCATCCATTTTCCACCGCTTATCCGGGTCCGGGTCGCGGGGGCAGCAGCTTCAGTAGGGAAGTCCAGACTTCCCGGTCCCCAGCGACCTCTTCCAGCTCCATCGGGAGGACACCAAGGCGTTCCCAGGCCAGCTGTGAGACATAGTCCCTCCAGCGTGTCCTAGGTCTTCCCGGGGGCCTTCTGCCGACTGGGCATGCCCGAAACACCTCACCAGGGAGGCGCCCGGGAGGCATCCGGACTAGATGCCCGAGCCACCTCAACTGGCTCCTCTCGATGTGAAGGAGCAGCGGCTCTACTCTGAGCTCCTCCCGGATGGCCGAGCTCCTCACCCTAATGGCCGAGCTCCTCACCCTACAATTAATGATTCAACTAATTGATGAGCTCTATCCCTCAAATTGAAGGAGGTGTTGATTATTAAAATCACCTGCTGTAAAGACCGGCTGGAAAGAAAGCCTCCAAAGGCTCGGCCCTCCATGGCACGCGTTTGAGACCCCTGTTTTAAAGTATCCTCCGGGTAATACACATTTAGTCCCAAACTTTCCTTCATCAGAGGCACATCATCAAAACAACCATCCTTGATATGTGCTAAACATAATCCAGCAAAATCTGACCCAGCGAACATCATCTTTTAGAAATGTAAGCAGGGTTACTCCGTCTGCTTGAGTGTTTTGAGCAAAAACGTGCCACACGACAAGCGGCTATAATTTAAAAAAGATATATAACAGAAAATCAACAACCATGCATAATTCAAACAGGAGTGTTCTTGAAGCGACCTCAATTCCTCCATCAACAGATTTGTTTTTTAGGGAAAACTTATTTAAATGTAAAAAGGGTAACTTTGTCAACATTTGAGCACACAGCTTATACCTTTCAATGATATTTTGCACGGCAAAAACGTGTTTTGGTGTCGAGCACTTGTAGTGCCTGTGATTTGAATTGTTTTTCTGCATTTGGTTTGGTTGAGCTTTTAGCTGACATTCTTCTGCTTACATGGATGTATGGCATATGTATATTGGTGAGTGTCATGTTGCAGTCACAGTTTTCATAGCAACACAAATGCAACCACCCTGCCCCCCTGTACTGGGGTCAGGAGCCTTTGTCCTTTGTCCAGAAGTTGTTAGGTTGCCAATGTTACTCATGTTAACCCAGTTCTACATGAGTTATCTTGTTTGTGGGTGGCATCTAACATCCACCTGATAGACCATCTTATGGCCTCAAATAGATCTTCATAACTAAATGACAAATGGATATTGCATAGATAAAATATTTTGTCACCATTACATATTTGTAAACTGAACAGTGAGTATTTTAGGTAACTGTACTAGTATTAGTGCTGGTCAATCCCTGACTCTTGCCTTCCCTTAATTGTGAACAATATTCTGCGATATTTGAACTCCTCCACCTGAGGCATGACCTCACTCCCACTCAATGGGGATGCAATCAACTCTTCTCTGGCTGAGATGACTTGATGATGGCATCAGGATTGTATCGTCTACAAATAGTAAAGACCAGATACTAAATTTCCCCCCAACTAGACAGAAGTCCATAAAAATTATGAACAGAAATGGTGACAATGGGCCACCTTTAGTGGAGGCCAATCTTCACTATGAACAGGCTTAACATAGTGCTGGCAATATGAACCAGGCCCATGCACCAGTTGCGACCTAATGGCAAGTAGTAGCATGCCACAAACACCAGAAACCCTCCACATGAGGAATGTGGTCAAATGCCTTACCCAAGTCAACAAACACATATGGAGAAAATACATTGGGCAAACTTCCATTAACTCTACCTCCTTTGCAAGGGTGTAGAGCTGGTCCAGTCTTTCATGACCAGCAACCATTATGACATCACAACTGATCAGACTTTTGCTTGGGTTATGCTTGACGCCACACGGAATCAGGCAGAGACTTTTGCAGCATTTATAGTCAGTGCGTCTCTCCGCTGTCGGCTCATATGTTCCCAGATGACATGGGGCAGTGTAGGGCGTCAGTGGGATACGTAAAACAATACCCCATACTAGAATCAGAATCCGCTTTATTTGCCATATGTGTTGCCACACTAGGAATTTGACTCCGGTCAATATCACTCTCTGTTACAATAATGATAATAACTGTACATAGTGGGGAACGGGAGAATAGTACTATACATATTTACAGGGGGTGTATAGAATTGTGATTATATACATGATATACTGAATAATTATGGAATTTACAACGTTGCAGGTTACAATACAATTTACAGGGTAAGGTCCAAAGAGTATGGAGTGCAAAAAATAGCAATACAAGTTCACAGTGTTGACACCCAATGTAAGGAACACAGGATGTAGTGCAAATGGTCATGGGTACAAAATAGCAGTGGGGGGGTGAAGCTGTTATTGAGCCTACTAGAAGTAGAAACCTTGACTGTTTACAACATGGCGACTAGCGTGAGCTTAAACAAAAAGGAACTTTTACGTTGTTTGTTATTGCTATGGAAAAAAAGAAAAAAGAGATGATCAGTTGCCCGTTGAGCAAAAAGGTAATTACATTTTCGCATGTGATTGTCATCACATCAATGATGATGTAGTTAACACATATTCATCAGTACTTCCTAATGCTACTGTATTACAGTAGACACATTTTTGGCACTTGGTTGCCAGGATGATGGTTTAAACAACTACGAATAAACAACCACAGCAATGCTACTTGTTCATGTTGTAGTGAAAATGAAAATATTTCATTGAATATTTACCATGCACACATATCATGTACTTCATCCCAACAGGATTTAAAAGAAACAACACTTGAACTTAAAATGTGTCATGGAAGAGATCGAGTCTCTTGGTGGTCAATAAAGTATCTATCTTGTTTATTTCTTCCGTGTCAATTGAATTTTATACAAATCAACTGTACATTGCTCAGAAAGGTTATGTGATAGTGTGCTACCATTGAGGTAGACAACATGCCAAAACACACACACCCAGTGTGTTGAAAAGATGTAAAAAGATCATTATCTGTGTACCAACTCTGTATAGATAAAGATGATGTATGGTGTCTCAGAGCAAGGAAATAAGCATTGTCTGCTTTTTTCCCCCATCTTTTCAGCATTGAAGCAGTCTAATGGATACGATAGGGGACGATACAAAGATGACTTCATTGTGTATCCACATAAAAATGGGTCAGGAGTAGCCCAGAGGTTAAAGGGTACCACCACCACCACCAAGTGTTCATTCAGGATGGATGTGTGGAAAGAATATTCTACACCAGCTAGACTGTTTGGAAAGTACCCTGAGATAAACAACATTAGGTAGTTTGGACACACCTCGTTTAAAGCAGTGAGTACATCCAAATATTTGACTGGGACTGCAAATTTAGCACAATTTTTAATAGTACAAATCTTTGCTATCAATAGCTACATTAAATACGTGGTACGATATCTCTCGAAATAACACGTAACAAGATTTCTTGTTAAAAAAAAAAAACACAATAAATGAAAATTAACTTGACAATTTTGCCAGTGTCCATATTTTGCCGTTCACCCCGTTGCATTGGCTTAGCGCCTAGACACCTAGAACAACAGCGCACAAAGTGAGACCTCTTTGTCTATTACTATTATAATATTAGTAGTTATGGTCATTGATACTGTTTAGTGTCAATTTGTAGGACAATAACTTTTCAAAACGCACCTGCATCGTTTTGTAGCACGTTTATTTATTTATTTTAATCACTTTGCCTTTAAAGTATACACCGCCACAACGGACTGGGAAATATCAATAAAAATATCAGCATGGACTTTGGGCGGGTGACTTTGTACTTTTCCCCATCGACCCAGGCTTTTTGTTCTTTTCTGTACAATAGTTCTTTCATGACGATGCTTTCAGAATGTAACTTTTTTGCTAAAAGCAAATTTCCGTGTGCGTTACTACACTGAAGAAGGACATCCTTTTTGTTCTTGGTAGATTTTTCCTTCTTTGTATCTCCCAAGCGTGTGGCAGACTCTTTTGATCGCAGAGAAAGAACAGGAAGAAAAGGAAAACAAAAGGAAAGTGAAAATTGAACTGAAATTTGACATTGTAAAATGCTTAGAAAGTTGAAAAATATTGACCATCATTGTGCGACCGTTATGAAGGATAAAGATGGCATCTTGTGAAAGGATCTGCTCTTATGAAATGAACAGTGATAGTTCTCCTCCTAATAAGGCTGACTCTTCATCCTTTAAAACACTCCTTTCAGTGTGCAAGGCGTAAGTGTTAATTTAGGTGTAAGCTCTGATTTACACTAAAACTCAACTTAAATTGGCCTCATAGGAACTTGTATGTAGGGTGAGGACCTCCTGTATATAATTTATAAGTAAAATAGCTTGTTGGTGCATGTCAGCAACTTGAAGCTCATTGCTAATGTGATGTGTTAACCCACATTTCATTTAAGGTCTGAGCTGTCACAAGTCATTTTGCAAACAAAGCTCTGATGCCCCCAATGGATGCATGCAGTCCAAATCTAATCTAATCTAATGTAAATCCTAATGGCAGTTCAAATCCAAATCCAAATGGCAGAAATAAAGCTCAGGACTCGCTGATGATAGCCGCCAGCATCCACACACACTTTGATTTCCTCACAACTTTCTTTCTACATAGCAAATAATGCAGACATACAGTATTTTTGGTCTAACTGTTTTATTTAATTGATTTGATTGTTTATTTGGAGCCACACCAAATACACAGAAGAGTACATCATCAAAATACACATATACGCAAAAAAACAATTTGGCTAGAAAAGAAGTGGGAAGAAGACAAGCTTATTTACACCCACATCTGTTCGTAACACTCAAGCCAGTTATATTAACACTATATGCAGCATGTATTATAGATTATAATACATTCATTAATTCATTCATTCATTTTCTATGCCGCTTATCCTCATTAGAGTCGCGGGTATGCTGGAGCCTATCCCAGCTGACTTTGGGCGAGAGGCAGGGTACACCCTGGACTGGTCGCCAGTCAATCGCAGGGCACATATAGACAAACAAACATTCACACTCATACCGATGGACAATTTAAAGTCGCCAATTAACCTAACATGCATGTTTTTGGAATGTGGGAGGAAACCGGAGTACCCGGAGAAAACCCACACACGCATGGGGAGAACATGCAAACTCCACACAGAGATCCCCAACGGAGATTCGAACCCTGAACCTCCCGACAATTTGGCTCAAAAAGAAGTGGGAAGAAGACAAGCGTATAATGTATATAACTTGTTGATGGATGGTGGTAATAATAATTAGTTTGGATAGAATGTGTTGCACAATAATGTAGTAAAATGTACTACATTTCATATAAGTTTTTTTAAACCGAATGGGACTGTATAACAAGATAAAAGACAGGAAAGGTCAATATACAAATAATTATCATTTATTTAAAATCTCTGAGAACAGTAAACTCATGATGTACGCGTTTGATTTCAATGTTATGAAACTCTATGTACAGTATCCTACTCCCATGCACTCCATGGACTGCATTGAGTGTGTATCAGAAACAGAATACTTCCCTGAGAGAAACATTCCAATAATCCAAATAAAAGCACATCATGAACAAACAGCTGTCAGAGATTGAAGTTTGAAAAAGCTGCAGGACCAGATTAGAGGCAGCAGCATCTCACTGAGGTGCGACCTTTGTAACGTCAAGCATGCTAAAAATATCTCAGCCACACAGTATTTATGGAAGTAAAGAAATGAGGCCTGCATAAATTTAGCCAATTCATTTTGTTTTCTCGACATGTTTCATAAGAGTCTCCAACAGACAAACAGCATTTCAATCTATGACGGAAAATCCATTGAGAACATGAATGGACTCAAACTGCGTATTATACACACGTTGTTGTAATTGGAAAACAAACCAACCGAGACAAACTTCTGGGAAATAATGTTGACAGTTATCGGGAAAAAATGGAGGGGGGTGGTGGAGAGTAAAATGAGGGGAAAAATATATATCAACAAATATAAATAATGAAAAACTAAAAGAAATGAAAAGACTCCAATAGCAGCAACGACCACAGACCACATACTGTACTGCAGATATTATATACAGTACCTTTTATATAAGGACCTCAGAAATAACCTGTACATACTGTACATAAGGACCTCAGGAGAAACATGACAACTAACTCAATACAAATACACGGTTTCTTTATTGATTGTAAGCAGAAAAACAAGGTATTCCTCAGACAGTACCATATTTGCAAAACATATTTGGATAACACATATTCGGTGTAAGGAATAATATAGTGTAATTGTTATATTTTGTTGATACACCTAAATGTAGATACGTGTACATCTTAACGCTCGCATGTCACTGTATTTTCAAAAACAAAATAATACTATTAGTCATTGTTTGATGGTGTTTTCTAATACAAATCCAGAACAAGATTAGGTACTTGGACAGATATACTGTATGTATAATTCTTAGTAACATAATACGGTAAGTGTGTTGTACATGTTAATATGCCTACAATATAAACAAATTATTGGAAACAAATTATTTTAGGCTGGGATTGTACACAGCTCCTTTTATTTTTAAAGAAAATGTGTATTCTATTACACCAGCATAGTTAGGTATGTCAGATGTAGGAGGAAATGTTGTAGGGATATATATAAGAATAAAACAATATTCTAATGATTGTCACTGTAGTTTGTTGAATTTAATGGAAATAACATCCATTTTGAGTCAGCCTCCATTTACGCATGTATCAAATGATAAACATATCTGGTACATTTCCCATTCATACTGAAGGCTATGTGGAGTTTACCCAACCGGTCTACATGTGCTTTGTGGACTTGGAAAAGGCATTCAACCGTGTCCCTCGTGGTGTCCTGTGGGGGGTGCTCTGGGAGTACGGGATTGGTGGTCCTCTTCTACGTGTCATTCGGTACTTGTACAATCGAAGCAGGAGCCTGGTTCGCATTGCCAGCAGTAAGTCGAGCTTGTTTCCGGTGAACGTTGGCCTCCGCCAAGGCTGCCCTTTGTCACCGATTCTGTTCATAATCTTCATGGACAGAATTTCTGGGCGCAGTCAAGGTGTTGAGGGAGTCCAGCTTGGTGACCTTAGGATCTCGTCTCTGCTATTTGCAGACGATGTGGTCCTTATGTCCTCATCAGGCTGTGACCTTCAGCGTTTACTGGAGCGGTTTGCAGCTGAGTGTGAAGCTTCTGGGATGAGACTCAGCACCTCCAAATCAGAGGCCACGGTTCTCAGTCGGAAACGGGTGGACTGTACCCTCCGGGTAGGGAGTGAGGTCTTGCCTCAGGTGGAGGAGTTCAAGTATCTCGGGTTCTTGTTCACGAGTGAGGGAAGGTTGGAGCGTGAGATCGACAGACGGATCGGTGCAGCATCTGCAGTAATGCGGTCGCTGTACCGGACCGTCGTGGTGAAGAGAGAGCTGAGCCGAAAGGCAAAGCTCTCTGTTTACCGATCGATCTACGTTCCCACCCTCACCTAAGGTCATGAGTTATGGGTCATGACCGAAAGAAAGAGATCGCGGATACAAGCGGCGGAAATGAGTTTCCTCCGTAGGGTGGCTGGACTCACCCTAAGAGATAGGGTGAGGAGCTCGGCCATCCGGGAGGAGCTCAGAGTAGAGCCGCTGCTCCTTCACATGGAGAGGAGCCAGTTGAGGTGGCTCGGGCATCTAGTCCGGAAGCCTCCCGGGCGCCTCCCTGGTGAGGTGTTTCGGGCATGCCCAGCTGGGAGAAGGCCCCGGGGAAGAGTAGTGATGTGTCGGTCACGAATGAAACGACTTTTAGAACTGGCTCTTTGATGTGAACGACGGGATTCGGCTCCTGATTGAAAAACCGTATTTTTCTCCGCCTTCTCTCTCTTGTTCACTGTGTGTTTCTCTCGCGCGCTCTCTCTCTCTTTCATTTTTTTCTCTTCAAGCTGCACGTGATTGGTCAATACGTGTTTGCATACACCGAGCAGAAGGATGAGAAGGAACGATAGTTCAACTCCAGCGGCAATAGCAAGCACACAAGAGAAAAAAAGCCAGGGCTAACGAGATACATGGACAAGTAAAATGAGTGAGACCAGGAATAGAAGTGCAATTTGGAACCATTTCAATTTTAATTTCAATACAAAGGCAGGATGTAGACTCTGCAAGAAAAGAATTGCAGTGTTCTGTGTTGGTTCACTTTAAATTTGTTTAAAAAGAAAAAGCTGAAATATTAAAATAGTTAAAAGTTGAATTGTAAATCCTAGGTTTTTGTATATTTAAGAAACAACCGTTTTTCATTACTTCTTAGTAATTAATTTTGTGCAAAGTTAAAATTAATCAGTTTTAACATAAAAAAACAATTTCAGGAGCCGAAAAAGCCGGCTCTTTTTAGAGCCGGAATTTAAAAGGAGCCGGAATATCCATCACTACACTGGAGGGACTATGTCTCACAGCTGGCCTGGGAACGCCTTGGTGTCCTCCCGGTAGAGCTGGAAGAGGTTGCCGGACACCGGGAAGTCTGGACTTCTTACTGAGACTGCTGCCCCCGCGACCCGGACCCGGATAAGCGGAAGAAAATGGAATGGTTGTTCATGCAAAGAGATTATATGCCTCAAATGCTTACTTACAATTATATACAGTATATTGTACATATTAAACCCTCTGCGATTGGCTGGCAAAGATAGACTATCAAATCCATTTAGTTTTTTTCCCCAAATTCTGTGCTTCCAAATTATTTTTTTCCATTTGAATTAAAAAAAAAAACAATTTTTTTTTTTTTTTTTAGATTTTACATTTATTATACCAGCATGAAATGTGTATACTTTTGTGACACTGAATTAAATGTCAAAAATGCTAAAGATCCTCACATTTATTCATGCAATACATCATTGGCCAGTTTTGCCCAGTAGTTCAGAAATGGATGCAGCTTGGCGAACTTTTCCAATGGGACATCAGCCTATGCACACATTTAGAAATGTGCACAAATTCTCAACAAATTGTAATGCCCGTATTTGTGGTTATGGACGATGAAGTCACCAATGCATTTCTAACGGCAATGTGACATATTTTTAATAACAGTTTTGGTTACAAAGTTAGACATGTAGCGAACAGCACTCTTATTTTGAATGCCGTAAGAGTGTTGTATGTGTTGAGAATGTCTGTTGGGAGCAATAAATTGTGCCTCTCGTCAAATGGGCATTGTAAAACGCTCGCTGGCATTAACAAGCACTCACAGCCTGTGTAGCGCAGCTGCACTAGCATGCTCTGCTAAACTAAGCTAACCCTGCTAGCTTCTATTCACGCTACACAAGAGGTGAGTTTTTAAGTATTTCGGACAACTGTTGCTGGTGCTTCATGTCACAGTTTCGACATGTTTAGTTCGTAGGGGGCAGGCTAGTGTTTCTAATGAGATTGTGCCAGGATTGAGCAGTCCACCTGACAAATACCTCCCTGTACAAACGTTGCTTCTCCTCGCAATGACGGCATTTCATTCACAGGATTTTGCGTTTAACAGTAGATTCCATTCTTATTGGCAATGCTGCGATTCCGTCCATAATTTTGTTAACATGGAACTCATAAGGCTCAATGACCAGTCCAGGGTGTACCTCTAGCCCGAAGTCAGCAGGGATAGGCTCCAGCTAACCCCCGCTACCCCAGTGAGGAAATGAATGAATACATATTATATCCTTGAACTTTAGTAATACTATTAAATGACAGGAGCCCATAATACTGCAAATCAACACTCCCATATTGTACTGTTGGAGTAAATGCAAAAACTGCGCATTTATGAAGGCGACAGACTCAGAAGTACAAAAGTACTGTACGTTGAAAAGAAATGTGCAGTAGTAGTCCACTAGTAGTAGTCCAGTAGTCTTCCTGGTCGGTGTGTGTGTTTGCGTGCAGGGTGAGACATGGACACACGCATGTTGTGAATACCGGGAGGTCGCGTCCGATTCCATACCAGCATTGTTGCTGAATGACTTGAGTTCAAAAGGAAGACAAATACTGGCACTGTTGACAGTGGAGTCTACACATCCTTGTTTCGCTTATGCATCACAGCATTGTAATGTGTAAGTAGAATCCATGCAAGAAAGGGCGTGTGAGTTGGTGCATGGGACAGTAAAGACACAAACAGTGCCATCCTACAAGCCACTTTACAAAACTGCTACAAGACAGAGGGTTGATAGAAAACAGGATGGAAGGCTTTAAAACAATAAAAGTAAAGTATAATGATGGAGGTCTGTTCCCAATATCACGATCCATGCTTTTACCAATCATAAGGATATCCATCCATCCATTTTTCATACCGCTTATCCTCATTAGGGTCGCGGGTATGCTGGAGCCCATCCCAGCCGACCCGGGCGGCAGGCGGGGCACACCCCGGACCGGTCACCAGCCAACCGCAGGGCAGACAAACAAACACATCCACACTCCAATAATCATATCTATATCCAGTATATTTACATCCATAAATGAAGATGTAATGACGTTGTTGCAAAAGGTTGTACTGGCTATGGGTAGTTCTGATTCTTCTCCTAGGTTCACCTCCAAAGGCATTCTACACAAACCATTCTATGCAGTCTGCAACTGATTGTAGATGGTCAGTGCTACTGCAAAAATAAAGGAAGTGATGTCACTGTTGCAATACTTCCGGAGGACTTTGTCTCATTACCGTATATTCATGAACGGATTGCATCGGAATCAAATTAAGCACTAAACGGGAAAATGTGTCTTTTTGAAAATGTCTGTGCTCATGTGGATATGCCCTAAAGCAGGGGTAGGGAACCTGTGGCTCGGGAGCCAGATGATCTGGATCTGGCTCTCAGACATTTCTTAACACGATAAAATTGTTGCAGTTTAAATAAAAAAACAAAACAGAAATCACATCCATCCATCCATTTTCTATACCCTGGACTGGTTGCCAGTCAATGGCAGGGCAGACAAACAAGCAATCACACTCTAATGGCCAAGTTAGAGTCGCCAATGAACCTAACATGCATGTTTTTGGAATGTGGAGTACCCGGAGAAAACCCACGCTCGGGGAGAACATGCAAACTCCACCCTGAGATTCAAACCCAGATCCCCTGACTGTGAGGCATCTTGAAAAAGCCACTTTTGTGTGGTGGGCCACAAGGTGTTGGAGCCATGGTACAGGTTGTCTCAGAGTCTGAGTGCGCCCTGGCGGCTTCTGTCAGTTGGGAGTCAAACCAGTTCAAGTTAAAACATGACTAACAATGTGCGTTCATGCAGTAGAAATGGAGGTGAGCGACACAAATGAACACGTGAAGTAAAGCATGCTGACTCATCATTGCTAATATTTTAAATTGGGACCAAGGATCTACCCCGAAACAGGCATGTGAAAGATAAAATATGTGTATATGTTTATGTACATTATATATATATACACACATACATACATTGTAGTGTCTAAATAGGTTTTATTTTTGTTTTATTTTTAGTTCTTGTTCTTTGAAAGGGATCACAATTGTGTCACAATTTTGTATTGGCGGAACCGAAATAGATGTGAGACCGCAGAAGTCAGTGATTGTTTACGGCTTGTGTTGTGATCTAATTTTACTTTTAGCAGTGAGGGTGAAGGAAGAGATTAAAAATACATTTGGACCAACTGAGGTGATGCAAGACTAGCACAGAATAAGTGAATAGACAACTCCATCTGCTGGACATCTTTTATAAGAAAAATATGATAATTGCCACATATGCCTTAACTCTATGATACAAATATATATTTTTTAAAAATCTGTTATAATATACCATACATGCACAGTATTATTAAATATGTTAAGAATGCTAGTTACTATTTCACTAGTATTTTTGAAGAATACTAGTAATTATTAAATTATTATTATTAAATTATTAATTAAAATATAATCATATTACATGAACAGTTTGACTCCTAGTTGTATTACAACATTACCAATGTAACAAAAATATGTTAAGAAGATTAGTAAAACTAGTACTAGTAAAAACATTTTACAACAAATGTTACTATTTCATTTTACAACATAAAAAGTATGTTACCAATACTAGTTAATATTTGATATTATACGGGAACAAAGGGATAAAATCACCCTAAGAATATTTGTTATTTCAGTATATCATATTATACAAAAATAGAATGATAAAAATAACTTAAGAATACTAGTTATTTTATATATCATATTACAAGTGAATGGTATGATTAAAAAATAGTTCACAATACCAGTTATTTCATTTTATATATGAATACAATTATAAAAGAATATTGGGGGTTTTTGGAAAAGTGCACTTTTTTGGTATTTTGGTCATCATCCACAACCCTTATGTGAAACATAAACACATGTCTTTCCCTTTTCTGTACTTTGTAAATAAAAAACTGCTACTAGGATTCACCTATAAAAACCCTGCTTTTAAGACATATTATGGTTTTATATCCATGCTGTAACTATGTAGTAACAGGCCCATTCATAACGTAATAATTACAGTATTTTTCCGTATTTTGGCCATTTTAAGAATTTAAGTATAGACATTTTTCCCTGGGTGCATTGATTTCCTCACCCTTGCAATGCTGGCCTTTTTTTGTTTTAGTTTTTTTTTTTTTTTTTGGCTAGTATAAGAATAGGTGCATCCCATAAGGAGCATTGTTAGCTGCCTTGTGCTAACAGTTTTTTTTCTATTTGGAACACACAGAAAATGAAAAGATGTGTGTTCATGTCTCACTTAAAGGGGACCTAATATTCTTTTCCTCTTTTCTGACCTATAAATCTTGTTACAATGTTGTATTTGCGTTAAACAATGACAACGTGACAGGTAATGCATGCTGAGTTTTACAATAAATGTTTTTTTTAACACTGAACTCCATTGACATCAGGCACTCACTGTAGGCCTGCCCTTCCCACACTCTGCTTCGCTCTGTTGTCGAGAATTTCACTGTATTTTTAGCACATTGAACAATGGCTCCCAGGAAATGTTTTTTGGGTGTGAGGGAAAGCTAATTTTGTTTAGCTTTCCTAAAGAGGCAAGCATCAGGCAGAAGTGGTTGGAGTTGCTCATTCCATGCCAGCAAGAGAAAAATATGCTTATCTGTTAATGGCACTTCACACGGGACTCTTCTGTCACCGAACTGGATTATCCGCCAAACTTTAAGCCCGACGCCTTTCCAACGTTACTTTGTTGTGTTGAAGATTCAGAAGGGTAAACTGTACGTAACAGTGTTTTTGTGTGTGTGTAAGTACTCAGACAAAAGCGGTTGTGTAGAATTACAGAGTCTGCATACAGCAAGCGTTACTTGCAAGTGTTACTTGCATGCATGCAAATTACTAGATCACCAATGTCGGGAGCTGCTAATAGCTGTTAAAAGCGGATGTTTTAAAAAGAGAAATCGTCGTATACTATCCATCCCTGTACCGCCATAGTTAGGAAGTGGGGTCGGGCAGCTGTCCGAAGGTCCTCGGGAGCACTTGGTAATGTGACCACTCGCAGCGGGGTGGGCTTGGGAGGAAGCATACCTGGAGGAAGGCCAGGGGTGGAGTAAATTACACAGACCGTTTGGGCCGCAGGCAGGAAACCCAAGGAAACACTGCTGGAAAAGGTGCTGAGTCTGGAAGATCTAGAAAGCTTTCAGTGTGTAGTTGCTGTAGAAGTCCAAAACTCAATACAAAAACCCGAAAGTTACTATAATAGGTCTTGTACAAGAATTGTGAATAAAGGGAAAAATTGTGAAAAAAAAAAGAAAAAAAAAAAGGCCATTTTCATTGAAATCAAAATCCTGTACCTTTACCCAGATGCTCACCAAAATGTAATTGGTTCTTCCTTGTCACACCCATTTTTTTTAAAATTGGTTTTATAATTTCTGTCATCTTTTCACTGTTTTGAGAAAATGGTAATTAGGCCAATATTGTTATGAAGAGCTGCTTCCAAATAGTTGTTTTTCTTTCATGCACTAGAGGGCAGTATCATAAAGCTCCGCATTAGAGGAAAAAAACCAAAAACTGTACTTTTCCAAGCAGGGCTGTGGGACAATACAATGGGGGATGTATAATACAACATAACTATGCGTGATAAACAAAAAAGTAACTGTTTATTCTTCTGCCCGGCAGCGCTGTCACCAATACCATCATCAGTATCAGGAGGACACCATCTGCTTGTGGAGGGAAGGGAGCAGACCAACTCTCTCTGGTAGAGCTGGCAGATGCTGACACTGCAGCAGCACTTCTCCAGGTAGCACCACACACAACCAAAATACTTATTGCTGCTCAACATTGGATGGATTTACCGGGTGATGTCATTATACATTTGAACAATCACCGGGATCACTGATCAATACCAGGTGAAGCATCTCTGTGTACAGTACAGCCGTCCAGCTTCCGTAGTGGTGTCTTTCTTACGGTTACAGGTGAGCTGGACACATTTAGACAACAACCATTCACACTTACATTCACGCCGATTGACACTTTACGCACGAGAACGTGCCAATGCATGTAGGGATTTTCCAACAGACAGTCAAACCCTTGAGCTCCTGGCTGTAAGACCAACATGCTGGTTCACTGTGCAGCCCTATACAGTACCATTTACCATGGTACTGGTACACGGTACCATTTCATGTAGCAGCAGACACAGCAGTGGACACTGGCTTTGGCAGTTCAGCTGAGCCCAATGGCGCACGATTTTCGGTCGGCTGTGAAGAGGTTCTAACTGTCCGACACCTCAGAACGTGGGAGCGGTGCTGCGCCCACGCGGTTTACAATGGGGTTGGAGGCCTTCTGATCTGAGAATATAAGGAATACTTCAAGACCCTTCCTAATCCTATTGACATGCCTTCTGTTGAGGAAGCAGTCCGAGGACACAAATTCACACTTGTCCACGAACATGGCTGAGATATCTTCTCAATGGCAAAGCACCCGAGTGGATGAGTTTCGCCCTGACTTCCTAAAGGCTCTGAGTGTTGTGGGACCGTCTTGGTTGACTTGACTTTTTGACATTGCATGGAAGTCTGGAACAGTACCTCTGGACTGGCAGACCGGGGGTGGTGGTGTTCCTTTTTAAGAAGGTTGACCAGAGGCAGTGTTCCAACTACAGGGGCACCACGCCTAAGCCTCCCTGGGAAAGTCTATTCTACTGTGGAGAGTGCTGTAGTGAAGAGTACAGCCAAATGAACCTTGGCTACAGAAAGTGCAGTGTGGTCCTGGTTGTGGAAGACCCAATTAGACAACATGTGCTTTGTGGACTTGGAAAATCCTCAAACCATGTCTATTGCTGTGTCTTGTGGGGGTCTACTTCGGAGGTGCAGGATTCACGCCATGCTCCTACTTCACATTGCTCTCAAGTATTTTCTGTCATGTCACCACTGGGGGACAGAAATGTTTTCACAGCCCCCCTTGCCACCAAACAGAGAGCAGTGAAGCATACAAGCGTATTCAAGAGTCAAATAAGCCAAGCATGATGAAAATCATATGCTCTCCACTAATATTGAAAGTCCCCCCTGCCTCACAGCCCCCCTGGCCCCCCTACCTACTCTCCTATACTAACTCTCCTATACTAACTCCCCTATACTAACTCTCCTATATTAACTCTCCTAACTCTCAGGCCTAACTAGTTGGCTGCTTTACGGGGTTGCTTCAGTACAAATCCAAGTCATTATGTTTGCTGGCAAAAACAAGAATCGGTCAGCAAGAGTTACTTACCGTTGTAGTGCAGCAACCATTTATTGGTTATGAATCCCAAACATTGATAAAGGGATTGTCTTTGTCCGTATAAGCTATTTGAATCCTACATGGCCACGCCATGAAGAGCACACGTCCATCTGTACCAAATACAAGGAGGTCCTGCACCTCTGTGCAAATATTCGACAGCTCCATCAGCTGGAGAGCCACTGTGATTGAATATTATACACAGTGCATTTGAAAGACACAGCGTAACACTGTAATGTAATATTGTTAACCTTTTGCTTTGTCTTACACTGTTCAATGCCACAGTCCTGCCAGATATCACATTAGCTCGATAAAAACAACCTATAGCTTGGAGGACAGATTTCCTTCAGTGACCTCCGCAGAAAACAATATTGTTTGGTAAATTGCTCAAATGGCCGCATTTAGGTTTGAATGTAGTTCCTTTCCAACCTCCCTTAAGTGTTTTATTTTATTACAATCAAATGATGCAATACTGAATGCTCAATATATTGGGGGCACGAGAAAGAAAAAAGCTGGGCCAAAATATAGTACTGGACAAACGGACTTTTGCATGCATAACCAAAGTGTGATGACGCATAGCTAAACAAAATAGATGCCACATTGAAGACAATTGGTTTTATGTTTACTTTAAAACTAATTCCCATGATGCCTAGAGTGTGAAACAATGTAATGCATTTCCACAATCAGTATCTTGTATCCCTGCGATTGATTGGCGACCAGAGTATATACCCCGCCTCCTGCCCAAAATCAGCTGGGATGGGCTCAAGCACACCCACGTCACCCTAGCGGCATAGAAAACGGAGGTTTTCGGTCAAAGTCTTAGGCAGCAAGATTGAGCGTAGACTTACTCCGGCTTTTGCTTGGACGTTAACACCGCGGTAGCTATGATAAAAAAAAAGGTGCACAAAACACTTAATGTACATTTCCAATCCTGCCCCGCGCACCGCCAGTCCCATATCACGTTTATCATTTACAGTAGCGTACCAAAGTTCACAGTCTGATCGGCTGCCCTGTTCTCGCAAGGCACTTTTTCTTTTGAACAAGAAATATTGTCACCATTTCCAAGATCTTGTGACAGCCCCGCTGAATACTAGTGCTGTCACGAGATCTTGCAAGATTAAAATGGGACAAGATTTCTCAATCAGGCAGAAATGTCTTGTGGGCACTAGGCCTAAGACAATAATGAATTAATTATTAATTAGACACTAAATGAAAATTAACTGAAAAACTTTGCTGACCTCAACATATTGGCATATGCATGCGTGTCTGTTTTCCTCATTTCTTGGCCCTAAAAAGAGGGGCATGATTCTGTGCATTGCTTTCAGCACATTTGTTACATAGAACAATGGCATGAACAACGTGAGCCGTTTTGTGAGGCATACAGGCTTTTTGTCTCAGTGGGTGGAGGCGGGGCCGATAGCATACACACAGAGTGCAGATCATTGTAATACAGAAGAAATTAAATTAGTAGATTGAAATATATTGCCATATATTTTTTTCACTGTACTTTTCTTAAAAGGAATGTTAAAATGTCGTTTCGACTTGTCTTGTCTCAGTAGACTCAATCTCGTGTACTGGCTCGTCTCACTGATTAGCTTGTGAGACTCCAAATGAATAGATATGGATAGATGTTTGGAAACTAGAAACTTTTCTTCTTTTCTTTTCGGCTTATCCCTTCAGGGATGGATTGCCTCCATCTAAACCTGTCTTCTGTATCCTCTTCTCTTGCGCCAGCTACCTTCATGTCCTCTTTCACTACATCCATAAACCTCTTCTTTGGTCTTCCTCTAGGCCTCCTGCCTGGCAATTCCAAACTCAGCATCCTTCTACCAATATATTCTCTATCTGTCCTCTAGACATGTCCAGACCATCTCAGTCTGGCCTCTCTGACTTTATCTCCAAAACCTCTGGCATGTACTGTTCCTCTGTTGTGCTCATTGGTGGTTATAATTGTCTCTCCTGCACTCTGAAGGTCAGGCTGTGACCTTCAGCGTTTACTGGAGAAGTTTGCAGCTGACTGTGAAGCTTCTGGGATGAGACATCTCCAAATCCGAGGCCATGGTTCTCAGTCGGAAACGGGTGAATTGTACCCTCCTGGTTGGGAGTGAGGTCCTTCCGCAGGTGGAGAAGTTCAAGTATCGCAAGGTCTTGTTGAGTGAGAGAAGGTAGAAGCGTGAGGTTGACAGACGGATCGGTGCAGCATTGCTGCAGTAATGGGGTAGCTGTACCGGACCATCGAGGTAAAGAGAGAGCTGAGATGGACGGCAAAGCTCTCTATTTAACTATCAATCTATGTTCCCAACCTCACCTTTGGTCATGAGCTATGGGTCATGACCGAAAGAAATAGATTGCGGAAACAAGTGCTGCTGCTCCTTTGCATCGAGAGGAGCCAGCTGAGGTTGCTCGGGCATTTATTCCGGATGTCTCCTGGACTCCTCCCTGGTGAGGTGTTCCGGACCTAAGACACGCTGGAGGGACTATGTCTCACAGCTGGCCTGGGAACGCCTTGGTGTCCTCCCGATGGAGCTGGAAAAGGTCGCCGGGGACCGGAAAGTCTGGACTTCCCTACTGAAGCTGCTGCCCCCGCGACCCGGACCCGGATAAGCGGTGGAAAATGGATGGATGGATGGATCACACCTCAGGAAGAATCACTCACACTTGCAAGGCACAATGCAAATGACTTAATGAGCGAATCACAACAGCCAAAATTGATTGAAAGAGTTCTTTCGCTAAAATAAGAGGCACAGAGACTCACTTAGACCTGATCATTCAATGGAACAGGCAAGCCTATGTTGCCATAGATGGTGGCCCTGGTGTATAGTAAATAATGAAACCTCATTTCTAATTCCAATGGGACAAATTGAGAGTCCAATATTGATTCAGTGGGCCACACTTTGATCAGTTTACATTTTGTGTGAATGCAGGATGGAGGAGACTGTCCGAACACTATTACAGAACCAGGACTCATTGGAGGGCACCAAGGTGGACCCGCTGGATCTAATGAAAGTATATAAGGTAAGAAATCTCCAGTGAACTTGGGGGATCTTGCCATACCCATTTAGAGAGGTTTACCAAGAAGCTGTTCTAGGACAGAATAAATGGTGCTTCCTTAAGGTGGAAGACATTACAGGGACTAAGTGTACTGTAATAAAGCACTCAAATTGTGAAAGGAACATACAAATAAGGCATCGTCTTTTTTTAAAATTAAAGGTTAAGAAAACTAAAAATTATGGCATAAGATAAAAACAAATATTTGTCATTTTTTAATAAAATATAAAAATAATAATAATTTATGCTAGGTTGTCATTTAAAAGTTTACCTTTGAGCCCTTAACAAATAATAAATTCAGATTTTGGAGAACACTGTTGGACTATCGATGATACATCAAGAGAACCCACAAAAAATTTAATAACTAATCTTTCTCCAAAGTGTGCATTTTTGAGTTATGTCGGTATTCTAGGACAAACTCCTGGAGGAAATGTGGAAGCAGCAGGACAGTCTTGAGGGGCCTCTAGCTACAGAAGCAGAGGTCTCCACTTCTCTGGAGGCCAGCAGTGGTTCAGAGGAAACCTCAAACAGCAATTCCCTGCTAGGACGACTCAGAGCTCTGGAGGTTTGTGGATGGTTTCTTTCTTACTGTTCGATCGTGTATATAAAGTATATACAGCGTTTGTATGAAGTAGCAGTAAAAGGTTATATAAGGACTACATATATCAATCTGCTCCTAAAATGTATGAAGAACTGAGGCATAGGCCTTCTGATACTTGTCAAGCTTAACGTTCCTGTGATCTCAGCCACTGATCATCAAGAGTCCAGATTGTTAACGGGTGAAACAGCGGCCCCAAAGGTTACTTGACTAAGTATGGCATTCTGCATACGTGGTTGACGTCCGAATGAAGTCATTGTGAGACCATCCAAATCTCATACCCATCAGTTAAAGTGAGTGGCCTGCAGGTTTCAGCCTGCCGTCTCCAGTCTTGAGAAAAGTAAATCTGGCCCAGACTCCCTTACCTTCAATCAGGGGATCTAACACGTGGTTCCCAGCATAAAGTACGAACCCCAGCAATGAACTCAACTCAACTCTGAATAAGGAACTAGTCATCTACAGTATCACAACTACAGTGTATGTGTATCTCAGCAATAGAAACAGCAGTCCTCACGGGGGTATGCTGGAGCCTATCCCAGCTGACTTTGAGCGAGAGGCGGCGTACTCCCTGGACTGCTCGGCAGCCAATTGCAAGCAGTAAACATAGGATATGACAATAGTAACAGATTATTATGCAAATTGTCACTTCTCTTGTTTTCGCTTGTCAGGCTGACTCGCCAACAGAAGCCACTTGGAGATATTGTGTTTTCCATCCATCCATTTTATTCCGCTTATCCAGGTCCGGGTCGCGGGGGCAGACCCGGACAAGGTCATATGTAGCTGTTCATATGTAATGAACAGCCAGAAAAAAACTGAAAATACACAAACTAGAAAAAGGATGTCGCATGTAGACTAGCAGGAAACGAACAAGGGAGCAAGGAGAAGAGAGCCCAGAAGAGAGAACTCAGATTGAAACAATGAGGACTAATCTGCCGTCAGCCTTGTGTGGGGCAGGTCTTATGAATGATGCTGATTGCTGATTTATATGATGTTAATTGCCTCATTGCTCCGCCCCCAGTCACCAGATCAATCAATTCCATTTTCTTCCGCTTATCCGGGTCCGGGTCGCGGGGGCAGCAGTTTCAGTAGGGAAGTCCAGACTTCCCGGTCTCCGGCGACCTTTTCCAGCTCCACCGGGAGGACACCAAGGCGTTCCCAGGCCAGCTGTGAGACATAGTCCCTCCAGCGTATCCTAGGTCTTCCCCGGGGCCTTCTCCCGACTGGGCATGCCCGAAACACCTCACCAGGGAGGCGCCCGGGAGGCATCCGGACTAGATGCCCGAGCCACCTCAACTGGCTCCTCTCGATGTGAAGGAGCAGCGGCTCTACTCTGAGCTCCTCCCGGATGGCCGAGCTCCTCACCCTATCTCTTAGGGTGAGTCCAGCCACCCTACGAAGGAAACTCATTTCCGCCGCTTGTATCCGCGATCTCATTCTTTCGGTCATGACCCATAACTCATGACCATAGGTGAGGGTGGGAACGTAGATCGATCGGTAAACAGAGAGCTTTGCCTTCCGGCTCAGCTCTCTCTTCACCACGACGGTCCGGTACAGCGACCGCATTACTGCAGATGCTGCACCGATCCGTCTGTCGATCTCACGCTCCAACCTTCCCTCACTCGTGAACAAGAACCCGAGATACTTGAACTCCTCCACCTGAGGCAAGACCTCACTCCCAACCCGGAGGGTACAGTCCACCCGTTTCCGACTGAGAACCATGGCCTCGGATTTGGAGGTGCTGAGTCTCATCCCAGAAGCTTCACACTCAGCTGCAAACCGCTCCAGTAAACGCTGAAGGTCACAGCCTGATGAGGCCATAAGGACCACATCGTCTGCAAATAGCAGAGACGAGATCCTAAGGTCACCAAGCTGGACTCCCTCAACACCTTGACTGCGCCTAGAAATTCTGTCCATGAAGATTATGAACAGAATCGGTGACAAAGGGCAGCCTTGGCGGAGGCCAACGTTCACCGGAAACAAGCTCGACTTACTGCTGGCAATGCGAACCAGGCTCCTGCTTCGATTGTACAAGGACCGAATGGCACGTAGAAGCGGACCATCAATCCCGTACTCCCGGAGCACCCCCCACAGGACACCACGAGGGACACGGTCGAATGCCTTTTCCAGGTCTACAAAGCACATGTAGACTGGTTGGGCAAACTCCCACATACCCTCGAGTACCCTTGCAAGGGTGTAGAGCTGGTCCAGTGTTCCGCGACCGGGACGAAAACCACATTGCAGCTCCTCTAACCGAGGTTCGACTAACGGTCGTACCCTTCTCTCCAGCACCCTGGAGTAGACTTTCCCAGGAAGGCTGAGGAGTGTGATCCCCCTATAGTTGGAACACACCCTCCGGTCACCCTTTTTAAAAATGGGGACCACCACCCCGGTCTGCCAGTCCAGAGGTACTGTTCCTGACTTCCATGCAATGTTGTAGAGGCGTGTCAACCAACACAGTCCTCCAACATCCAGAGCCTTGAGAAATTCTGAGCGGAACTCGTCTACCCCCGGAGCCTTGCCACTGGGGAGTGATTTGACTACCCCAATTACCTCAGCCACGGTGATAGAACTGTCCACGTACGTATCCTCAGACTCTGCTTCCTCTATGGAAGGCATGTCAGTGGGATTGAGAAGGGCCTCGAAGTATTCCTTCCACCGACCAACTATATCCACAGTCGTGGTCAGCAAGCCCCCGTCCGCACTGTAAACAGTGTGAACTGGGGGCTGCTTCCCCTTTCTGAGGTGTCGGACGGTTTGCCAGAACCTCTTCGAGGCCGACCGAAAGTCGTGCTCCATAGCCTCACCGAACTCCTCCCACACCCGAGTTTTTGCCTCGACCACCGCTGAAGCCGCGTGCCGCTTGGCCTGCCGGTACCTGTCAGCTGCTTCGGGAGTCCCGCAAGCCATCCATGCTTGATAGGACTCCTTTTTCAGCTTGACGGCAGCCCTAACCCCCGGTGTCCACCATCGGGTTCGGGGCTTGCCACCACGACTGGCACCGACCACCTTGCGGCCGCAACCACAACTGGCTGCCTCAGCAATAGAGGCACGGAATACGGCCCATTCGGACTCAATATCCCGGTCCTCCCTCGAAATGCAGGCGAAGCTCTGCCGGAGATGAGAGTTGAAGACTCGACGAACGGGAGATTCTGCCAGACGTTCCCAGCACACCCTCACTACGCGTTTGGGTCTGCCAGGTCTGTCCGGCATCCTTCCCCGCCATCTAATCCAACTCATCACCAGGTGGTGGTCAGTTGACAGCTCAGCCCCTCTCTTCACCCGCGTGTCCAGAACATACGGACGCAGGTCTGATGATACGACCACAAAGTCGATCATAGACCTGCGACCTAGGGTGTCCTGGTGCCAAGTGCACTTATGGGCATCCTTATGTTCGAACATGGTGTTCGTTATGGACAAACTGTAGTTCGCACAGAAGTCCAGCAACAACACACCGCACGGGTTCAGATCAGGGAGGCCGTTCCTCCCAACCACGCCCCTCCAAGTCACACTGTCATTGCCCACATGGGCGTTGAAGTCTCCCAGTAGAACTATGTAGTCACCAGCTGGGGTGCTCTCCAGAACCCCTCTGATAGACTCCAAGAAGGCTGGGTACTCTGAACTGCCGTTTAGCGCGTACGCACAAACCACGTCAGGACCCTTTCCCCAGCCCTAAGGCGTAGGGAAATAACCCTCTCGTTCACTGGGGATGACTCCAACACAGAGGCACCAAGCCGGGGGCTTAAGCCAACACCAACTCGCAGCCTCTCCCCTGCGGCAACTCCAGAGAAGAACAAGGTCCAGTCCCTCTCAAGGAATTTGGTTCCAGAGCCCAAACTGTGGGTTGAGGTGAGTCCGACTATATCTAGTCGGAATGTCTCCGCCTCTTCCACAAGCTCGGGCTCCTTCACCACCAGAGAAGTGACATTCCATGTCCCAAGAATCAGATTTGGCCGCTGAGGACCAGGTCGCCTGGACACCTGCCTCGACCACTGCCCAAATCGCAATGCACCCTTATGCTTGCCCCTGCAGGTGGTGGGTCTGCGCGGGGGAGTTTGCGTGTGGCGTCTTCGGGCTAGGCCCGGCCAGGCCCCACGGGTGAAGGCCTGGCCACCAGGCGCTCGCCTGCGAGCCCCTCCCCCAGACCTGGCTGTAGGGTGAGGCCCCAGTATCCCACGTCCGGGCGAGGTGCAGTCACCCCTCTTGTTCTTCTTCATAAGGGTCTTCTGAATCACTCTTAGTCTGGCCCGTCACCTAGAACCTGTTTGCCTTGGGAGACCCTACCAGGGGCATAAAGCCCCCGACAACATAGCTCCTAGGATCACTCGGGCACTCAAACCCCTCCACCACGATAAGGTGGTGATTCACGGAGGGGATATTGTGTTTTAGCAGTGACAATTTACACAGTGACGTGTTCTAGCGCCACACGTGAAATTAATTCACAAGTCCACTCTTCTGCTCTTCCATAGTGTAAACATGTTGCAGTGTTTAACTTGTTACAACGTAGCAGCATTGGGTTTTTGCTAGGAAAAATCCAAAAGCCCTACCCCACAAAGATGGAAGTTCGCATTGGATTTCCTCCATAACTCTCCCACATGCAGACTGGATCCCACCAGTCTGCAACACAAAATTAGATATGATTTTGATTTTCATTTCTGTCGACATTTTCATCTTGTTTTTATTTTAAGTTAAGTTTCTGTCAACGTGCATTTGTTTTGATTAGTTATCTCACTTTTTTGTCAAGGAAAAAAGTTGTTGATGAAAAATAAGACAAAATTATTCATAATCTAAATTATCACCGGTTATGAGTGCCAGATGACTCTGCACAGACAATTAAAACAAAACAGACAAGGGCAGACCAGGGGCAACTGAGATGACTTGCCAGCAGCTCTTCAACCTTGCATTGACCCAAATGGTGACCGAGCTGCAGAAAATCCCCTGAAAATCCGTTGGGCAAACACCAGAAGGGGGATAATAAACACAGAGCACTCATTAGCTTGAGTGCCTTATGAGGTATATCACCTGGTGGGGTTTTTAAGGGATGTGGAGGGAGACATGCTGATTGTATTTGCAAGTAAGAAGTTTGAAGTTCATTCAGGTGGTCCCCAGTTTACGGAATATGTGTGTCTTGTTTTGTGGTTACAAACACAATCCCATAAATTAATTTAAAACGTAATTTTGGTCATAAAAAATGAGACTTGCTTAAGAGGTATTTTCAGTTTAGTTGTCTTCCTGGAAACTAAAACCACAGCATCACAATTGAACAGCCTCATAATTCCTTTGTCACACACTTTGTCAGTCTCTTTCTCTCGCTCTTCTGTAATTGCTCTATACATGGCCCTGTGTGAAAAGGTGATTGTCCCCTAAATCTAATATTAATATTCTCCTTCACCATTTTTTGGTAGACAGGATAATTCATGTTTCCCTTTATCACAGCCAGTCTCCCATGTCCTGAAACAACTAAACAGCCCCAGACCATTTCACTACCACCACCACATTTTACTGTGTTCCCTAAAAAGCAGTGTTACTTTTACACCATATGTAACGGGGCACATAAAGTTAAACTTTTGTCTCGTCAGACCACAGAGTATTTTCCAAAAGGACTTGGAGAAGATATTTTCTGGTAAAACTGAGACGAGCCTTAATATTTTATATTAATATTGCCTTAACTGAGGCAAGGGAGGCCCGCGGTTCTTTGAATGTTGTTGTGGGGTCTTTTGTGACTTCTTGGCATAATTTTGGTTGGCCGGCCACTTCTGGGAAGGTTCACCACTGTTTTTGCCATTTGTGGATAATGGCTCTCACTGTGGTTCGCTGGAGTCCCAAAGCTTTAGAAATGGCTTTATAATGTTATAACTTTATAACCTTCATGACCCCAGACTGATAGATAGGTTTGTATTTTTTCTCCCTTAATAATAAACAGTATCTTTTAAAAACTACATTTTGTGTTCAATTTTGTCGTATTTATTTGATGAAATATCTGAAACATTCGAGTGTGACAAACATGCAAAAAAAAGAAAAGAAATCAGGAAGGGGGCAACCACTTTTTCACACATTCATACCTTGAGCCATTGGTGGCCAAGTTACAATTAAATCATTTTCATCATCATGTGTTGCGTATAGTGGCAGAGCACCTTGAATGCACCTTGAAACACATCGGGGCCTTCCCATGCAGGTGGGAATCCTGTCAACAATGACAATCTGCACTTTTCCCTCTTTTCAAGTCTTGATGAGCATTCTAGAATGGATGGTAACTTCTCCATGACTTTTGCTGTACTTTTAAAAATAGGCTGGAGACCATTGCTTGCCACTGAGAAAGGACTTGTTGAATTATGATTATGTCCATGACTTCAGTAGATGTGCTGTGCTTCTCCGCTTGAATGCAAACTGCTTGCATGTACTTTGAGTTTTGAGTATTACAATCAATAATCACACATTTGACAGCCTCATTTTGGTGGTGTGAATTCTGCTGATTGAACATAATCCATCCATCCATCCATTTTCTATCCCACTTATCCTCCTTAGCGTCGCGGGAGTATGCTGGAGTCTAATACCGCTTAAAATTCTGTTCACTCTTTGGCATTTGAAGAGGCTGTCTTTTAGACATTTTTATGTTCAAGTAAACACTTGAAGCTCAGACTCCTACCTTGGACATCTTTGACCTTTCTCCAATCTCACTGCAAGCCTTCAGGCTGGCATGTGACCTTTTAAGATCTTCTCAAACGCTCCCCTTCCAAAAAAAAGCGAATTCCAAACATTTTATAGTTATTATGATCCGTTCATAATATTAGTCAAGTGGCCACTGCGTCATTTCTGTATCAGTATTTTTGTTAATGCTGGGAGCTCAGGAATTGAAGCTCTTCTATTATTAAACAAATTAATGATTTTGGAGAATATTACCTCCTGTTACCGTTACTCCAGGAGAGCTGGACAGGCTCCATGAGGGTGGCCTGAGGGCCCGACGTCCTGTAGTGGGCCCTGTGCTCACTGCCCAGCACCGTAGAGCTCGTTTGGCATTTGCCATAGACCACCAGAATTGGCCCTGTAGACCACTACACCACGGGTGCCCTGTGCTCTTCACCGATGAGAGCAGTGTATATTCCTATGACTTCAAACAACGTGTCATGTTGTTGCCATAACCAAGCGTTTATTAAGTGTTCAATTTTGTTTTTCAGGCAGAGAACTCGGCTCTGTCCTTGGAAAATGATAACCAGAGGAAGCAATATGAGCGTTGCTTGGATGAGGTGAGCGGTTTATAAAAGCCCGAATATGAAAGAGGATAAATACAGTGCAACCCTGGGATACGAATGCCCCGCAATATGAAAAAAAACGACTGATTTTATCTGCTTCGGCTTACAAAAATTAATTCACTTTACAAAAGTTTGTCGATCTTACCAAAAATTGTTTTTTTTTAAAATTTGCCGGATTTATCGTATTTAAAGGCGCATGCTAAAACATACGGTCTAGAAAAAAAAGGCGACGGAATCAAAACAGTGAGTTTAGTTGAATGTTCGGTCATTCATTCATTCATTTTCTATGCCGCTTATCTTCATTAGATTCGCGGATATGCTGGAGCCTATCCCAGCTGACTATTGGCGAGAGGCGGGGTACAACGGATACCCAAAGGAAATTCGAACCCTGAACCTCCTGATTGTGAGGCCAATGTGCTACCCACTCAGCCACTGTGCGGCCTAGTTGAACTTTTTTTCCACTATTTGACAATAGACTCAGTATTTTTACTCACTCTTCTCCCACCAATCCATCTTCTGCATCCAACTTCAATTTCGCCGTCAAACATGCCGGGTTCCCTGTTGTCATTGCCGGCCGTCAGTCTCGTTGTCAGTCGACTGTTCAGCAATGATGCCGGCTTTGGTGAAAGCTCGGACGAGAGTTAAAGCAGATAGCTTAGCCCAGGCACCCACCATCTATTCACATATGGTGGCGTAACTCGCTCGGCGCTTGGCAAAAATGCTGTTTTTCAGCATACGTGTAGGATACCCATTGGACGCATGGCGGACGTAAGTGTACGTACGGTACGTATGACGTAATGTTCTCTGATTGGTTCATCGCTGCCAGTGTACGTATGGCGTAATGTTCTCTGATTGGTTTATCGAAACATTTCGAGTTTTAACTCAATATACAATTTATTTGAGGTTTTGTTATTACATTACGTATGTATTGCTGTACTCGTCATTTATACAGTATATTAAATGTGCAGAAGAGTTTTTTTTCCCATTGTTTGAGGCGTCTTCCGGGTCAGTGGAAGGAATTAGCCAATTGTCATGTTAAATGTTGTTCGGGTTACAACTAAATTTGGCTTACAAAAATCCTTTTGGAACAAATTGAGTTCGTATCCTGGGGTTCTGGGGTTTAAGTGTGCTGTTTTTGTGGATGTTTGTGAAAATTACTAGATGTTGAGTCATTTTTGCCATTATTCAGTGATGATGTTGAGATATTGCTTGGATATTTCCATGATGTCCTCCATCATTTTTGTTGTCTCACTTTGTCAGCATCTTTGCCCAAATAAAGTGACAACCATAAAGCTCATACGCAAAGTATATCTTAATCCATCATTTAATGTCATTGTACATCCAGTGACAATAAAAGGCATTCTATTCTATTGTAGGTGGCCAACCAGGTGGTCCAGGCTCTCCTCACTCAAAAGGTTTGTATTTTCAGTACGAATATTGGAGTAGTTTAAGCATTGAGCGCAAAATGGCTACCACCTCTTTTCTTTCTTATGTGCACGTCCAGGACTTGAAAGAAGAATGTGTAAAGCTGCGCACGCGTGTCTTTGACTTGGAGCAGCAAAACCGCATACTGAGCGTTTTGTTTCAACAACGAGTCAGAATGTCCCCTAAGGTCTCCCAAAGTCTTGCCCCCAAGGTAAGTTCACATTACTATATATGTATAAATATATATAGTCGAGTGTCTGACTGGGTTGTTTAACAGGATCTTGAACATTCCTCCTGATCTCCTCCATTCCTTTTCCAACGTGTGCAATGTCTCTAATGTGTGATATCAGTAATCTTGCTAATCTCACAATAAAATACAGAGAAATGTCATTCGCAGAAGTGCTACAGTACTCCACCTCATCCGGAAGGTATGGGGGCGTGCGTGAGCTAGAAAGTGCTTGTCATTGCCGTCCTTCCATAGAAAGTTTTGTTTTGACAGCAGTAGGAGAGCAGCACGTCATGTATTAAAGATATTTTATGCTCTCCTAAATGAATGAAGGAGGACTATATATCAAAGGGAGTATAACTTTTCCTGGAGAAGGATACGGCGCCTGTACTTTTAATAAAAAACGTTAAGACGATGATTGTTTTTCAGTTAATAAAAAAATTAACAAATGTGGCAAAGAAGTATTTGAAAACACGCCTTTTTCGGGGGAATTTGGGAGGAAGCTAGAGTACCTGATGGGCATGAATTTCTCTTGTAGAATAATAAAGCATCCACTTACCTGGAGAAACTGAAAAACTGTGATGCAGATGTGCTAACCGCTAGTCCACCATGCTGTCCACTTTCTCTCTCTATCAAAATAAAGCAATGATGGACAGTCCATATCTTAAGGGGGCAAACTCACAAAATCCTATATTTTTCCCCCAGTGTACATATTTTAATCTGGACATTCAGTTTGGACCATTAGTGGATTACTCAAAATCTGAAATTAATTAAAAGATTTTCACAAAATTCCATTTGTTCAAAGCTACTGAAAGTACTGTACAGAAAAGATTGGTTCAAGTAAATCATTTAAAAAACAAAATGAATGTATGATCTTCATGCTCATGATGAGTGGATGGACACGTCTGACTGCAGTTTAAAACATTGATATTGTTAATGTTTAGGATGATGAGGAATGCTGTCTTTCACATTTAGACTTTTGTCAAAAGGTCAAACTTTAAGACTTGACGAGGTTTGACCTTTGCAGACGATCTGCATGCATTAGTGCTGCTGCTGCTCATTCAAAATAAACATCTTTTTGTGACACAGTAAGGAAGACTTTCGAAATATTGGGAAGTCTTCATTTTCACATCCCTTTCAAACCCGCAAAATGTTAATTTCTTGATCTGTTGCAACATTCCCAACTATTTGGCAAGCGAGCACTGTGATCTTATCATATCACACCTAAGGCCTGAATTTGAAATGTGCTTGTCTCAAACAAAATGAATCTCCTTTATTAGTCCCACAGTGGGCAAGTGTTTATGTGTTAACAAAGTTGCAGCAACAACACCAAATATAAACACAAGATTGTCAGAGGGCACACTAACAAGTACTTCAAACAACACCTCTTTCATCACTGCTAATGCTGCTGCTCTCACTCTTCGGCCTGAACAGAGCAAAACAGACAGATGAGCTCTTTGGCAAATGACATGTTTGTTCTCTTCTTTATGGTGCAGTTGACAACAGAACGAAACTGCAAAAATGACAAAACATAAATGTGAGACAGTGGCAGTCAAGTCTGGCAAGCGTGTGTCTCACCAAACCTTACAGTAACATTAGTCACACCGAGTGACTAGTGTAGAATACTACTAGGGTGACATATTTGAATGTGTTTTTTGAATGTACAATAAAGTTTTGCATGAAAGTTATAGTATCGGTAGCCTGATGTGTTTTTTTCAGGTGTGGGAAGATTCAAAATAGTGAAAAGAATGAGACTGTGACACCATCTTATGGAATGTTTGCAGTGAAATCCCAGGCCACATGAAATTATAATAAATATTCCAGAATAATTCAATTAAATTCATACCAATAGAGTATAAAATGGTAGGATGTGTAAGTCTGACTTACTCTGATCCAAATCTTATTTTATAACTGCTACCAATGATTGTTTTATTGATAGAAATTAGTTATTTATAAAAATATAAAAATAAGCCAATCTTTTAAAGCAAGTCATACTGTATCTCTGGTTGGTTGCAAATTAAGCTCTCTTGTGTACATTGAAGAGGTAGTCTGAGCCCTGGCACGATTCCATGCACATGCATAGAATGACTGGCATGCGTCCACTCGACACAGGGTCTTAATGAAAACCAACACCATTCATAATAAAAAAGAAAATACGAAAACCTAAAATGATTCAAAAGGCAAGCCCACAACATGATATTATGTGCACATTAAATATGTGTACGTTGTTCTTCCCACAAGTAAATAATGACAGTCGCCAGCTTATGTGAAATAAATTATTACCACTTGAAATGAGACTGGGAATTATCCTTGAAATGCATGAAATTGCAGAAAAACATCAGAATTGCAGTGATGCATCATGGAACTTGAATGGTCAGTGTGAACACAAGCCAGTGGTGCCAGAATAGCGAGGGGTAATCAAATGTGAATACGCTAGTAGTGATACTACTAGTAGTGATACCCACACTATGAAAATAAGTGCAACTTATATATTGGTCCCTTCCTGCATCGCAGTTAGAACGTCACTCTCTCACTCTATTCCATGTTTTTCAAAAATGTATTCATTAATAAATTATCAATGCTTTGTGGTTGACTATGGCCTATTTTTTTTAATGTTGTGAAACCAGAAATTTGAAGTATTCTGGTCACTAAATATCAGTAACGTTACAGTGATGAGACATTACGGTAAATTACACGACCTTTGCACTTTTAGATTCAACCATAAAGTGAAAAAAAAGTTCTTCTCCCATTCCGCGTGGAAGTGGTACATTTTTGGTTTCTTACTTTGTCCTTCTTCCCCACTCTGTTTGAAACACTTTCGGTAGCTTGCTGTATGCTGTGTCCCTGTTGTGATCCTGATCCTGTGTTGCCCATTGTGGTGTGAACAAAGAATATTAGGAGTGTAAATAGACTATAGTGTTATTATTTCATGTCTACTGGGCTCTAGTAATGGTAAAACTTGTGTTTAGAAAGTCATAAACTGGTTTTCAACGCGCTATGAAACTATTCGGTTCATTAATACGGAATACTACTACGTGGAAATTCACTTGTCGCAGTCAGATCTGGAACCAATCGACCGCAGTAAACGAGGGCCAGCTGTACTTTGGACAATACGGTCTTAAAACATGCGATCACCCTGTGATTGGCTGGTGACCAGTTATTTTAAATATTTTTGTAGTGAAAGCATAAAAAAACATGTTTATGACTTCCTAAATACAGGTTTTAACATTATTAGAGCCCCGTAGACATTAAATAACACCACTATAGTCGTATTTACACTCCTATTATTATTTGTTCACACCACATTGCGCAACACAGGATCAGGATCACAACAGGGACACAGCATACAGCAAGCTACCAAAAGTGTTTCAAACGGAGTGGCCTCTCCAAAATACTTACTGTAAACTTAAGAAAGTGTTTGAAACGGAGAAAGGAAGGCGGACAAGGAAGCCAAAAACTTACCACTTTTTTCAATTGTATCTCAGCAATGGCATGTCCGTCTCAGTTACTGCATGTCAGCTTGTCTCCCCTGGCTCAGTAGCCTGTCTCCATGCAATGTGAAAGGTAATCTAAGCTAAGGTCACTTTTTCACAACCTTACATCCGACACAAAACCTTTCCCAAACAAAACATGCAAATCAAAGATTTGCTTTGGCGACCTCTGATGGAAAAAAGCAGCAATAAGCCAAAAGGAAAAGAAGAAGACTGATGCATAGTGACCAGAATACCTAGGGATGTCCCGATCCAGCGTGACCAGCAATATTGTTTGACTTTGTAACAAACCTCTTTGAGTCCGGTCTCTAATGAAAATAACAATAACATTCAAGCAAAGATAAAATCGGGTAGCGACGGGTATATTGTGTTGTTCCGGGCTGCTGTTTGTGTGGGCTGTAGAGGGCAGTGGTGTTCAGCGTGCTGGTTAGAGCAAGCATTTGGGGTCAAGTGCGTAGAATAAAAAAAAATAGGAAGTGGAATGTCTGCTCAAAAGACGGAGTGCTCTGTGTTCACATGCAAATAAATGGCCAACTGAATTACAGCCATCCTGATGTTGAATTCTTCAGATGCCGTTACAATACTTTTTGGGTAGGACTAATCATTTGACATGTTTATAGATCGATTTTGGTGTGATTTAGAATACATTACGTTTTTGACAAACTATTTAACAACCAGCGTTTAGAGCAGCACTTCCGGTGCGAGCTCCCGGCACCGTGACAGAGGAGTCCGGGCACAGCAAGGGAGCTACAGAAATACGTCCAACGTGAAACTAACGTCACCACGGTACCCCATGTCTGCGTGGTGGTGTTCTTCATCCGGAAGGCGGGGGTCGAGTGGCAACCAGCTTTGACGTGTGTTTACTGCGCCTACCATGTTGGAGTGTGTCCCAGAGTTTCAACAACCGGATTGAACTGATCTCGCGGCGGAAGCCGATCTTTTCCGATCTTCAAAATAAAGTTGATTGGCAGCTGATCCCAATCTTCAGGACTAGATATATTTTCACTTTAAATATTTTTACTAATAATAGGCCATAGTCAACCCCAAAACAGCATTCATTAATTAATTATTTTTTGAAAAAGCATGATAGAGAGAAAGAGCGATATTTGAGCCACGATATAGCGAGGGACAACTGTACTCTCGGATTTCTAACATTGTAGTGCATACATATCCTTATGCTGTGATGTCATTTTGGTTCATAATCATTTATTGTGCTCCAGGAAATCCAAAGAAATGGAAAAGCGGCTAGTGCTGCAGGAAAGTGGCCCAGTCTTCTGAGCCTAACATGCCCACGCAGTAGTGGAAGTGAGATGTCACTATCTAGTGCTTGTAGTGATTATTCCAGTGGCTCCCATACATGGGCTGAGGGGCGTGGTTTGTCCAAACAGGTGATTTTGTTTTAACCTTTGCTAATATTCTCTAATAAACAAATGTATGTAATCATGCCATTTAATAGATGCCAATATATCTTGTATTGCAGTGTGCCACAAGCCGGGACAAAAGGATGAGTATGGGCTCTGCATCCAGTAATCATTCTGCACTTTTTGAGCAGACAGACTTTGGACGGAAAGAAGGACACACTGAAAGAAGCCTTCAGATGAGAAGCCCCAAAGAGAAATCCTACCCTGTTCCTGTGCTACACTGCAGAGACTGCATGACCTCTAATGAGGACATTTATTCACTCGGTGTTAAGACCGACTCACTTGAGACGACATCTAAACAAGCACAGACAAACAAAAATATCCAAGAAGGGATTGCTGCCATGGACTCTGATAAAAGTTGCAATGACTTGCATTCATCACAAAGTAAGGAATCCAAACTAGATGTCCCAACGGATGATGACAGCTTTTTGCATGAAGACTCTGGAAAGCCTACAGGCATTTTCCCTTCGCATGTTTCCGAAAGCTTTACATGTTCTTGGGGCCCACCAGTGCAAGTCAGTGTAAGTCCAACAGAAAGTCTTACACGCCAGGAAGAAACCAATAAAGGCTCCCGAGAAGCATATGAGAACACCGGCATAATATTAAGTGATAGCAACAATAATCAAGAAAGATCTACCGACCGTAAATCCCGACTGGATCACATGAAAAGACAACGGGGCAGACCTTCAGAGGAGGTTGAAGTAAAGACAAGTGATTTAAACATATTATTCCAACATTCTGCGACAAGAGCTCTGAGCTGTGTGAGTGAAGCAAGGCAACGCAGCTCTTCAGTGGAAGTTTCTCATCGCAGAGCTCATGCAAACCATGACCACATGATTTTGAAATCTCCACAAAGAAACCAAAAACCAAAACCTCATCTTTGTGACTCAGCAAGGAAGGCTTTCATTCTACGTAGCAGGAGTGCAGATGGAGGACCAGAACAGCATAAACATGTTCATTCTCCTCTACATCAGAATCTTATAAGGGCTCACAAATCCAAAGGACACTCTAATGCACCTGGACACAGCAGTCCAAACAAAAGAATGAATCATGCTAAGTTGCATGGGTCAAGTCATGTCGAAGTTGAAAGCGAGGAAGATATTGCACAATCTAGCTGCAAGTCTCTGGAGCGCTCTCCTCTTGCTTCACCTGTCAAACCTTCTTTAGCCTCTAAGCCTTTAGAGGGTGATGAAGTTGCAAAGAATCGAACAGAGTTGCAAAACACCAGACTTCCAACCAGCAACGACTGTGTTGATGATCATGACCATTTACCCTGCACACCCAAACAAGAACAGCTTTCTGATGTATTATCTTCAGAACACCGATCTCCATCGCCCCCGCCTCCACCCGGTCGAACCACTTCACTTCTCCGTAGAACAGCTTCTGACTCTGCACGCACTAATCAATCTGCAGTTCAGCCTCAGGGTGCTTCTGTTGGAAAGGCATGCAGCAATACCAAGTCACCGGCAGGTCAGATCTCTTCAGCTGTGCAGCTTCAACAGACCAACGCTGGACCGCACAATCAACACTTACCCGCACAATTGGACTTTGAAAGAACTAGTGCTATAAAGGAAACACCTGCAGTAGTCTTCAACCCTCACACCTCGAGGATGCCAGTCATCCCAGTTCAAGAAGCACGGGAATCAGCAAAGTTATCAGTTGAGAGGACAGTCACATATCCCAGTGGAAATGTTGCTGCCTCGATATTACCAAGTCAGAACATCTTACAAAGATCTCCGCAGAGCATTAGTGAGCCAAGACTATCGGAAGTCATGCCTCAGACATATTCAAATGCCTACTATCATAGTGTGACTAACAATTGTCAGAGTTCCACATCCAGATCTGTCAAAATGGCTATTTCTGCTAATGTTAAATCTCATGAGTCAGTTACCGGAAAAGAAAGTGGAACATTCTTCGTGTTTGGTCGACAGAACAAAGATGACACAAACCCAACAATAAAAGGCATCCATACATTTCAGACATATATTTGTGATGCACAGATGATGCATGAATGTGGCCCTCTTGACAAAGCCAGAAGAAAGATTGAGACTCGCTGTAATTCCCTGGATTCGGAGCCCTGTGGTCTTCCCGTTGCATCAGACAGTGGCGTGATGTTAGACTGGGGCTTTGATGAGGAAGGCTGGCTGTTCAAACGGTCAGTCTCTGTGTCAAATAGACCTCATCTTAAGCCAGTAATGGGCATGAATGGGGCCAAAGCTCGAAGCCAGAGCTTCGGTGCACGCTACATGGATAGGCCGAGCTTTAACCGATCTGGAAAAGCCCGCACCCAAATCAAAACACACTCGGGAAGCTCCATAAACTCTCTTGGTGATGTCCTCCCAGGAAGCATGAGCTGTTCCAGTAGCTATCATTGTCCGATGAACCGATCTCTTTTGAACAACTTCCTAATTGAAGAAGGCCTGGCAGTCCCTCCGCACTTGGGGTCATCAAGTGAAAGACTACAAAGCCTTAAACACCAACGAGAACAGGTGAGACGCCATCAGATCGAGCAACAGTTTTCAAGCGCATTCGGGGAACCGGTTTGTGAAGAGCCAGAGAGACAAAGTACGATCACCACCATAGAAGAGAAGGTCATGCTCGGCATAGAAGAGAACTTGCATAAGTCTCAGGAACAGGAGAGAAGCGGTGAAGTGAAGCAGAAATCTTCCTCAACCTTGGCCAACTGGTTTGGTTTCCGGAAAGGGAAGCTTCCTGTTGCAAGCAGCAAGAAGACGGATCCACCAAAAGTAAAAGAAGACAAGAAGGATCAAAAGATTACATCCCTTCTTGGAGGAAAGCAGACAAAAATGGACAAAAAGAAAGACAGGAGAAAAAGCGATGGAAAAGACTGGTAAGAAGAATAATAAATATAAATCCATTATAAAAAATAAACATAACGTCAGTTGTTGACAATTGGCTTTCTTTCAGCTCTGTAGGAAGGAGAGAATCACACGATGCGGTACGAGCATGCATCTCAATGCCCTGTCCTGGGATGGCCCTCAATGAGACACAAGGACAAAATGACATCATTGGGGACGCACAGGTGAATGGAACAAGAATCCCATCAATTCATTCACGCTCCAAAGCACATTTTGGCTTTCCTTTGCTATATTCTTTCCGCTGATACTGTCCAGCAAATAAGAAACAGCAAAGAATATACTTTTGATAAATACCCCTGGAAAATAGAGATTATCTTGTGAAAGCAAAATAATTAAGAATGGCACGCAAATGAAGTTGCTAATTGATATGATGCAGATGATGAACCAGATAGCTGAAGGGGAAAATGGATCCCTCATGAAAACCACCATCCAAGATGCTGTCATAGGTAAGAGTTTTCTGCTACTTTCTACTAGAAATGTTGTGGCTGCAAATGCTACATCTCTCAATTGTCTTTGTGTCTGGAAAAGCCACCCAAGTTAATATTAGGCATGCCTGCTGCAATTTCTATATCACATTATTAAGGGTTTATTTGTGTTTATCATTTTACAGTTTGCAGACAGAAGTGAAGGACAAATATGAAAAATATCTGTAAGTTATAAAATACATGACTATGCTCAAATCAGTCACTTGAGCACATTTTGTTAGTGTGTGCTTTTTGTGTTTTTTTTTTCATACTTATTGTACGTATACTTCTATACATTGTTGTGATTGTTGTCGAGATTTGAATATGGATGAATACAAGCCATTTTATAGGTAGCATTTGACCAGTGATGGCGATTGCAGGTTTCCTTTCACATCGCCCTCTGTGCAAATTTGTTAGCTCATTCACCCTCAAATGGCCTTTCTGTGGCTGCGTAGAGATGTTATAAATGACATGTGAAATTATATTACCTGGTGCGCACAATGTAAACACATAAAAGATCATGCTGGAGGTCCTGATTTGAGACACCAATTTCAAATGCAAGTCATTTTAATGAGGTCACATAGCACTGTGTGGATTTTGGGGTCATGTGTCAATACCTAATGTTCTGCACCCCTCCCAAGAAAATGTTAACCCTTAAGATGCATCATAATTACGACAGGAGACACTTTGGAAGAATACGGACATTCTGCATTGTGAAGGTAAAGGTATTGCAAGTCCGTTGAGTGTATCATCACGCTGCTGGTGTCATCTGTTACGGGTGATCTAATTATCAAGCCTAATTAGATCTTAAGCCATTGTTTACTTTTTTGTGTTCATGTCTTGCAAACATTGAAACACGCTGAAGCTTTCAAAGTGTGGCCACAAAACATTAAGACTACTCCCCAAAAAACGGATTTTCTGCTTACCCCGACCTGATTACTCACCCAACGTAGGAAATAATAATTCATTCATTTCGCCTTTAAACATAACCGAACTTAGCTCAGCTGGGTTGAAGATGTTTTTCTTTCTTTTTTTCAAGCACCCCTACTAAAACTAAAATGCAGGCGGTCCTCGTGTTACGACGTTTCATGGTTTCACACTCCCATTAGGTATTAATACTGTAGAAAAAGAAAGTGAAAACTAGCTATGTGCGTGCTGCGAAATAGTTTGGGAAGAATACATAGTCATGCGTCACTACCCTGAGGAAGAACAACATTGCTCTTGTTGTTTTCAGTCAACTTTTTTGTCTTCGTTATGTACCAAGGATTAAGAAGACTTTTCTGATGTCAGACAAAAGGAAAGTGAAGTAAAATTAAACATCGTAAAGTGGTCGAAGCTGCTCAAACGCCGCGATCATTATGAAGAATCATGCCCTTGAACAAGTTAAAGGATCTCCTCCGATGGAATGGATAGTCATACTAAGCCGCATACTTTCGTTATTGAGACTTCCTTCTCCCAAAAAGCCCATCTCTCCCTTCTTTGCAACGCCCCTTCTAGAGTAAAGTAAGATCATTTTTTTAGAACTGTTTCATTTAATTCTTGTATTAATATTTTCATGACTGTATTTGATTATATCCTTTGTGTGTTCTTTGTAAAGTGTGAATGACTTAGATGTTAATGTAGGTATACCTGAAGTCTTAAATTCTGACACCAAATCTCAACTTTCATCACAGTCGTTGGAATGAATCTCGTACGTAGAACCAACCCTTTACATTATAAATGATGTACTAACTAATAGTCTACTACTACATTTGCCCGGATAATAGAAAACGCACTGTTCCAGCATATGTGACGGGCGGGGAGAGAACTCAGTACAACAATTACCATTTAAGTTGCTAACAGAGATAAATGAGTTATGCATACAGACAGTACCCAAGAATTGACGGCATAAGAGGAGCGAAAAGTATTTTGTTGTTATAAATACTCTTACTTACTACCTTACACGCTCAGATAAATATATGGCTTTATTTGTGGTAACTTGATGCTAATAGCGCAGAATGCAAAATGACATTTACAAAAAAATGTTTCAGGTCGTGAATTAATTGTGTGAGCATCTGCCTCTGCTGCAGTACTTCAGCCTCATGCGACTCAGTCCTTTTTAATCAGAAACACTGCCTGCAGATATTTTTGCTTCTTTCCAGGAATATTATGATGTGTCTGAAACTGTTCTGTGCCACCATGTAGTGTTTTTTAAGAAATGTATAAATCACATCGAATAATGTCCGACCATTGACAATGGCACTTATCTTTACAGTACACCTTAAGCGTAAATGAGGTTTTTCTTTATTTCAACCCAAAAACTAAAGAATATGCAACATAAATTAGTGGTATAGTTATTTCAATATATTGCATCTAAAATACACAAGTGTGTATTTTAATGTCATTCCATAAACATTCATTATCACTGTGATGGACGCATGCTTGTGGCCATTAAATGACATCTGTGACATAAAGAAGTGGTTCAAGTGGGCTAAATGGAATTGGCGGTTTAAGCGCACACTTACAACGTACATGCATGTCTATCTTGCGCAAGAGAAAGAGTTAGTTGAGTACAAATGGCAGATGAGTTGCTTAGCCCAAAAGCAGGAATAACATGATAATCATGTGATGATTATTATATATTACATACTGTACATACAATATTTGTGTAATGTTAGGTACTCGACTTGTACTTGTACTTGACTTGACAAGTGTAACGACTTCATAGTTTGTGTTCAGAGAAGAAGAAGTACTGCGAAGGCTAAAAATGTTTCAAAATCCTTGTCAGTGCCACTTCAACCATGGTTACCCTGTTGTTTGAGTCCTGCTCTTCTCCCTCGGCTCTCTGCTTCCATCAGCCACTTCAAATGTTCTCCTTGTGCCACAGGGTCTGGCTGCAAGATGCGAACTTTGGACAGTGGAATTGGGACCATCCCACTTCCTGAATCCTGTTCGTTCTTCTCCTCCATCCTGCACTTCCTCCCCAAGTCTTCATCTACCCCAGAACAGTCTCTCAGTTCTTCCAGTGTCCCTGACTCCTACAGTGAGGAGGTGTCTTCATCCCCATTACCACGGTGGAGAATACCCTCCACTTTTAAGGACAGCAACCATGCAAGAGTGTCCAATTCCCTGTCTGACACCTCCATGACCCATATCCAGTCAGTGCCTTTCCCCACTGTGGCTTTTCTCCAGCCCATGCAACCCCAACCTGAACCCATTGTGACCTCTGCCCGTGTGTGTGATACTCAGATCAGACCCCCAAGAGCACCACAAGGTAAAGTCTAGCTGTTAGACCTCACCGGGTAGTATGATGATTCACAAGAAGTAGCAACTACACAAAGTACATAAAAGCTCTGTCTGCGTTGCATTTTTTTCTCCGTTGTTCAACTGGTTTACAGACTCATCTAGATGTTTGACAGATGATCCGAGCAGTCCCATACTTTGGACAAGTTTCCAATAGCAAGCTTTGTTTAGCGACTGTTCTTATGTTACTCTGGCACTCTGACGAAATCTTTTTAGACTTCTATGGCTGTTGGACAGGCAGACAGCTGGTCCCTCTCCAGCCACAAAAGTCACCAAATGCAACATGACTACAATAGGATTTATGTTTTCACAGCTATGACATATTTCATGTAAGCAGCCTGTCTCATATGGACTGTAAAAGAAGCTTATGGGACTCGGCAAGTTCCTTCCACAGGACCTCATAAGAAGAGTGATTTTCCTGCTGACAATTTCTTGTACAATTCCTTTTTACAGGCATATGCGTACAACCAATTCGTGATATAGTACTGGAATCTGAGCCACATTATGTCTCTTTTTCTCTCTAATTGTGTATGAATGCCAAACTGGCAGTGGAACAATGATGTTTCGATTGTCTTGGCAGAAATGTTGCACATACAGATGTTTAATACACACATTTTGGGTTATATTCATTTTAGGATTCTCACATTTTACCAACCCATTTATTTTGCAAGTGTTGAATCAAGACAAGTAGACTTCTCTTGTTTGTTGAAGACATTTGACCTTTCGTCCAAAAAGGCTTCTTATAGTTATAAAATGTAGGTGTATAGTTTCCCTATTTAGTGCAATGAGCCCTACATTGGAGAGACAAGAAACCCTCGCACTAACGCATGCCGCAACATAGGACAGCAGTTTATTCGGGCCCAGAGTCAGAAGTTCTTTTGCATCTGAAAATTAGCAAACGTTCCTTTGAGCATATTGATATGCAAATTCTGGTTAGGAAAGAAGGAGATGTGAAAGAAGCCGTCTACATTATCTATTGTTTTATGACAACATTGTCTGACATCTCCAACACAAAGAGTGTCTCTTTCATTGGGAAGAGTGGGCACTAACAGGTTTCGCCACCAGGAAAGCAAACAACCTGTTGCTGCTGGAAGGTCGTTCACAAGGTCACGGAACACCACGATAACAACAACATCTCTATTGTGCCCACTCCCAGGGGACACACACTCACCAAAGACAGAAACAGGGATACTCAAAACGTAACATTTTAGAACTGAAGAAGCCTTTTGGATGATTAGTGGAAAGTTATGACCAAAAAAGAAGAACCAAGTTGCCTCAATTCACCCAATTTCAGTCTTCCAGTCTTCAATCGTTGAAGATGTACATTGTAAAATGATTCCATCTTGGAAATAAAACAGTTCAAATAAATCATTCAGAGGACCAAATAGATGTAATATTAATTTCCCATAATGGGTGACTGACTTCTGACTGTATGCCCCAAGGAAAATCGGATAAATCATATTGGGTTTTTTCTATTTAAAATGAGTATATATGTAATGTATATGTGTGTGTTTTCCCAGGTGGAATGGAACCAAGGAAGCTGACATATATCAAAACAAAAACAATAACCCCTCAGAATCAACAGAAAGAGCAGACTCGACTTCGGCTTGCCAACTGTAAGACACAAAACTTCTAATAATCCTGGGGGGGGGGGCTTGCGTGTGCGTGTATTTGTTTATTGTTGTTTTCTCGTCCACCGGGCGATCTGGGCTGGATTGAAAGACCTGGAGGCACTGATCATAGTAGCCCAAGAACAGGCCCTAACTAAACACAGACTCATCAGAGTAGGATGCCAGGTGCAGCCTGTACACATAAGGCCCAGAGACAGTGCCGCACATCACAGTGGCGTGTAAGATGCTCGCATGCAAGGCATACATGGAGTGACATAAATCAGGTAGCAGGTTTAGTGTTCCGCAACATCAGTGCCAAATATGGGCCACGGGCCCCAGAGTCAAGATGGCAGACACTACCATGAAGGTGGTTGAGAGCAACCTGATGAAGATCCTGTGGGACTTCCACATCCAGACTGATAAGCTGGTGATGGCCAACCAGTCTGACATAGTGGTGATAAGGAAACATTAGAAGACAGCGGTGGTTGATGCAGCAATCAAGTGACAGCTACATACAGAAAGTGGAACATGAAAAGCTGGAGATATACGAAGGGCTGAAGGACGCTGTAGACAGAATGTAGGATGTAAAGGCAACATTGGTCCCAATAAAGATTGGGGCAGTGCGATCAGTAACCCAGGACCAGGAACAACATCAGACATCTTTGTACAGAAGACTACAATAAAATATTCAATACATACACTCCCGATCAAAATCTGAATGAGATTTTAAGTAGAGCTACAATATGCAAAAGCAAGAAAGGGACTGCGGGGAATAAAAAGAACTTTGAAAAAGTACTTTATTGAAAACAACAATTAAACGGAAATAGGCTGTTTATTGGCTGATCACAAGTTTAGGACCATCTCACAGAAAAATGACAAAAAAACCTCTCCAAACCAGAACAAAACATTTTCTCAGTAGGACTCAGGAATGAGTAGCTCCACCGTTCTTGTGAAACACTTGAAAAATTAGTTTGGGCAGGCTTGATGCGAGTGTTTCCAAGAAGCTGGTAGGAACATTGCTCCAAGTGGTGAAGATGGCTTCACAAAGGGCATCTTGGATCCCACCTGCGACGGCACTCACTGGAGCTTGAGGTGGTGCAGGGTCGTCAGACGGCGGCTGGTTACGTGCAGATGTTGCAGCGGGCATCCCTCACCACTTGGAGCTATCCCAGCTGACTTTGGGCGGAAGGCGGGGTACACCCTGGACTGGTCCCCAGTCAATTGTTGTTTTCAATCAATTACTTTTTCAAAGTGCTTTATGTCACACTGCGCCTTCTTGCTTTTTGTATTTTGTACCTCTACTTAAAACCTCATTAAGATCTCTAAAATGCTTGTATCTTCAGCCCCTTGAGCACCCCTCACTTGAGCACTGCTGTTTGGGAAACCCGTCTAATGGGGCATTCTTTTCATGTTTTTTAACTCACCCTGTTCTTCCCTTTCAGAGTTTGTGAAGTCCATTTAAAGCAATCAGTCAGCTGGCATCAACATTTGAAACACGGAGAAGCTTCCAGTTTGGACTCTTGTGTGAAGTGGACAGCAAGCAAACTTGATGTTGAAGGTTTCAGCCGAGCTTGACACCCAATAGGGCTGATTTCATGTTAGTGGTGTCAGGATTGGTACTAGACATTTCATGCAACTTAATCAAGGACACGCTGGTTTTAAGGCCCTCAAGCTGTTATTTCACTATGATAAACTTGCTCTTCATACGGTTTTAAATCACGACAATAAGTACGTTTGTGCTGGTCAAAGATCCTCTATATGACAGGTGCGCTCCTGCCAAAAACAGCAGTCAAAGATCCTCTGTTATGGCAGTGCTATGGTGTTTTTAAGAATCAGCTGAAAATATTGTTAGGTGCTCCTAAATTTGGAACTGAACTTGCAGGCCAGTATGATGTCCTTCCCCACAGGACGCCAGTTAAACAACCCTGCACGATGGACACGATTACATGACATGTTTTTGAGCAATGCCTGTGTTTGTATCCAGGTTGTGAGGTAATGACACTAAATGTTGTAATGCTTTTTGCGGAGAGGGTGTGAAAGCCCCTTTGGTAACTTGAAGGTAGTAGAAATGGGCCATGCAGGCCCATTGCCCACTTAGCTTGTCAAGTCCATTTCCTCCTCCGTCTGCCGTCTTTCATGACTGGCGAACCTCTCTTTGTATCCTTTACACATAATAATTGTATTTATGATTCAAACTGACAACCATGACAACATCTACTGTAACTCCAGGCGTGGATCGTGAGAGTGCCATCGTGTTGGCAGCTTACACGTGTAGTGATGCATATACTGGCACAGGCATGTCAGATGCATGTTGTGTGTAGATAAGAAAAAGATACAACATAAAAGTGTACGGCTACTTGTGTGGTGATACTCACACTTGTAGTCACTGTTCGAGCTTCAAGTGGTGCATTTCTGTGCAAACACGTGGACAATAACGTCCTGAAAGAATTAGACTTGAGTTTAAAGTCACGGACTGATTGAGCTCGGTGTGGTTACTATACTTGTCATGTCTATACTGACATTTTCCACTAGTATTACCACATCCTCTGTAAAGTATGTAAGTTGGCAATCACTTCATGGTCGAGCTAATTGCAGTCTACCAGTATGCTGTAGACCAGACTGAGCATTGACACTCTTGAAATAGTCGTATTGTCCTAATCTGCATGATCTGTGGCGTGGAGGTGGCACCATATGAATCTTTTACTGCAGGTTATCTATCACATACTGTGTACTACATATAGTCTAACTGTCACTAACAAATGCAACCACTTTGATTTGACACCAAAATGTCTCGTGTGAAATGCAAATCTGCCCGATGCGCACTGAGTTGAACAATCATTCCGCAGCTATGACATCGAGACCACCCCTTGAGTTGCGCATGGAGCCTTGTAGACTCGATTTCACTCGCTCAGGGAGAAGACTTTTAACTGTCTCAGATAGACGCTGTGGATTTGAAGAGTAAACATCGGTTTAGCACACGTTCATGCGTTACGCCACTACTTGATCTCCGTATTTACCTCATGTTTGTTTGTCGTGCTTATACAAGATCGTTTCTTGCTTTTTGACGTATACGTGGTCATTTACAGGGAAATGTTGATGTTATTATTACATTCCTGCATACCGTACTTCCCAATTCCAGCAACTTTGCAATGTTTTCCCATATTCTGTTTCACAAATATTTGCTGAACACTGAGCTCAATACAGTTACAGAAATGCAAAAGAACATACATATCACTTCTGTGTCTATGGAGCCATATACTTATGAAAAATGTAACACTTTCATATGATTTCACGTGTAGCATTAGACATATTATTTAGCTCTGTATTCCCACTACTGTACGTTCCCTATATGCATGACGATTAGAGGATTAGCAGTGCTCTTTATACTGATAGCAATGCCAGGTCTTGTAAATGTGAGGCACTTTTTTAATGGTAACACTGATACGGGTGGATGGACCTTGGCATCTTTACTGTTGTAAAATGTCAACATGTCTTCTATAATGACAAGCGTGACCCTCACAAGCATATTGTATTTTTATAACATTTACTCTTATTTCCCTGTACTTACACACGTCACTGATTGATGCATTCTGTCCTTGCACATACTCACCAATTTCCCTGTCTTTTTTTTTTTTTAATAGTCCAATTACCACCGTGATTTTGGGTGACTGTTACCTTAATAACTGAAAATCATTTACGTTGAATATTCTATGGTTTTTGTTCATGAAAAAATAAAGAATGCATTTTTTCAGTAGTCTGCCTTTTCTTTTTCATGTAATGGAATAAACAAAAAAAACCCATATTTATGACCAAGCGGTATGAAATGAAATGAAGGCAATTCTAAACTTTAACCTGTCTCAATGCAGCCTAAAGAAATATATTCATTACATATTTTCATGATGCCATATTAAACACTCGATTGAATGTTTTTAACCATGATTATATTACGTAATGTTCTTTAGGATAAAAATACGTTTAAAGGGAATTTCCTGCTTGCTTGAGGAATCGATAGCACATACAGTAGTGTTCAAACTAGAAGTGCAACGTGACTAACCAGGTTAATCACTGAGAATATTTTTATTGCTAAATGGCAAACAAGTTACCAGTAGGTTCAATAGATTCTCAGGAAACAAATCAAGACCCAGCATTCATGACAACTGTCAAAGAATAGCCAGAACGACAAAGGCCCCAGCCAATGATCAGCTCCAGGATGATCAAAGACAGTCTGGAGTTACCTCAAAGTACTGTGACAGAAGACATCTGTGTGAAGCTAATCTATTTTCAAAAATCAAGAAAAGGCATGTGCAGGTTACAATTTGCGAAAGAACACATTAACTGGCCGAAAGAGAAATGGAGGACATTTTGTGGACCGATGAGAGTAAAAATGTTTTTTGGGTCCAAGGGCAACAGACGGTTTGTGAGACAACCCCCAAACTCTGAATTCAATCCACAGTACCCAGTGAAGACAGTGAAGCATGGTGGTGCAAACATATGAGCATGTTTCTTTACCATAGTGTTGGGCATATTTATCGCATAGCAGGGATCATGGATCAGGTTGCATATGTCAAAATACTTGAAGAGGTCATGTTGCCTTATGCTGAAGACGACTTGCCCTTGAAATTGAAGTTTCAGCAAGACAATAACCTCAAACACACTAGCAAACCAGCAAAACCTTGTTATGTTACGTTGTTATGTTATGGAGAGGCCAGCCCAATCCCCAGAACTTAATCCAATGGAGAACTTGTGAGGTGAAAATGTTGTTTCGGGATTAAAACCAAGAAATCGCAATGAATTGTGGAATGCTGTTAAAGAATCTTGGAGCTGAAAGTTGGTGGATTCCATGCCACGCCTGTGAAGCACTTCTAAAAAACTGTGCTCATACAACTAAATATTAGTTTAGTGATTCACAGGATTGTGAAATCCTAAACACAAGAGTTTTTGCAAAATAGTTTTGAGTTTGTAAAGTCACCGGGAGACACTGCTATTTTTTTTTAACACCCCCCTTTCAACTAATTGCCCGATTGGACAGCCTTAATAGCATGCAAATCATGAATGCTGGATTTCGTTTGTTTTTTGAGAATCTACTGCACCTACTGGTAACTTGTTTGCCATGTAGCAATTAAAATATACTAATAACATACTTAATCTGGTTAGTCGCATTAGACTACTATTATTTTGAACACTACTGTAAGTCATAAGGTCAGAGATCTAACAAGCCTTCCAGGGACGTATACAAAATACGTTTTTTAGCCTCAAAGAACAGTTGGAAAAATCACATCATTGTAGGGAGTGGTTATGCAACTTAAACCCACCCAATCCCCAGGAGATGGTTAAGCAGCAAAAAACTCGCCCCAAAGAACCGGGTCAAAGAGAAGGACGAAGAGAGTAGTTGTGTGTTGTTCGCAAACAAATCGGGTCCAAGAGCCAGCTTGCGTCTTTGGGAGCCATTTATTTTTGTTCTCGTCTTGTTTTCATTGGTCAAGATGCAGAGGTTGTGGAGACACATGCACTGGGAAGGGTAAGGAAGAACATGAGTGACAAAAAAAGGAGGAAGGTCTGGACACATTTCAATGCTTATATAATAGTACAAAGGCAGAATGTGGACTGTGTGGACATGGAGGCTGCTTTTTCTTTGTGTTTTGTAGTTTTTAGTTTATGTTTGATTGTAGTTATAAATTTGCATGCAGAGGTTTTATGTCGTGTATTGACATGGGTCTTTGTTTTTTAATTATATATTAAATACATTTTTTGTGGCCGCACGGTGGCTGAGTGGTTAGCACATTGGCCACACAGTCAGGAGATATGGAAGACCAGGGTTCAAATCTCCGTTGGGCATCTCTGTGTGGAGTTTGCATGTTCTCCCCGTGCGTGCGTGTGTGGGTTTTCTCCGGGTACTCCGGTTTCCTCTCACATTCCAAAAACATGCATGTTAGCTTCATTGGCCGCTCTAAATTGTCCATTAGAGTATGAATGAGAGTGTGAATGTTTGTTTGTCTATATGTGCCCTGCAATTGACTGGCGACCAGTCCAGGGTGTACCCCGCCTCTCGCCCAAAGCCAGCTGGGATAGGCTCCAGCATCCCCGTGACCCTAATGAGGATAAGCGGTATAGAAAATGAATGAATGAATATATTTTTTGTAGCAGTTCAATAAGGACCTTTTAATAAACATTTGATATCATGTATTTTATTTTATTAGTAATTCATTGTACACAATATGCAATATAATGTGGTAATAAATTCATTTAAGACTACAAAAAAATCTTAGTACCCACAAAAGAACCAGCTCTTTAAAATGAGCCAAAATGTGCACCACTAGAAGGAAGGAGAAAACAGGGATTAATGAGAAATTATGCAAATATGCAACGTATGAAACTGTTGCCAAAGTATTGTTGAGTTGGCACCAAGGTTAAGACCAAAGCCGAGAACATCCTCTTTAGGACGGGTGGACACCCACACCGTCGAAAACCAAGGTCCTCCAACTTAACGAGGGCCTTACCATCACCGAGCTTGAAGTCTTGAAACCTGGGAAACAACCGGGCATTCCTGCATCCACCAATACATCCAGAACACAGGAGGAGGTGTAACAACTTCCATGCCGTCGATGGACCTCGTTGAATCGTCGCACTGGATGGAGCTGCTTCTCGTCATCTCTGAAGAAGTGGGGCCCATAAGACAGTGGGGGCACGCGAGTGTGGCAAGCCTCAACAGACAGTGGCGCACAATATAATTGGCTGCCCTTTACACACTCTCGGCACACGGCCTTTTTGATTTTGGGCCAAAAATGGAAACGGCTTGGCTGCACGACATGGTTAACTGCTTTGTTTGCCGGGAAGGTCTCAAAGTCTCAAGACAGTTTCAATGTTTTTTCTCAAGTCACATTGTTGAATTAATCTAAGATGGAGAATTTGGAACTGACACGGCTTGGTGTTCATTTGGATGAAAACGGACACGCTAATAAAAGAAAAAGAAAAGAGGATTTTCACTTCAAGACAAATGTCAAATGTTTGGGCTTCAATGACAAAAATAAAGTTCATTGGTTCCAGACCTGACTGTGACAAGTGAATGTCTTCAAAGTAGGATCCCTTCTTCATAAATGGAGTATTCTTGTACAGAAAACCTGTGTATGACCTTCGAAATATGTTTTTTTTTAATTATTAGAGCCCTCTAGACATGAAATAACACCCCTATAGTCACCGTTACACTCATATTATCTACTATTGTAAAATAATATCAAAGTCTTTGTGTCATTTGAGTGCTTTATATGTGCATTTTAATTCATTTAAACATTTTATGCTTGAGAATGCTTAATACAAGGCAAAAATACAGAAGACTTACTTAAATATGCATATTGTGGGCTGTATTTTGTTAACTCATATAATTTAATGATAATATTTTTTGAAAAGCCGTGATAGAGTGAAGACGTAAAATTCCAATGGTGAAGTGGCGAGGAATGATGATTCCAGATTTACTTCACTGATTCTTGAACAAGACAAGTTTGAAAAAATCTTTCCTAATCCATGGAAAGCACTTGTTGTATTTTGGCCGTTTCTGTCGGCTTCCGTTTGGCAGGCAGCTTTGTTTAGTGCGTGGGGTGGCGGAAATGAGGTGAGTGGATGCAATTCAGGTCATTCGTAAGATCAAGATCATCATTTTGTGTGCCACTGCTTTCACATTCCGTTCTCAGACACACACACACACACTGACAGAGGGTGAGAAAATGTGTGTGTGTGTGTGTAGTATATAGAGAGAGTGCATACACTATATAGAGAGTGTCAGTGACAGTCCGTGTCAGACGCAGTATGTCTGTGTGCACTCAGCATCTTTCCCTTCAGTCCCAGCACATGACGAGACCATGCGGATCTTCACAGTCCTAACTTTGCTTCTGGTCTTCTTCCAGTCAGGTATGGATGAAAGTTTCTCCTCCCTGCAGTAGAATTAGCCCATTCTGTCTGTCATTTCATCCGTCTGTGATTTTGCAGCTTCCTTTAGGACTTTGAAACTGCAATCATTGTGGCTGCAGCTGCTTTGTGCCAAAGTATATTCCTAAATTCTTTTTTGTATGTATGTCAGTTATTGTTGCAGCTGTCTCATGTATCCGTATATTGCTGAAATATTCAAAGGGAGTAAAACTACAACTAGTGCAGCAATTTTCCTTACAAATTTTTCTGTATAAAAGACAAGAAGCACACATTTCATTTAAGAGCTTTGAAGTTAGTGCTTACTTTCGTGCAGCACAACTGCAGTAGAGTGGCGGAGTACATTTGGTAATTTAGTGTGTCATATGTCATTTGGACTGCGAAATGGAACTGATGAATGCTGGTTGTTAAACCCGAAGGTCCAAGGATTAAAGTACTGCTGCTTCAGCTAAAGTTGCAAATACGTACAAAAGTGAGGTCATAGATTTGAACACCGATGTGTGCGTTGCAGGGCTGCCTCTGCAAATTCAGTGCTACCAGTGCGAGGAGTTGACCAGTGACTGCTCCTCGCCGCAGTTTATCGTCAACTGCACCGTCAATGTGCAGGACATGTGCCAGAATGAAGTTCTAGTGAAGGAAGATGGTGAGTTACATCTTCCTGTTTCCTTAGAAATAAGATTGATTGTTATCGATTCTTATTGCTTCTTTGTGTTTGTTTGTATTCCAAAACTCATAAAATCTTTATTAAGTTTAGTTGTAATTTAAGATTTGTATAAAAACTGGTTTAATTTAAAATTTTAAAAAAAGAACTGCCAAAATAATGTGTTATGATTCATGTGATATACAGGATGATTGAAAATCCCAGTATTTTTAAAATACTTCTAGTTAACGTACAGTTGTCCCAGTGTTAGGGCTTAATTAATTCATCTATTCATTCATAAATCGGGCTGTTTCATGGTTGAATGCAGCCTATTCTCAGTCAAGAAATATGTACCTTTGAGCAAATCTGCCTAAATTAAGCATTTTCAAGAATAAAATGGTCTAAAAAAACCAGTAGAAATAGAGGATAAGCCATTCAGAAGATGCGTTCAAAGACACTGTAGTATTCCACACTGGTCACGGTGTAGAAAGCGTCAGTAATGTTAGTGTAATGTTCGATGAGACATGCAAGCATCACGTGGGCGGAACAAGAGGCTTTTATTGCAGGTTGGAATGACCTCAGAACAGACACAATAAAAATCCCTAATGAAAATCTGCTACTGTTCTGCAGTAACAAACACCAAACAAAAGCTCAACTCTGAACCCCTGACATCACTTCCTGTCCACCACTCACTCTCCGCCCCCAGGGAACAAATTTATGGTAACGCACTCAAGCTCGAGTCTTATTTATGTCTTAAATTGCTTATTTACTCTTATTAGGTTTACTATATTGAGTAATACACGTGTAAAGGTGACTATAGAGGTGTTAGTTCATGCCTAGAGGGCTCTAAGAAACAGGTTTTCTATGCTCTGACTATGAAAATATTCCATATATAAATAACACATTCTACTTTATGGAATTTCACTTAGCCATAGTTCCCACCATATTGTGATCCACACCAAATTAATAATCCTAAATTTTTTTTGGATCAGTCTTTGATATTTTGAAGAACCTGTTGGAAACATGTCCGGTAATTTTTGTACTCTGACCATTTTATGTGGCGTTATATGCACATTCTTTCATTCATTTTCTATCTATGCTTATCCTCATTAGGGTCGCGGGGATGCTGGAGCCTATCCCAGCTGGCTTTGGGCGAGCGGCGGGGTACACCCTGGACTGGTCGCCAGTCCATCGCACAAATGCCAAAAATGGTCCTGTCTGTAACGCTAAAAGAATCTTTTAAAAAGTTCCTGGTTCCAGACCAGATCCAGGATTCAAAATTGAACCGGTTTTTCCATTCTCCATTTCTGACAATCCTAGAAAATTTCATCCACATCCATTCTGAACTTTTCAAGGTATTGTGGACACAAACAAAGAGATAGACATAACCGCTGCACTTGCACTTGGCGGAGGCAATAATGAACAACTGGGCTCTAATTTTGTGGGTGGCGCAGGCGGAGTAACACTGTGCACAGCCAATTTGGTAATTAGGTAGACCGAGGCACGCCGAAATGGGTGTGGCAGCCCAGCAGGGAGATGGCGCCGATTGATTCAGCCGGGCATAGTGACAATTTCGTTCCAAAAGACTTTGCTGAAGGTGTGCTGAAAGCTCACCAGCTCCAACCTGGTTTACTCTCGGGGCAAGGCGAAGCGCAGCCCGTCTGGTGGTCATTTGGCTGACTGGAGCGCAGTGTCAGACACATTTGAATGCATTTAATAACCGCAACAAACACTGTTTAAAGTAACAATCTGAATCAGCACATACGTTTCCATCTATATTGACTGTTCCATCTGACTCTGTCGCGCCTCATACCCGAGCAGAAGTCAGCCGGGATAGGCTCCCCCGTGACCCTAATGAGGATTATCGGCACAGAAAATGAATGAATCTTGGAGAAACATTTTCTTTAGCCTCTTTTGTTTATGCAGCTTAAGTTTGCTTGCTTACGCATGTTTATCCGTTGCAGCAAAGCTGCAGGTATTTTGCTTTTTGGCTACTGGACTTTATGATGACGAAACAACTGCACTGCGCCTGTGAATGCTCTCATTTTCTGGTACCCGTTCATGGGAATCACATCCAGCACTCTGTGTGTGCACTCGCTAGAACCTCGCCAGCGCCAACAAGCAAGCATGCACATGTCAATTGATCAAATCTGGCAAATTACCTGCGGTTCTGTAACAGACTCTGTTTTTGGTCAGTAGTTTAGTCTTTTGTCTTGGTTCTACCTTTGACTTTTCTCTGGCGTCTTCCTGGACTGCTTTGTAGCTCTGCTCCTCAGCCTTAAGCTTGGTATCTCCTCATTTGGACACTATGAGTTATTTTGTAATGTTTGTCTTTATTCTCATAAAATTACTGCACTTTTTTTCTTTATTTTTTTTCTTCTTTAATTTTATTTTTACAATGTGCCAAGGGCCAATTTTTTAATATACTAAAACAGTGGAGCTATAAAAACATTCTGTCCTCAGGGGACATTAGTAGCCCGCAGAATGAAAAATCAGCAATAGGGTTAGAAGAAAAAGGTCATTAAGAAAAAAACTACCAATAAACATAATTTTAATAGCATTTAGTTAGAAATTGTAAAAAAAACAAAAAACAAACAAGTAACATTACAAATGGACAAAACAGCTCATTTTGCAAGAATAAAGTCAGAACATTAAGAGAAAAATTCTAAGGACAAAAACTGTTGCAATTTTACAAGAATGAACTTCTAATATTCATTCATTTTCTATAGCGCTTATCCTCATTAGGGTTGTGGGTATGCTGGAGCCTATCCCAGCTGACATTGGGCAGGAGGCGGGGTTTGTCCACCCTGTGATTGACAGGCGACCCGTCCAGGGTGTACCCCGCCTCTCGCCCAAAGTCAGCTGGGATAGGCTCCAGCATACCCGCGACCCTAATGAGATAACTTCTAATATTTGGAGCAAAAAAGAATAATGCTGTTATGTTTTTCTAGATTGTTTTCTGTTGTTTTCGGTTTGTTCTTTGTTCATGGCACTTGATTTGCATATTTTTGTGCTACTGTGAATAAACTGTTTGTATACAACATTCGGTGCATATGTGTCCGCCTCAGGGTCCAGAAATCTAGCCAGGCTTTCTGACCCCCACAGACCAGCTATGTGTCCCTGAAACACACAAATTAGTCCTGTCCCTTTTGGAGACTTAATCTTGCCTCATTATGTGGATAAAAGACACCTGTCACAGAAACTTCTCTTCCTTTCAAGCATCTCCACCACCACGGGCAAGACCAAAGAGCTGTCAAAGAACCTGAGGGGCAAGATTGTAGACTGGGAGGAGAATCAGCACCAAATCTCTAAATTTACCAGTCAAAGGATTAATTTCCATCCTCTCATAAGAAATTGATTTTGTCCTCATTTCAGGGATACTCTACCGTAAGTCCTGTGCCTCCTCAGGAGCCTGTCTCATCGCTTCTTCTGGCTACCAGCAGTTCTGCACGGGCAAGATGAACTCGGTGTGCATCACATGCTGCAATACACCACTGTGTAACGGACCGCGCCAGAAGAAACGACCCCAACCGTCCAGCGCTACTACCCCGACCATGTCACATCTCTCCGTTTTCATTTTCTTCCTCACCCAACATACCTTCAGCCTTTACTGACCTGTACCAGCAGCACGTGGGGAAATGTAAACAGGAAGTTTTTGAATCTGTGAAGATTTGCGTCAGTTTGCTTTCAAGTGTGGAGAAAGCTGCGTGTCTAAGCATGCACGGTTCCATCTCTCCTTCCATATGAAGCTTAATGTTGCTGAAATATTTTTATCTGGACAGATAAGCCAAAGATTGAAAAGCATGTCAACTATTTCCAAGAAATAAGGCATCATGGTGGAGCTTTTGCTTAGCACGTCAAGCCTCACAACACAGAGTTCCTGGGTTTGAATTCTTCTCCGACCTACTCACCTCCACTCACCCAAAGGCAGCTGGGATAGGCTCCAGCTCACCGTGACTGTGAGCAGCAACAAAGAACAGGGTGACAGGTAGGTTCCATGGGAATAATGGCCATTTTCAGAATGGACAGGAATATAGTGGATCTTTGACTGGTATTTTATCGAATGGGTGTGGAAAAAAACATCTTGCAGCTCGTCTCGGTCGGTCGCTGTTTTTGTCAAAATTTTCCAATCCGCTAAATGAAATTCTGATGTTTTTTGTTAGAAAGCCCACAATTTGTACATGTTTATGACTCTATGCTTCACTTATAATGCACTTTCTTATGTTGCCGACGTTTTTCACCGGTGACTTTGGACAGTCTCGCCATTTTATTATTCACCTCAAAATGTGTAAAAACACACTTTATTGATCCACAAGGGAAATTGTTACAGTATCTATATTTAAAAGAAAAATACAAACAATGTTAAATTTCAAAAATCCAATGCAATATTAGTAAAACGGTATACAATATTATATTTGATAACATTATATTTGTATAAAATAATAAAACAAAACAAATATAAGACATAAAAAGAATGTCAGACAAACAATATCTGCATATTAACAAACAGTGTGTAAAAATATGGTGACGATAAGTTACAACATTTATTTACACTTTATAAAACAGTGCAAGAAACCATCTGATTCACATAATATTGCCCTTTTATTCCCATAATGTTTTTACTACAATTGTTTTGCTTTCTTTTCTGTGACTCTATTGCTCATTCTTTTGTTGGCCATGTGCGGGATTCACTCTTAATGAGTGAATCGAGTACCCGATTCAATTCAGTAAGTGAGTGACTCAAAAAAACTCCAGTCAGTAAAAAAAAAATAATCAAGTTTTCAATCACTTGCCGACAGCTGGATTTACTTTCTTCTGTTTCCGGTGACGTCATGACTCAACTTAGACTTTTTTTTGGAAATCAAGTCCAACTTTGATACACACATGACACGCGGACCCGTGCCGTCGTGATAAATAAATATTAATATTAAAAGAAATATACATACTAAATATTCGTCTCCGCCTTTCCCACCCTCTAGTTGTGCATTGAACGCAACATTGGCCGTTACTCAGGTGGTGGTTTGGGGTAGTTTGAGTACCAAAAATTGCTGTAATGCTCGATATTTTTTATTATTATTTATTGTTTGCGTTCATAGTCAGGCCAGACAGACTGGAAAAAAAGTTGTTATCATGCGGTGTGTCACACAAATATCACGGAGCGTTGTGAGGCTTGATGCCACCATGTTGGAGACTAGTGATGTGTCGGTCGCAAACGAATCGGCTCGCAGAGTCGGCTCTTTCAAATGAATGACCCTAGCCGGCTCGCGTCCCAGGGAGCCAATTGAGAGCCCGTTAGTTTTGTTCTCGCCTTTTGTTCTGGTAAAATTGTGACGCAATGGGGGCGGGGTTAAACCCACAGCACAAGGAGGAGTTTTTGAATGCCAGTCAGAAATTTGCATGTAGAGTTTACCTTTGCTATTATTGTATATCATATTTCATTATAATCTATTTTTGTATCATTAGCAACATTAGTAATTATTTTCACACAATACATTCGGTAACTAAATAATTTAAGACCGAGGAGCCGCTTGGGAGCCTAAAGAGTTGGTGCTGTTTAATAACGTAGCCAAAAGAACCGGTTCCCCAAAAAGAGCCGATATTTCCATCACTATAGCTACAGTGGCGGATACTGGTGGGCAGGGCTAACTCGAGGCTAACTCAGCTCAAACGGAAAGAAAACGAGGGGGACTTTCGTGATTTCGTTCTTCGTTTCGGTCTTAATGGAGTCGCTGCAGAAAAGTGGTCGTCGTTCTCTGTCACGGACATGCTGTTTGTTTGTGCTTCTTCTCCGGTGGCAGGGGGCTCTGGCGGGAGGTGAGGACGAATTCGGCTCCTCTCCGCTTCGACGTAAGGCGGCGCGTGCAAACGCTTGCGTGCGGTTTGCCGTTACGCGGGCCTGCTTTTGTTGTTGTTGTTGTTTGGCCCGCCAGAACATGGAGGCGACCAACTTGTCATTTTTAAACTCGTGTAAATGTACTTTTCTATGTAGAAAACATCGAAGTTCATCCGCCGTGCGTAACTCCCGATCCATGGGCAAAGTAGAGGTGGGCGGAAGGATCCAAACGTCGGTATCAGAATCCTACGGTAGTGCGCTCGCCATGTACGAACTCCTTCGTGGGGATTAACGGTTGCAGAATTCCTGTCGGCGTGGCACGAAGGCAGATTAAAGCGCTTGAAAAGCCTCGCCCTTCTTAAACGTGCGCAGAGCAGGCACCTAAAGGGACTACTTAACGTCAACAACTTGGGGATCCACGTGGCAGAAAGCCAGTCAAGCCCCCTGAAAGTCCAGTTACACAAACCTAAAACCAGAGCCGAGGTCGCAGCACAGGCGTCACCTTACATGTGCTTTACAAACTTTACATGTTGGTAAATACGGCGACCACGGTTTTGTTTCCAGAATGCGCTGTTGCTTCTTTGTCCCTGTTTTGCAAACAAATCCTTGAGCTGAGGTGTACATAACTATCCCACTTTTTTGTCAGATTGCCCTGCAGATGGACGCACCTGGGTGCCCTTCGAAGACAAATGCTACCACTTTGTCCACGGACAAGAAGACAAACTCAAAGTGTATACTTTCCAGCGGGCCAAAAACCTCTGCAACAATCATGGTATGGCAATAAAGAACACTGCAAAACAACTGCACTGTGCATGTGTGTATATAATTTAGCTTTTACAAAGAAAATAATACCTTTTGATTGACAAAACGAGGTTGCGTGTGTACCAGTGACCACATGTATTTTTTTTACAGAGCTGCTGACCATCCAGAGTGCTGAGGAGAATGACTTTGTTGTCAAATATAGCCCAGAGGTGTGGAAAGGCCAAGTAAACGTGTGGCTGGGGATGTATTACGACACAAACAGTATGTGTCATGTGACACTCAGGCTTATAATGTTTAGTGTTCTGGTTCGCTGCCTCACTGAGAAAGTTCTAATACGTTGACCTGCATTCTAATTTGCTTGCTTAGTTAAATTGGGCCTGGTGATACAGTACATCCTGACACAACTTCAGGAAATCCTGCTTTTTTTGCACAATAATGGAGGCATATTTAGGAAGTAAAAGATGCAAATCAGGGATTTTGGGTACAGTCCGGTAGTATTTGTGCTGATGCAGTATGACTCTTACCAGGTGAAGACATGATGTGGTTCGGCGAGGATCTGGTGAAATTCACGAACTGGGAAAGTGGATCGTCTCTCCCCAGTCTGGTGCCCGTGGATGCATGTGCGGCTCTGCACAGTGACACCGGGAAGTGGGAAAAAGTCAGCTGCTCTGATGACCTGGAGAACGGAGTGATCTGTGAGGCAGCTCAGAGTACGTGCAATAGTGTCACAGGTTCTCAAGTGATCTAAGCCAGCCCATAGAATATATACTGTATAGAATCGGGTTGGACCCATTCTTGTTCTGTGTGATTGACTGACATGAATTTTCTGTTTTCCAGAACCACTGGAAAGCAAGTCCAGTAAGTATCCTGTATACCCCTTCCTCACTCCCCCCTGCACACTTGTATACTATTTTAGTGAATGATTCACTTCCTTGTATTGTTCATTGTCTTTTATCAGAACCCAGCGCACTGCTGTCAGCACTGGTCATTCTCAGTGTGATTGCCATTGTTGCCATCTCCGCCGTCATCTGGTTCCTGCACCAGAGGCACCAAAGTCTGGGCTCCACTGTCGTCACGGCCTTCGAGTACCATCCTCCGTTTAGAGTCCCAGACTCGGACCGGTCCTGCCTGGTGGAGGCTGAGGAGGTGAACAGCGCATCCTAGGAGAAGGTTGTCCTCCATCCTGGCAGTAGGGTAAATACAGTGCCAAGTGTTGGACTCAGAATGTAAGACAAGTCACTATCTCAAACATCTACACTAGCAATGTACATTTCTTTAGCCCCATGTGCATTTCATTTGCTCAGTGTAATCTTGGTCACTAATCTTGGAAAGTTTAGTGATATGATTTTCTATACCTACGCATGCATTTATGCCAACAACCTAAGATAGACTGCATATAAAGAAGGGCTAAAAAGCAATACATTTTTGATTTGTTGCAGTCCAAGTTGTTACAATATCAATAGCTTTTTCTTAGAATACTACGTGTCTTCTAAGCTGTGTTGTTTTCTAAAAAAAAATAGCCCAGTGTCCAATAACACATTACTTTTTTTAGTGAAAAGACTGGGCTGTTGCTAAATGGCTTTCGCTTTAATATTTTGCACATAAGTGAACGTGTCTTCCATTTACTGTTGTTTTGTTCTCTTTAAATCAGAAAGTGAATATTGAAAGTAGTGCATTAAAAAGATTGGCATTTTCTTTGTTACATTTCTATATTAGAAGAAAATGTGTGTCCTTCCCAGCAGAGACATAGTGTTATTTGATCCGAATGTTTTAAAGCCGGGGTCGGGAACCTTTTGGGCTAAGAGAGCCATGAAAGTCACATATTTTCAAATGTATTTCCATGAGAGCCAAATCATATTTTTTAATAGTGATTACAACTAAAAGTGTGCGTTTTTTAAGCAAGACCAACAATAGTCTCTGATTTGGATGGATTTAAGTGCTGAGAAGATTTTATATTTTAAATGTTATATTTAATACTGTGATCCTGTCATACTTTTACTTTAAAATGTTAGCAAAAAACACATTACACAAAACATTATACATTATAAAACAAATGATATATTTTATTCTATTATAGCTTTATTCTCACAACATTTTAACTTTATTCCCGTGTTTTTTCCCAATCTAATATTCCAAAAATGACAACTTGATATTGTTTTTTGTTTCCCATAATATAACATTTAAAAAAATGATGACATTATTTTTACTTATAACATTACAAGTTTATTCTTGTAAAATTTTGACTTTTTTCTCTTAATATTTTGATTTTCTACTCATAAAATTACAGCAATTTGTTTCAATTTTTGCTGTTATTTTTTTTTAATTTTCCAAGTTTTTTTTAAAACTTTTCTCATAATTAGGACTTTATTCGTATAATATAGAGTATTATTTCTGCAACCTAATTTTCCAAAAATTACAACTTATTTAGGTTGGATTACATTTTTTTCTTCTAATATTTTGACTTTATTTTCGTGACTGCTGATGTGCCATGGGCCAATAAATCACTTGGATCACACTTTGAACAGCCCTGTTGTAAGCAAGATATGTTACATATATTTTAACTAGATTTAAAAAACAAAAATGTTATGGTGTTTAAGATATGTGGTCATCAAAAGAGCCACAGGTTCCCTACCCCTGTTTTAGTTTAATGCCGGCTGCACGTTTCCACCACAATCTGTGCCCTGCATCTTCATAATAAAGGATCTTTAAGAATGACTTGTGTGAATTGTTTTCAACTAGTACAGGTCACAATTGTTGGTTGTGTCAATAGAGAGAGAAGTTGACTTTGTAATGTATACACAAAGGCATGTGGCCAAACCTGACTGTCAAAGCCTGGTCTGGTCAGATCTCAGAAGCTAAGCAGGGCAGGTCCTGGTCAGTACTTGGATGGGAGACCTCAGAGGAGCACCAGGTGCCACAGTGGGAGTAAATAAAATAAGAAACTTTACTTGAGCCCTTTGGCTAGTATGAAAGAAAACTGGCAGCCTCACTTTCCGTCAGTCTTCCCCAGGGCAGCTGTGGCTACATAGTGGCTCACCATCACCAAGTATGATGACTTTAGTGTAAGTCCTTTGATAAAGCGCATAACAAGTGTAATTCATTATTATTATTATGTGACTGTCCAGTGGCTATGATGACAGAAACATGGAAAACACACAAATGATTGACTGCTATTTGGCGCCCTCTTGTGTTTATAAAAAACAATGTAATATTTTGTCCCTTGTTGCCAAAGAGACAAGCAAAACATAAGAAAATGCTTTCAGGATGTAGCAGTGTATGTCTACAAATTAATGAAATCACAATAATCAGTATATATAGCATTTTTAAAACATTTTTTGTAATAGTGTGTATGCAGGTTGATGTACTACTAAATGCTTTATTTTGGCATAGTCATGTGTTTTGAATCACCAGGATAGGTGTCAAATATTTGTATCCAGTTAGTAACGGGGGCGTGGTCAGATTAAAAATCGTAATTTTACGAGGAAAAAAGTCGTACTAATACCTTTGACCCGGGGCAAAGGTCACACAAGTCCCCTGTGTTTATAGCTGCCTCGGCCAATGCCTGTCAAAATTGAGTATTAAAATCTTTAGAGCTCGAGAATAAAGCGGTACATTTACGACAATAACGTCGCATATTTACGAGAAAAGACTGTAACCTTACGAGAGTAAACTCGTGTTACGAGAACAAAAGTCTTAACTTCATTTTACGTGTAGGCATTGCCTGAGACAGCTAAGAAACGGGAAGCAGTCTGTGGAGGGGGCGGGGTCATCACGACGCTAACCTGTTTGTTCCGCTTGGCTGTGCCGTTACAAATAAAAGCTAAGTTTCCCTCCCTCCTGAAAAACAAGGCTGTAGTTTTTTACTTCTATAGCTTCCTAAGTCATACCGGGACAATATAATATAAATAGCTACGTTACGTACAAGCTAGTATCATACCAGTACCGACAAGTACTACTCTCGGTATCGATATTTGGATCGGTCCTCCCAGACAAGGTTTCTGACGTGCAGAGACCTTGTGCGGGCAGGTTGGTGTCCCAGGAGAGGAGGAGGCTGAGGCTGTTTTTGGAGAAGATGGTGTCCCTCATGGCCAGTGTCCAACATCACACCGACGAGGTGACGTGCTGCACCTTCTCCGCCTCCTTGCTGGCCACAGCGTCCGGAGACAAGAGCCTCCGCCTGTACAACACGGCAGACTTCTCCCAGCTGCCTTGCTCCCCGCTCTCGGCGCACGCTTATGGGGTTCGCAGCTGCTGCTTCACCGCCTGTGGGGATTACCTGCTCAGCTGCTCCGCAGATGGCTCCATCCTTGTGTGGCGCTGCAAGTCCGGTGAGGTCGACTCAGAGCTACAACACCCGAACCGGAGTCCGCTCCGAGTGTGTGCACTGGCCCCCGATTCCTCCCTGCTGATGGCAGGGGCCAGTGATGGAACTGTGGCCCTTTGGGACTTTACCTCCAGGACACTACTCAGGTATGAATGGCACTGTGAGTGTGATAAATAAAGGGAAGGAAGACATAGTCCTTTTTCACTTCATGGCCATTCAGCAAGGTAATCACTGACACAACCAGTGTTGGAATACCAGTGAGCAAACTGGCCAACCAGCAATAATGGCACTAGTGAGTTTAAGTGTCACACGCAGGACGTTCACACCTAAATAGTTCCATTAGCATTTTAAAGCACATGCAGAGCTAGACAACAACGCTCCATTCTGAATACTTGCAATACTTCAAATGCAGACAATACGGAGTTAATACATAACTACTTTGGGAGGTTGCCCACAGCCACAGCTGGATTTTTTTTTACATGGTGCCAATTAGATATGAAGAGCAGGGCGACTAATTATAATTATATTAATATAATGAAGGCATCAATTGGAGCTTTTGCAATAGTTTTAGGGGTCAAGCAAGATGTATGAGGATCCACAAAAAACGAGCTTGGGGAGCCTAGAGATCAGATCTGAATATTAACTCGTGGCTTGGGTTCCGGGCCTTGTTGCTGGGGAAGTACATTTAGTGAGTAGGGTGTCTGTGGTGTGGTTCTAGTTTTTTGGATGCCTGAAAGAGTCTGCACAGTCCCTGGCTGTAGGGGACGTAGGCTTTTTGCCCTTTACTCTTGTGTTCTTCTGCAGGTTCCTCCATGGGTAGGGTGTGTGGCTATCTTTGAGGGTGTTGGCTTGAGTCTGCTCGCTCCTCTGTGTCGTCAGGGGGTCTCCATACATGCCCACCAACCCCTGACGATACCTGTTGATCACGCACGTACAGTAAGACACGGCTTTGGGAGCTCCGTACATCAATTAGGGTCTCCAATGATGATGATGATGCCGCACGGTGGCTGAGTGGTTAGTACATTGGCCACATAGTCAGGAGATCTGGAAGACCTGGGTTCAAATCTCCGTTGGGCATCTCTGTGTGGAGTTTGCATGTTCTCCCCGTGCGTGTGTGGGTTTTCTCCGGGTGCTCCGCTTTCCTCCCACATTCCAAAAACATCCACGTTAGCTTCATTGGCCGCTCTAAATTGTCCATAGGTATGAGTGTGAATGTTTGTGTGTCTAAATGATCCTGATTTAATCATTTTCCTGCTCTTGGGGACATGTTTGCATGATATCAGGAGAATGCTGTCCTGTCCTAAAACAGCAATAATGATGTTCTGCTGCTGTACAGATGCAGCCCAGTGAGCGAGGGCAGTGTGGCGGCTGGTTGTTTCTCCCCATGTGGCCACATGGTGGCGATAGGTTGCTCCTTGGGAGGCCTCCAAATTTGGGATCTGGACAACAACCTGCTGCATGCTGAGAAGAACGCTCACGACCTGGGAGTCACCTGCTGCGCCTTTGCACCCCAGTTTGAAATCGGCAAGTTCAAAAGTCGTCAATTTTATTTAAATATTATTTTTATATGCCGTCAAATCACAACAAATGTGAATGGCGAGGCACTTTACACACTGAGCAGGTCTTCATATGTTACGGTTTTCCCCCATTGGTTTGTCTCATTCATTTTCTATGTCGCTTAGTCCTCATTGGGGTCGAGAGGGTATGCTGGAGCAGTGCTTACAGCAATGGTTCTCTATTTTGACCCCACTGGGGGACAGAAGTGTTTATGTGCCCCCCCATTTGAAATACTACTGAATGATAGAATGTATTTATTTATCTGTACTGTACAGACTGAACATGAAACGGAAATCAGTGAAATGCAAAAAAATGGAGAGTAGTGAAGCATGCAAGCATAGTCAATACTCAAATTTCATGCTGAGTACAACAAATTCCTACATGTTGGCAGGTCTGCACTAATATTGGAAGTGCAACATGTCACACTGCCAATGTTAATGTTATTTGGAGAATATAATTTCTGTTTCAAGAAATGAGCCAAACCAATGGAGAAAAATGTCAAGAAAACTAATTACATTCTATTCCACATGATGGAGGCACAGATCAGGGGTGATCTATAGAAAAAGCGTCAAATCCCCTTACAATTCTACACACAGTAGAATACAATACAAGAATGTGACCTCAAAAGACTAGAAACGTTGCTAAGATCCTCCTGTTAAGATCCTCCTATTAACTCCCGTTAAAGTACTCTGTTTCTTTCTTTATTTATTTGGTGATTTTTCTGAGTTTAACTTGTAGCCTCACTTGAAGATCTGCTGCTTTTTATGCACAGAGGACAGCCGTGTTCTGGTCCGCCTTGCCTCTTGTGGACAGGACAGCCAGGTGAAGATATGGATGGTCTCTCAGCATGAAGGACACGGTATGTGAACACATGCAGTGAGAGTGCTACATTGAATATGAAGTCAATAAGAATGATTATTTATTAGTATAATAATAATTATTATATTATTATTATATATTATTCCTTATATTATTATTATATTAGCATGTACTGTCGAATAATGAACGTGTCTAAACAGAGGCTGTATTTGAATTCCCATATGGAAGGAAAAGTTTGTGTCAGTCTGTCGTGCATTGTCTTTGCACAACACCGTGGGTGTCGCCTGTAGTGCAAGTTTATTGGGTGTGTTGTTCATTTCTTTCACAGAAAACACACCTCATTTTAAAAATGATCAGTATCAGTGTTAGTATTGGTATTAATTTATAAATACGTACAGCATACATGTACCACTGCTAGGGAGCCCACCATTTTTACATGCTTATAATATTTTTTTTTCATGAAGCATTGAGATATTGCACTTTGCTCAGTGGTCCTTGAATGCACCATAGTTACTGTGAGAGCATACCCCATGGAATCTACTGTACTTCATTCACTGTTTGTCTGTTATCAGGATAGGTGTTACATTTTGTGTAAGAACCCGCTGTGTCACTCAACCTGACCACCAACTCTTTCTTCATGCACGGAAGGCCTTCTTTTAAACTCCAGGGGCTCCTCCCACCAAAGCACCAAAACCACACAATACCCCTAAACAGTATACTGTATCCCTCAAAATGCACCCACCATTTTTCTTCAGTCATGGATTTACCATTCAGACAAAAAGATATATCAAAACTAAATATCACATTTTCAGGAACAATAAACATGTCCTTTTAGAATTTAAATATTGAACATGAAAATTGATTTTTTTTAAAAACTCTCCTCAGTTTGACCAGGAGCATATTTAGTCATTTGGGAACCCAAAGCAAACCCAGTCATTGTGCACATTCTTGGACTGCACAAAAATATTATTGTATGTTGGATGTAATTTCTTTTAATAATACATTTATTTCTTTTTGTTTATGTATTATTATTTGTTTTATGTGTTTCTTTTAAACCGACTTTAAATCTTCATGTTTACCATCTACTAACAAGTGTATCCTGAGCTTAAAATGATTATTACTATTATTATGTACTGTAATTGATAAGATAATATAGTTTACTGCTTTAATGCTCATGTCTTTGCGAGGAAAAGCATCACTTTCAGCTTCATCTCTAGAACTACGGCATTCTTTGTGGCTGATGTTGAAAGCTACGTGTTTGTTTGTTAAACAAACCTTTACCTTTACCTGTTCTCCACGCCACTGGGGTAATGCTGCTTCATTTTTCTCCAAACGACAACCATGACAACCAGCGTTACTATGGTCTTCCTGAATGAATCTGCTCTTGCGCCGTAACATGGAATAGTCCATCGCACGAGGAGGGAGGGGGGCAGCTGTCGAAACCAAGAAAATAGATGTCGTTTTAAGTCTGTAAATTAAAAAACAAACAAACAATGAGACAGTATGTGCTTGAAAGTGAAGAAAAACAAGAATTGTCTTGAAAAGAAAGACTGCAAAGGTAATACAGTCAAACGTTCCACCTTTTTAAACGGACTTCCCGTGAAGGAAGTCTGACTTTCAACCAAGGAGGACAGAAAATGTGAATGTGTGTATCTAGTGGAGGTTGGAGAAAGTCAGTGTTGTGCAAGTCCAAGTCATGTCCCAAGTCAAGATGACAGTTTGAGTCAAGTCCAAAGTCATAGGCTTGACATTTAGGAATCATCAATCTTAAGTCCTAACCACTGTTGAAAATGCAAATGAAATCATCCTCGGCAGCACACATCCCAGAGTTCACTGCCTCAATGCCTCTCTCCAGCATGTTTGCTGCTCACTGAAATGTAAGCCGCACCCCCGCTGTTTGTTCCTAATCCCGATTGGACGTCAATGCATTCAATGAGGCGGCTAATGCGGGAAAGTTTGGTGTCCTGCTGACGTGCAACATGAACATGCTCACGTTAGTGGAATACTTTGAATGGGGAGGCTTTTTACTCAACACACTCACTGAAAATTCTAAGCATTTCCAAGTCATCAGACTGGAGACCAAGTCAAGCCATGAGTCATTGATGTCAAAGTCCAAACTGAGCTGCAGGTCTTTGATGATATCGGCAAGTCGAGTCCAAAGTCATCAAAATTGTGTCTCCAGTCCTGATTTAAGTCCAAGTTGCATGACTCAAGTCCACATGTCTGGTATTGAGCGTTTAAAGGTGTCTGTTTTTGACCCGCAGCGTGTGTTGTGAAGCTTCTTCACACACTCACCAGTCAGCGTGCGCCAGTTCTGTGTTGTGCCTTCTCCTCTGATGGCGAGCTTGTTGTTGCAGGGTGAGGTACACGCACGCGCACACACACACACACAAATTGTGCGCTCCACTTACACTCACAGGGCACAACATTAGGTACACCTACACAATCTATTGAGATTATATTCTATTATAAATGGAAGGTGCTGCTAATTTTGTGCCCTATAACATTGCCAAACAAAGCTTTATAATATCCCACGTTTGGCCACAAGAGGGAGCTATTTTGTTGTGTTTCAAGGCCTGACTCCCATCAATTCTCATGCCTTTGGTTGTGTAATCCATGTCAGTGTTTGTCATTGTTTGCCAGCCATTGCATATGTTTGCTAAACAAGCTTTTCTTTGCTCGACAGCTCAGTGGATAAAAGTGCTGCAATATATGACACGGTAGGTTGCAGCAGAGGGCGTTGGTGACGTTATTTGTGGCGTGTTAGAAGAGTAAACACGCTGAAAATGTGCCTACAGGGGCGAGGAACACTTCTACACACTTTAAAGCAACACAACAGGTAAAAAGCATCACACACACACACATGCATACTGTTTCACATCAAAATATGCTTCAGGTTTGATGAGTTTTTTCTCTCGCAAAAGCGCGGCCCTGCTATCGTGCTCCATTATTGAAGTGTGGCGACCAGCAGAGTGCTTTCAAGTAGCACAGAAGGTTTAAGATGTGAAAGTGAATTTTTATGAAATAGGCTGATCTCTCCGTGTACCCCTTTTAGCCACAAACAAACACACACACACACTTAGTTCCTCCCTCCTCCCTGCAGGTATGTGACGGCTGTGGCCTTTTCTCCCACCATGCCCTGGCTGGCCACAGGCTCCATGGATAAAACCGTCAACGTGTGGAAGATAAGAGATGGACGCCTCACAGCTGGTAAACACTAAACAAACTGTGCTATGTTGTCGTTGTGTTACCAGTACTATTGCTGTAGGATTTGGCACTGTCACTCAAAACCCCTGCAATGGTTTGCGGCCATTAGAAAACAGGCAAAGCGACCCTATCTATTTTGAAGGAGATCTGACCCAAGATGTTTGAGGCACATCTCTACATCTTAGATGACAGCCCTTCACTGGGCAGTTTCTTAACAAATGGCTTTCAAAAACAACAATGGGTTGTTTCCCAAGCAAGAACCCCACTGATACTGTATCTGATGACCTTTGTACAAGCATGGTTGACGTACCTGAGGTCCAAAATCAGATCGGTAGATGGAACCCGAACAAATGGCATGCTGCTGCTGAAAAATAGGCGGCCCCTGCATCCTTTCATTTTTCAGTATGCAAACCTCAGTGGAAAGAATCTGGTCATTCCTAGTCAAAGCCAAAGCAGAAACTCTACTCGGGGGCGGCATGGAGTGGTCGTCTCCCAACCTGAAGGTTGCTGGTTCGATCCTCCGCCCTCTTGTGATCATGTTGAAGTATCCTTGGGCAGGATACCGAACCCTCAGTTGCGTCATCAGTAGGTAAATGTGAAACATACGACCCAGCGTCAAAGTGCTTTGAGTGCCTTAAAGGTGCAAAAGCGCTACACAAGGGAGAGACCATTTATTGATTTTAATGTCGATTTGAAGGTAGAGAAATGGAGGTAAAGAAATAAAGTTGTTCACTAAGCCACTTATGGCTTAACAGCATTTTTACAAAATGCTGTTATAGATCCGTGCCCCCTGTGTGCGTGTGCATGTGATGTCTGATGGTGCACCGGGACACACTTCTTGTATAGAAGGGGAATTTCCCACGCTAACCCCAAAAAGGGGGGAAAACCATCCGACTCCTAAAGCATCTTAAAGTACATTCGCCATCAGTCACGCTGATGTTGACAAAATTCCGCTCGTTGCTGTCAGTGAATGTTTTTCATGCTCCTTTTTTCCTGTAAGCCTCCCATTTCATCTCCCTTTTTTCCACATGTTAATATATTCTCCCTCATGTCTGTCTGCAGGAGCGAAGCCAGTGCAGACCATGCCCCAAGGTCAGTACTCTTCCGTTACTAAATGTACTCATGTTGTACGCAGTAGCACGTGCAGTAATCCCGCGCCACTGCAAATCATGCAGCTTCCCCATATCGTGGTTTATCGAAATATATTAATAAATCATAATAAATCATTCTGTTTTTTGGTTGAAGGTGGCCTAATGTTAGTGAAATAATATGCACATCTATGCATTTTTAGGCATAAAAATGGCTAAGTCGAAAAGACGCATTCAAAGACATTTTAATGATATGCAGCATTCTACCTGGGTCACTGGGTATCAGTAATGTCACATTGATGAAACAATAGCCACCCCAGGAAGTACTCTGTGATCATGTGACTCTCCCAGTGCAATAAGCGTGACTGTATATTACGTTTGATTTCTATGTGAAATGGCTTATTTTCTCGGATCACGTCTACAATATTGGGTAATACAAGTCTAAAGGTGACAATAGGGGTGTTATATTACGTATAGAGGACTCTAATAATGTTAAAAAGCACATTTAGAAGGCCATAAACACATTTTGTATGCTCTATGAAAATATAAACAGGGAATCTTTCTTTGCAGGTCAGGCCTGGAATCAATTAAAGGTGTTAAGCCAGGGATTAGTGTATGCGCATGAATATGTTTGTATGTATATTACATATACTGCAACACGTCATATGTGACACTTGAAAAAATATGAAGATAATCTGTCATTACATTGAATTTACAATAACAAGCGTGACACAAACACGCCTTTAAAGGATACCATTCCTTTTTCTTCCGCTTATTCGGGTCCGGGTCGCGGGCGCAGCAATTGAAATCATCATTTTCCACCATTTTTTACATTGTTTTTGTATTTTTTTTAAATGTATTACTGTGTTTGGTAGTTGCCAAGCAGGAGAGGCCAAGAGGGACAATAATAAGAAAACATAGAAACCAGAAATGACAATTTTCTTAATTATAGTAAAAATGTACTTGTATTATGTATTTTTTTAGTTTAGGTTACTTACTGTGTGGTTAAAGTAACATTTTTAATATCAGTGCTTGTCGCTCAGCCTTCAACTAGTTAGTATTTCTCTGTTCGGCCGTGCTAATCAGAAGTGATGAACATGGCAGATTTCTCTATGTACTGAAGTTGTGGAGGAGGTATACCTAATATTGTGACCAGAGGAGATGCTGACGTGAGCTTTCCTATGCCTGCATCTGTTCAAGTGATTAAAAAAAGACTCTGAGGTTTGCTTCTGGCACGATGAGTCCATGACTCAGTCTCCTTCAGACTGCAAGACTCCACACTGCATCATTTGGGCCAATGTGGCGGTGACATGTACTCCTAATAACACAAATACACTTCCACTGTGCTCCACTTAGCGCGTGTTTGCTGTCACATGAAAGTACACATCCTTTGTTGTGCTTATGAACGGATTCTCACAGGTATAGTGCAAAACTGGCGCCGCACTTAAAGCTTTTTTTTTTTTTAAATGCATGTGCGGTGCAACCACACATGCTTAGGAGTGTCCGACCTCAAGGAAGGGTCATTTGAAATTCGAGTCCAGGTGCGGAGTGTTATGATGATGATGACTGCTGCTGTGAGGCATCATTAACCTGGCACACACTTCGTCTCAGCCTCATATGATACATCATCTTAATGTCACATGAAGGTACAAAGTTTGGCAACCACTGATATAGAGGATCTCTGACTAGCATTTTTGCAGTAACTCCTATAGAATTATGGAGGAACTTTAAGTCACATTATTGCAGTAGGTCCTTAAAAACAGCTGAACTCTCCTGGCATTATATAGAACAGGGCGCTCAAACTTGCATCTTATCTCATCATCATCATCTCATGTGCCATGTGTAGATGTGCCAATGAGATGATATTTTGTGAAATGTTAGTGCAGCTCGAGTTTTATATAAACGACACTTTTTACAGCGTCGCGCCCACAGCTGACGAACCTACCGATCGTGGTGGGGTATATGGCGCTCAGGGGCGTGACATCGACCACGCTTGATGCAAGCAGAGAAACATTTTTCAATGAGTGAAAAACTGATCATTTTGAGAATATTATTACTAATTTTGTACACAACTTTTTTACGTCATTGTCCTTGTTTATCTTATTTTGTATTAAAAAATAAAAAAAGCTGTTTGAGAAGATTGTGTTAAAAAAATAATTAATTTTAATTGCGCGCACGTGCGTGTGCGCCGAGGCTGTGGCCTTAAGGAGCCCCGAGATAAGTTAAGTTTGAGACCCTGATATGGAAGGTCTTTAACTTGAGTTTGTGTAGTACTAGAAGCCCAAACAGCAGAGCGCTTCTCTTCTATATACGATCTTTGATTAGAGCTTTAATAGAAGAGCCTTAAAAACAGATCGCTCCTGACAAATAGAGGATCTTTGACAAGCATTTTTGCAGCAGGTGCTTAAAAACAGCTGAAAGTTCCTCATCATATAGAAGATCTTTTACTTGAATATTTGTACTACTAGTAGGTCCGAACAGCAGAGCGCTACTCATTTATAAAGAATCTTTGACTAGAACTTTTATAGTGGAGCCATAAAAACAGAAGAATGCTCCTGACAAATAGAGGATCTTTGACTAGCAATTTTACAGTAGGTCCTTTATAAATAGCAGAGCGCTTCTGTCAAATAGAGAATTTTTGACTATTTTTTTGCAGTTAAAGACAGAAGAGTGCTGCTGTCAATAAAGGATCTTCGGACTAGCACTTCCTTCATTTCTGTGTGGTGCGTTTCTGGCAGGAAGAAAGCAGCAAGCGTCTTTCTCCAGGCTGCTGCTCCCTGATTGGTCGGAGGAGGACGTGCAGGCCTGGCTGTGTGAGGAAGGTCTGGAGGAGCTTCTGTCCGTCTTCAGAGCCAACAACATGGACGGGGCGGAGCTGAGCCGGCTGAGCAAGGAGACGGCCATCGAGATGGGAATCGGTGAGGAGGGCGGAATATTGGATGCGCGCACGTTAACAGAGATGCCTGGGATTTGCTCTTTTAATCCCGAAATGACAAGCATAAACATAAGCCTCTTTTATCAATGTTCTGATTATCCTCACACACACACACACACAAATAGATTGCAAGGACACAACCTTTTTATGTAATCCCTGTGACAATATGATCAGCCAAGGTGTCAATCAGTGCTGCAGGTCGTCACGACAACCTCCAATAGTCCATCACCCACTAAATAAATAAAGTTAAAAAGGGAATCAAATAACAGTTGGAACCAAAGGTGCGCTCTACTCAGGTTTACTACGCACATATACATGGATACGGTAGATGCATACTGATACACACAGTGCTTCTCAAATAGTGGGGAGTCAGGGCAGGGAGTACTTTCAATGTTACTGCATACCTGCCAACATGTACACATTTACTGTACTCAACATGCATTTTGACTCTTGAATGTGCTCGTGTGCTTCACAGTCCCCATTCTGTTGCATTTGGCTGGTTTCAGTGTTGAGTTCTGTCTCTACAGTAAAGATAAATAACAGATATTATCAGTTTCTCAATAGTATTTCAAATGGGGGGTTGGCCAAAAACATTTCTGTCCCCTACGGGGAGCCATGACAGAAACTAATTGAGAACCGCTGGAGTAGATGTCTTATCATATCGCCTGCTGTGAAGCTGAAGTTTACTGAGGACTTTAAAGAGCATTCCATAGCAAAAGCCTAAAAGAATCTGATGTTTACTGGCAGGAAGAAAACACTCCTCAGTGGGGAAGCAAAGTTAGGAAGGAGCAGGAATGCTATTTAAAACACACATAGGAACACTATTACTATTACTACTACAAATGTCCAATATAACTACAATTCTATTATTACGACATTTCTATATGTTATACATTTTACAAACGGTGCAAAATAGAAAAAATGACCACTAAAAAACCCAACTTACAAAATGTCCATCCATGGAGCCTATCCCAACTGACTTTGGGGTGGGGGGGTGTATACCCGGAATGGTTGCCAGCCAATCAAAGCCATGAACAATTTAGAGTCACCGTTCAATGTGAATGTGGGAAGAAAGCGGAGTACCCGGAGGAAACGCACACACGAGGAGAACGTCCAAACTCCATACAGAGATGCCCAACGGAGATTTGAACCCTGATCTTCCGGATCTCCCGACTGCGTGGCCAACATGCTAACCATTCGACCACCATGCGGCCCGGATCAGAAGTCACGTTCAAAATTGGAACCAAATGGAAGAAAGCAAAATTGAAACTAAACTTTCTCATTTTGAAATCAAATTTATAAAACTAGGAACAAAATGTGAAACAAAGGTACAAAAAATAGAAACACATTTAGTGTACAACTTTAGTAAAAACTAATTAACACAAATTATAAACCAACACTTGACATGTTCATAGACATTTTTTGGGGTAGAAATTTTAAACATTGCTTTTGCAACAAATATATATATGTATATTTATATATATGTGTGTATATATATATGTGTGTGTGTGTATATATATATATGTGTATGTATATGTGTGTGTATATATGTGTATGTATATATGTGTATTCATATATGTATATGTATATATATATATGTGTATGTATATATATGTATATGTATGTAAATGTATATATGTATATGTATATATATGTTGTTTATATACTGTATATATATTTAGAACAATGTTTTTGGAATTGTCTTTTTGACAAGGAGAGTAGATCTTTTGCCTGTGTGGTCAGGTCCTAGGTAGTCCATGAGGCCATTTGCCAGATGCAGTTTGGAGTGCAGGATCTTTGCTGCTCGGTTAAACGTTATGCTGTAAGACGTGTACTGGATTCAGGAATTTGTGATCTCAAAGAACTTCAAAGAAACAAAGCCAGGTCCTGGGAAGTCACCAGAGATGAGGGGGAGGTCCAAGACTTCAGTCCTGTGACCAAAGTAGACAATATGGTCTGCTCTCTGACTAGAGGGAAAGGGTTGTCTTATCTTGAGCGCGTTTGAAGTATTGCAGAAGGTTGCAGCCTACCTACGCGTGATGTAACTCAGCAACGCTTTGTCGGTGTCTTCTAAAGAGTCTGTAGGCCTCCGTGCTCGTCTCCTGAGGAAGATCCAGGCTCTGAAGGTGGAGCTGAGCGCTCCCGACTGCCCTGATGAGTTTGTGTGTCCCATCACCAGGGAGCTGATGAAGGATCCCGTCATCGCTGCAGGTGACAGCATCCTACACGTCTTACGCACTCCCTACCATGTGTTCTAACACGCAGTGACACACGCCTGTTCCATAGACGGTTTTTCCTATGAACGCCAGTCCATCGAAAGCTGGATCAGAGGAAAGAACAGAAGCAGTCCTATGACAAACCTTCCCCTGCAGACCACACTTGTCACTCCCAACAGAGCACTGAAGATGGCCATTGGTCGTTGGAAGTGTGGCCAACCATGAAGCCTCATCATGCGTATCGCAACTCTACTTTAGACATGAAATACTTGGATCCTGCTAAACTTGAGCTATCTACCAAGACTTATCTAGTCTCGAACATGAATTGATTAAGCCTGCTCGGATGCAGGCGAAACATCTTCTAAGACAACCAGAGCAGTCCAGTAGTGATGGATTCAAAGCCCCGACGACAATACAATGACCTGGATGAATGGGAACCAACACATTGATGATGTCATTTATGTAAAATATACTACATCATTTTTCTCCCTATATTCATATGAAGATCTCATCAAGGAAGGCACCCTTACACCACCACCCCGATGTTAGATCCTTCCTTGGGGTTTGGTTGAATGCCCTCCACGTTCACCAGGCCTCACACCACTAGACGTGTTTTTATGGGCATACCTAAAAGACAAAGTCTACGCAACGAGACCTGCAACAGTCACTGAATTGAGAGCAACGGCTGAACGTGAATGCACGCCAATACCAAGAGAATTGTTTCGTGATGTGTGCTGTTCCGCAGTGTCTGGACCAGAACCGGGTTGAGAACAGGCGGTGACAAAACAATACAATTATGTTTGTAAATTAAACAAATTATAATAAACACCTAGTTTGCATTTATTTTTTGGGACACCCTGTGTTTATATATACACTTTATATATACAGTATATAAAATATACATACATATATACATTTTTGGGATACCCTGTGTGTGTGTGTGTGTGT